>CM069913.1:21362382-21793884 GCA_036172215.1 Camellia granthamiana
TAATATATAGTATATAGATATAGATAGATAGATAGATATATCTTTTTTATTTTTTATTTTTGTTTTTGTGTGGTTTCTATTTGGGTATTTTTTTTTCAATTTATTTAAGATGGAGTTGTGGGTATCTTTTTTATTTTTTTAATTTAATTTATCTGTGGTTTCCTATTTGTTTTTAATTATTATTATTTAGGTAAGTTATGATGTGAGTTTAGATATGTGATAGAGCATGTGAATTTTATTGATTTAAAGTTTATTTAGATAAACTTTAAAGATTTTTTTTAGTTTTTTTTGTTATGTTATAATATAATATATAAAATATAGGTAGATATCTACAACTTTAATATAAAATATTATCTGATTTTTTGGGAAAGAAAAAATAAATGCAAGTTTTAATATTTTTTTTTTGAAAATTTGTGAGAGAGATTAGGAGGGAGTGATTATGAAATATTTTGTTATTAAATAAATAAATCAGTCAATAGTTTTTTTTAATCTATTTTGTAAATTAAAAATCAATAATTTTGGAAAATTGATTAATTTGTCCCATTACAGTAATTTAAAATTTTGATAGATATACATAAAAAAATACATAATTTATATTATTAAATCACAATTCAAATTTAGATATTATATCTTTTTGAGATCTATAGCTAAATTCTTATCTTTTTTATTTTTTATTTTTGTGTGTAACCATAGTGTATGGGAGAAATTGAAAAGGGTGTTGCAATAATTATGAGAGAGAAGTCAAAAGGGATTGTGGGTTGGGAAAAATCAATAAATGCTGAGGTTTGGTTGGGAGAAGTCAATAAATGCTGAGGTTTTTTTTTTTTTAAATCAAAAAAATTAGAAAATTTGGATTAGGAGATTGGAGGCTCCTATCTGATTTTTTGGAGAAGAGAAAATGAATGCAAGGTTTTTAATTTTTTTTTTTGAAAATTTGTGAAAGAGATTAGGAGAGAAAGATTATGAAATATTTTTGTTATTAAATAAATAAATCAGTCAATAGTTTTTTTTAAATCTATTTTGTAAATTAAAAATCAATAATTTTGAAAATTGATTAATTTGTCCCATTAAGTGATTTAAAATTTTGATAGACTATACATAAAAAAAATACATAATTATATTATTAAATCATAATTCAAATTTAGATGTTATATCTTTTTGAGATCTATAACTAAATTCTTATCTTTTATTATTTTTGTGTGTGAAACCATAATTTATGGCGAGAAATTGAAAAGGATGTTGCAATTAATTATGAGAGAAGTCAAAAAGGGATTGTCGGTTGGGAAAAGTCAATAAATGCTGAGGTTGGGTTGGGAGAAAGTCAATAAATACTGTGGTTTTTTTTTTTTTAAATCAAAAAATTAGAAAATTAGGATTAGGAGATTGGAGCTTCCACAGGTCTTGGGGTTAAAAAATCCCCTTTTGTTTAATATATAGTATAGATAAGTGTGTGTAGATGTGTGTTGTGAGAGAGTATAGTAATGTGAGTAGTGAGTGATGTAGGCGAAAGTGTGTCAAAGGAGACGAGAGAGAGAGAGAGAGAAAAAAAGAGTGTTGAGTGTGTGTGATGTGGGTTAATTATTATTATTTTTTTTTTATTGAAAGCGTGTTTTCAAAACATATTTTCATGTTGTGCGTTTTTTAATTGCGTTTTATTAATTGACGTGATAATTAGTAAACGTGCGATTTGTAAACCCTTAATTAAAAGCGCGTTTATCTAAACTACAGTTTTTTCATGATTTTGTTTATTTTGTCTGCCTGAATCACAAAAATGTTGAAAGCGTATTTTGTAAACGACGCTTCAACTTAATTTGGAAAATTCCGCGAAAGTAGGATTAGTTGGAAAATAAATTAGTACAATGGACTTGGTTTGGGAAAAAACCCCTAATATTTTAGGATTTGTAGCATTTCTCATGATAATAATTAAACTCAATTAAGTATTTTGGGATGGGTTAAAATAGCTCATTTCAAACTAAGATAATCAATAAAACAAAATATCTCATCATATCACTTTCTCTATTTTTTAGTACGCTTTTGTAAAAAGTCAATTAATCAATTAAAACAGTATATTCCCAAAATGGGGTCACATCACAAGTTTGTTAAAAGCAACTTCGATAGAATTGGTATAGGGGTTGTTATTCCTAAATTATAGCAATTTCATCCAGGGAAACACTACAGGTGTATACTATATGCACTTTATAATTAAAAAAAAAAATTGTATAACTTTAATTTTTGAGTCATAACCAAAACAAAAAAATGTCATAATAACATATAGGTATAACTAAAGAACTCATTAATTACAACTAAAATAATGTTATAAACTAGAAGAAAAAAATTGATCATAACTACAAAATGGAAAAAAAAACATAATTATAAATACGTATAGTACACCCTTTTTAAAGTTCCCTTTCATCCCAATACCCAAGCAACCCATAGTGGATTAAAAAGAGGCCAAAATATAGCATTATCAATTTCTTCTATCGAATTTGACAATGTGACAAAATGCCAAATTTCTCTGTTCTTTTATAATTGTAGTCCCCAGATGACATTTTATTGGGCTTTTATCTGAAACAAATAGACGGAATAGTTGCATCCATTGAAACAATTTTATTAAAATTTAACATTTTTACTCTTCTGCATTGAGCAAATTAAACTTTCATGTTTGCCACTCCTCACTAAATTTGTCAAACTAATTCAAATTTTATTTTTTATAACGCAATTTTATGAAATGAAGTTCTTTTTTGCCCCAAACACACACAAGATGAAAAATCCATCACAACAGAATATTGTGGAAATATTGCTAGTAATTTAAGATAAATTTTATCGATATGACGATCTTGACCAAAAAAGACTACCAATAAAGATGTGAGCATGAGCAACATGTTTCAAACATGGACAAAAAACCCTTAAATATTTTAAGTTTCGTTGTTAACTACAGTTAAAAAATTCAGTTTAATCATTACAGAAAATAATTTTGACTCAGTGGATTTCCATTTTTCTTCTCCAAGTAACCATAACAACCATATACTATTTCATTCATTTTTCCCTTTTTCTTTTCTCTACATAAATTCCTCTATAAATCTCACCCAAAAAATAAATTCCTCTATAAATCTCACCCAAAAAAAAAGAGTCACGCCACAAAAATGGATATAAAAAAAGAAAAATGATTTGTGACACTAAAACTGTTGGCACTAATGACACTAATTTCCTGTTTTGGTAACTTTATTTTTTTATTTTATTTTTTTTACCTGATATAGAAATTAGTGTCATTAGTGCTCAACAAATTAGTGCCACAAATCAAAGCCCATAAAAAAAACAATCCAATGCTTCCCAATCTTCACTACAACCTCACAAAATGGTCCACAAGGCCGAATCAACAAACATTGGCATTCCTTAATTTAAAAAACAAAAGCATACAAAAAACAAGTAGTAAAACAATTCCTGGCTACAAAATAAAAATAACACCAGCTTATCATAAGCTGGCCGAATTTTTAAAATCTTATTTTTGTCTTTTCAAAGAATTTCATAAGCTCTTTTTTACATCAACTAGAAGATATATAGTATCGGTTGCTATTGTAACAAACTCTTGAGAGATAATTTTGACCACAAAACACACGGCAATTCATCAGAGGATTCTGTCCTGAAGATCTGTCATTAAAGTGGATGCCAGGGAACTAAGTTTCTTCCCAGTCTCTCCCGCTATATTTTTAAGAGAGGAGATATCTTGTTGCGCCTGCAATTAATAACCAAATTGAGATATAGTATTGATACAGTAAAGATATAAAAATATTAACAACAGAATAATACAAAATAAACATTAAAAACGACGATGTAATTTTCTTAGAAGTCTTCAATTTTTTTTCTTCTTTGGTTACAATGGGGGCCAAAGACCAAAATATTACAAGAAAATCATATGAGGACAACCCCTTCATTCATATCCACATTAGCAAAGAACACATATACTAACTTGAGCAAACTCTACATTCCAGAGCCTCAAAGAGGCGCGGACACTTCTATGAAGGAAGCGTGTCATATCCAACATCCGTGTCCGACACCGACATTATTCGGACGCTCCTAAAAGCTGTGTTTGATGCTTCTTCAATGTGTACCCAAACTAAACATTGTGTCCCAATCAAGTGCGGTTAGCTACATAAATAATTTTTCTCCATTTAACTCTATCAAGTGCTATATGCTTATTTAAATCCAATAAATTCGTATAATTTTTCACTACTGCATCCTATGTCAACTTAGGTCTTCCCCTCCCCTTAGCATCTCCACTGCGGTGATCCTAACAATCTTCCTACTGTTGCTTCTAGAGGTCATCGTTATACAATTCTTCAACGTATCTTAATTAAAAAAATAAAATTCATAATATCAGACACCTTGCGAACACTTTAGCAACACTTCTTCAACCCTCTGAACATATTCTATGTAATGAACTATTTCATAATAACAATGTTTTGCATTCTTCAAAACATAACTTATGCACTTTGAATATGTTTTGAAACATGTATAAGATGAATAAATAAATAAAAAACAATGCTCAATTAATACACATTAATGTATAAGATGAATACATTATGGAATACAATGTTCTGCATTCTTTAGAATTTAGTTGTTATATGATACTTGATGTTTAAGCTATAACTTATATAGATTTTTAATGTAATTAGTGCTATGTATTTTTCATTATCTTTGAATAAATTATTCATATGCATGACATAAATTTGTAAAATATAAAAAATTTAACATGATCCAGGCATATCGTGTCTTGCATTTTTTTGAAGTCTAACATGAAGGTTTGTCTGTGTTGTGTCCAAGTGGTGTCATCTGTGGGCAGAACCCCCTAGTAAGGCAACATCCCATAACAATATAACTGTCTATTTTTCCATCTACATGGTCCACAGCAAGGAATATGAAAAAGATGTAAAGCAAACCTGGAAGGATAGTCGATTAAGGAGGTCACTTGCAGTGAGATCAAGTGCAGAATTATCCATATTGTCACCAAAGAGATCGGCACTAGAGATGGCTGTTGAACCCTAAAAAACCGAGAAACCGAGAAATAACATCCAATGAGTTGGATGTGTAACAAATTCAATCTATAAATCTATCCACTTCACAGAGTGCTAGTCAGGGAGACATTGTAATTGAATTGAAAATTAAATAGTTAGTTCCTAGATCATGTCTACCCTATTAGCTACAATCATCATTTCACAGAAAAAATAATAGAACAAAAGTTAAAAAGAGAATAAAAAAGAAAGAAGTGGTCCTTCACTAATTTAAAATGTGCCTGTCCACCAAATTTCATTTGGGTAACCATAAAAAGTATTGGTTCAAGTTAGCTAAAGATAAAATGTGGCAGATACATATACATATATATATATATATTTGACAAGTAAATTGAAGGATTGGTAAGCACACTTGTGCAACCCAAACAATAAAGCTTTGAAGCATGCAGCTCTTCACGGAGTAAAATAAAATTCTGCAAGGAAACGGTTATGGTTTATGCTTATACAAGTGTAATGGTAAGTAAGAGCACATACAGAGAACTTCTGCAAGGAAACTTGACCATCAGTAGCTTTGTTCGGATCCCCAAAATATTGGGCTGACGAAATAGATTTTGCGTTAGAGAACTTCTTCCTCGCTTCATCGGTTTCCTCAATCTGACAATTATAACATGCAAACAATAAATATAGAAACACATACATCGCAAGTGCAAACCAACTGCCAAAACCAAATTGGACCAAAATAAGTGAGATGTGTCACAAATACAAGTCCTCCTTATCATATTCCAACTTGGAGTGAAGAAACAAAGAAAAAAGAAGACAATAGGATATCCCGAGACAAAAAAAAAAGCATTAAACCAAGGACCCTCTAGCTCATGAATGAAAAGTTCAAAGCTGATCAATCAATTTTCAGAATGGTTCTAAAAGGACCACTTTATCTGCATTCACTATAAAGGATCAGAATTATGGCCAAAGCTCTTAGCTGATGTTAGCTTGTGGGTTCCACTATTTGTCGGCATGCATTACCATGAAGAAAGCATCTTAAAACATGAGCTACCAAATGCCTGTAGCCTTGTAGGCATAGACTAGTAACTTCATAGTTCCTACGACTCACTACGACAAGAAATTCACCAAATTGACTGGAAAGAAAGACAGAAAGACATTTCGTAAGCAATACTGAAGTTGTAGGAGAACACAAAACACAATACAGTCTCATCAATATTAGACAAATACAACTTTAGGCTACACCCTTCATACAACCTTTCCCCTTCAAGCAAAACTGATATCACAAATCAACATTCACACTAGTTATGTGGCACAGAAGTAAAATGTGACTATTAGAGAAAAGATAGAGATTGCTACGTTTTAGCTCCATGAAATTAAACCCCATGAGGAGAAGCACACAATTAAACATGTGATGTCAACCAAGACGTCAAAATATTAAGATTCATTAAAGCTCCCCAATCTAATAAATGAAACAAGGGGAATGCATGTATCACCATCAAATGCACGATATAACAACTAGAGCTTCTTCCTCCTTTCAAAATACCTGAGTGCCAGAAAAAGTAGCTTCTTGTAGTCAGGATCAAGGGTGAATAATAAGTAAATAATTGTGTCTTAAAAAAATATTTAGATAGATAGTTTGTAGAGAGGGTGACTAGTGAAAAATGAAATCTTGCTCAATAGAATGGGAAAACATGCATTTCTACGTTCTTGTGTCAAGTTTTAGTAAATGATGAGTGAATGACAAATTGTACTTTTGACACCAGAGAAAAAGCTAGGCAATGAAAGAGTAAAAGCATACTAACAAGATTTTAAAGGAAAAATTAATTAAATTAGGAAGCATTCTATCCAAATTCGCCCAAAAAAATAAAAATAATAAAATATTAGTGATATGTCTAGAAATGCCTAGAATAGGCATCAACCATGTTGCCTCCTTGATTTTCATTCCTCAATAAGAAAGCCAGTAAAATCTTACTAGAAAATGGTTAATTGACCGAAATACTTCTTCAAGCCTTATGGCCTCCAAATAAGTTGGAAGAGAAAAATAAAAGTGACCAAAGAACAAACTAATAAACCACGCAAAAGACAATAATTCACCTTTCCCTACTAAAAAAACACCATGGTGACACCCACTGATGGTTTACAATGCGGAAGATTTGAAATTATCACCTACTCCAACAAGCTAATGGTAACAATATTTGATTTTTGCCAGCCTTAGTTTGTTAACTATAACAAGATTAGTTTCTTATCACCTTAGGATTTGCTACTTAAACTATGATGAAGATTCCAAATACAGGAAAAAATATAAGAAAATAATATAAAAAGAAAAATGGATCAACCAAGTCCAAGACAGAAAAAGGATCATCCAGAACTTCTTGGGGTCACCCATAACATAACATGTTAATGCCCAAAAATTGCAGTGTCTTGGAAAGGAAACTTCAACCAAGTCAAAGTGTCCATCCTCACAGAGAGCCCACCCAATTCAGTTAACCAGCAAAAATTGGTATAGAGAGGCCCTTAATGCTTCTGTGTATTGGAATAATCACATTAATCTAGTTCTTCTGTCACTTAAAAACAAAGTCATAAATTATATGGCTTACTTGAACTTTGGATGAATTGGAGCCAGTTTTCTTTGAAAACCCACTGTCCATTCCAAAATCTGCAAAGAAACTCGATGCTTTTGGCGGGGCTACATGGCTAATCACATGTGTGCCTCCAGAACTCACAGAATCGGATTGGAAATTATCTACATACTCAAAACGTGATGTTAAAGATGAACCAGCAGTTGGGGTGCTATTAGTAGAGGTGGAAACTTGCACAGGTGGTTCTTCAGGCTTCTGATCATAGAGACTCTCACTCGCCTGCATCGGATAGAAATGTTTGGTTTAAACAAAGGAACTTAATACTAACTATGCAACATTAAGCAACAAACACTGAACTTCATAAATAGCATTTCAAAATAATGACTTACAACTCCTCAATTCATTATAACATAATATTTTCTGAGTAACCAATAAACCAATGACTTAAAACTACTCAATTCATAATATAATATCTTCTGATAAACCAATATGCCTACAGAGAAAAGGCAAGGCTTCACCTTAGCAGTAAGCTTTCGAGCACCAAGCCCCCCAGTCTTTCCAGTTTTCTTTGCACCAAGAGACTTCTTAACAGAAGTGGTAACAATTGTATGAGAAACTTTTGGTGAAGCTGGGATATCAGAGGATTCTTTCTTTTCAGAGGAAACTACTTTTGGAGATTCACTGATCTTGATGTCAGGAAAACCATTAGAGACTTGTGCAGACTGAGAAGCAGCTGGTGACGACGGTAAACCTATCTCTTCTGCAGAACTTTTAGCAACTTCTTTGGTAAGTAGTTGTCTATATAGTTCAGCAGCTCTTGAGGTATACTTGGCCTCAATCTTGCCTCCATCAGTCCATCCGTGCTGCTTGAAGAAAACCTGAGCACGGTTGTTTCCCCCAAAGCTCATCATCTTCAACTGCTCCGGAGCCCATGAGTCTAAATTAGTAGACCTGCAATAATAAACCAAATCTTTTGATTAACCAGGAATACTTTCATAAAAGAAAAAGACCCTGATAATGGATAAATGTGCAAAGAGAGGTGTTTCAAACAGCAGCATCCATACAAAAACACAAGGACACAAATCAACTTATACTTTTACCAATTAAAAACTCAATGAATATGGCAAGATGCATCAATACCAACATCCACATGAAATCTATTATTCAACAATAAGAAGGCTGCCTTATAGATTAAGCTATATTACATGGGTAAGATCAAATCCATTTATCAGCCCTATTTGGTAGGGCTTATTTCAGCTTTTAGCTTAATTTAAGCTATTTTGATATGTTTGGTTCAGCTTAACAATACAAATTATAACTTTTTGTAAGTCAAAAATCAACTTTTTCTTTGAGTGGGAGAGGAGAAGCTTAATTTATAAGTTAAAAATCAGCTTAAGCGCGCAGCTGAGATGTGAGGGGTAAAATGACTAAAATGCCCCCTCACAATTTCAAATTATTACAAGTGTGCCATGTATATAAACCAAAACACACTCATTTTTGTCCCTCACATGAGCCAAAGAGGCGATTTCCGACGAATGAAGGCAATTTCCAGCGAAGTGGATTTCCGACGACGGGGTGATTTCTGGCTCTCTCTCTCTCTCTCTCTCTCTTCGTTATCTCTTCTCTCTCTCCCGTGATCTGAAACCCTAACCAGAGGGGCAAAACCCTCCCGTCGTAGAGGGGCAAAACTCTCTCTCTCTCTCTCTCTCTTTCTCTCTCTCTCACAAACCAAAAAGGCAAATCCCTAGCTCACCATCAATGAACCAGAGCTCACCATCGATGGCGTGACGATCAAACGGTGACGAACCAGAGCTCGCGATCGACAACCCTAACCACACCCATCATGATCGATCGCGATCTGAACCAGAGGCAAACCCTAGAGCTGCCGGCGGTGGCTAGGGTTTGTTATTATTGTAAAATGAAGAAAAATAAAAAAGAAAGAAGAGAAAAATAAAATAAATTAAAATTGTTTAATGAATCAAATAATTAAGTCATTAATTGATAATTAATTTTATATTAAGCCATTAATAAAAAAATATGAAATAATAATTAAGCCATTAATGAAATAAATTTTATATTAATTGATAGAATAAAATAATTTTAGTATTAATTGATACTAAGTAGCCATTAATTGATAATAAATTAAATTAAAAAAATATTAATAAATATTAATGTATTTATAAACTAAAATGAATAACGAAAAATAATACATAATGAAATCACAACATTAATATAAATACATGAATATAATTAATATGTAAAAAGAGAAGAACGAAAAATAAAATAAAATAAAATGAAGAAAAAGAAAAAAAAATTTAGAGAAGAAAAGAAAAAAAGAAATAAGGAAACATGAGAATAAATTGAAGAAATGGAATCACAATTGTTATATTAAAATTAATGAAAACAGAATCACAATTTTTTTTTTAAATTAAAATTGAAGAAAAAAAAATGAAATACAAAATGAAATAATTTATATCAAATGAAATAAAAAAAATGAATATTATAACTTCTATTAAATTAATAATTGAAATTAATATAAAGAAAAATAATATGTAATGACATCACAACATTAATATAAATACATGGATATTAATTGATATTAATTGTAATGTTCATAAGGACAAAAATGACAACTACACAGCAAAAAGCTATTTTACAGCTTATTTACCAAACACTACTCTGCTGCTTAAATCTATAATTCTACAGCTACACCAAATAGGTTATCAACTTATATTCACAACTGTAAACCATAATCTGTTAAGCTATAATCTATAATCACTTTCTCACAGTTCTACCAAACGGGGCCATTGACTATATTGTAGAAAACATAAGAGATCTACAAATTGGGACAGGGTTCTTGGCATCATCTAAAGGAGCAGGGTTGCTTTCATGTATTACATCCAAGCTGAGGATTATAAAAACTGGTAAAATGCATTAAAGACGAAAATATGTTCAAAACTTTAGTAACTTGGTGTAAAAAGAAAAACAACAATGCAAGCCCCAAAGCAAACTTCAAAAGGAGAAGGGTAAAATAATTGGGCTAAAAATTCTAGTTAAACTTCGATTTAATTTAATTTGCTCATTCCAGGAATGAAAGAAATTACATAAACTCTGATTCTCAGTCATACAAAAGATAATCAATTAAAATTAAGGAAGCAAAAGATTATACAGACACAGTCAGGTAGGTCGCTCAGTTGTGCTTGCAGAAAATAGGGATGATACTTATCTAGAGACATCTTGAGAAGCTAGAACTGCGAAAAATCTCAAGCATAAATTGAAATAACCAGAGGCAGTTTCAAAGGGTCCACAAACACCAAATTTCCATTGGAAGAGAGAGAGAATCTTTGCATCTCCCTGAAAAATTAATAAAGCCCTCTTCAAAATCATGCTCCTTAAAAAGAGCAACTTTCTCTTTCATAATTGGTGACCTTGCAAAAACATTTTATCCTTATATACTCCTTCAGATCAGATAACATATAGGGCATTCCTGCACCTACAGTGAGATGGATCCTACTCGGCACAGCGGGAACTATACAGGTTTTAAAACAAAATAAGCGGAGAGAATTAATAATGCATCAGTTCACCAGATAAAGGGGTGTTTGGGGCAGCTTATTGGGATTGCTTACAACTTCTTTTTTTTTATTTTAAATTTTGGGAATTGGTACCCAAGTGTCTGGTGCAATTTTTGCATACAGATTATGATGCAAAAATAGTTGAAAAAAGTTTATTATTTAAAAAATTGGAAGAAATATGCTTTTAGCTTTTGTTTTCTGATTATCAACTTTTAGCTACAATAAGTAGCACCAAATGGTGCCAAAGAAACGTAGTTAAAGTAAAATCATTTATTATTGCTAACAAAGAACTGGTTTTGCAAAGGGGGGCTGAATTGAAGCAATGCCGATGAAAAGTACAAATAGAAGTAGGGTAGATACAGGGAACTTGTTTGCTATCATACATAAGATTGTTCAAATTGGACAAGCTTTTTGATGTGGTCCTGAATAAGAATTACAGATAAGCCACCACATTTGGGGTGAGGTGTTGTGGAAAGGGTGGTTTGGGGTGAGGTGTCATGGTAGGACCTTTTGAAAAGATGGCAGCCACTAAAGATGATAGAAGAGCAACAAAGGTGGCGGAGAAGAGAGCTTAAGCAGGCACCTTAGTGAGAGAAAACAACAATGGAGTTGGTGTTTGCCGCAGATGAAGGAGATGGTTGGGGATAACTGATAATGGAGGTCCCTTACATATGATGGCCAAAAACAATGGAGATCAATCAATTCACCTCTAGACAAGTGGCTCATCCTCCTTAGTTCAACAAGATGGAGGTATCTCAACTACCTCTTTGTCCTATGATCAAATCTTGAGATCTATCATGGGAACCGTGGAGTTAGATATGACACCTCAAGAGTAACATCAAGAAGGGGGCTCTAGTGTTACGGATGATATGTTCTTCGAGTGCCACATGTCTTTGTCAAAGTATATCTTTCTCTAATACTGGTCAAGGTGGAACCATCTTGAGGTGGTATGCCATGTAACTTTGACAATCCCTCAGTTCTAGTCTCCAAAAAACAAGTCCTCGAGTGATCCCGAGTGAAGGGGTTCCTAAGCAACGGATGCAAGATTTTAACCTTAGGGGGCTAACATATATATAACTAAAACTTTTGTAACAAATGTATGACATGCAACATTAATTTCTAGGGTAATTTTACAATAACCTCCCTTAAGGTTTGGAAAAAAAAAAACATTGAGCCCAATAAGTTTGGCATAATTACCCATCTTTGATCCTCAAATTTCCCCATCTTTGTAAGGCTCCACCTCATCTCATCCATCTCCCCCTTGGCAATGACCACCCCCAGCTTTCTTGCTTATGTTCTATATTTATAATATATCTCAAAGTTTTCTCTTGTCACGCACATCAAAAGAAAATTAAAAATCTTTTTCCAGAAACATCCCTCAACTAGTTATGGTACCTGGCACATGAAATTAACAAGCCCAAAGCCAGGTTTTCATGATCTCAAGAATTGGGTACAAATAGAGATTAAGAAGCCACCCCACACGTAAAACCTAAGGCTCTATTTGTTTAGAAAGAAATGGATGATAGAAAATGAAAATAGTAGAAAGTGAAGTGAAAGAAAGGCAAAATAAATGAAAATTTATTTTCTTGCATGCATTTAAATAGATGAAAATTTTTTAAGAAAATGATGGAAAAAAAATATATATAATCACTGTTATGCAGGGAGTTGTGGAGAGAAATTTGAGCAAAAATGAAAACAAAATAAACTTTGTCTCAAGATTTGTCAAAAAAAAATAAATTTCTCTCTATATTTTGCAAGAAATTGTTAGCCTAACTAACAAGCTAATTTGAGTTGTACAATAAATTTTAGTTTTCTTTACTTTCTACAACTCTCTAACTAAGCAAACACATAAAAAATTATTTTTTTCTTTCTTTTTTTCACTTTCGTGTATTATCTATCTAACAGCCTAAACCTCTTACAAAAGAAGGAATCACCAAATGCTTGTGACCACCAAGTCCAGAGTCCCCATTAGTTGTATCTGCCTTGTTGTCTCTATCTAGATTGAAAAATAAATCACAAAGCCCTCAGTTCCATCCATGGTTCTTATCCTAATAGGTGATCCCAGTCCAACAAGAAAGCTTCAACTTTCATGTCTCTAGACCCAAAACCCAAACAGATAAATGCAACATTCCAATCATTTTTGTATTGAAGTAAACAAAAGTAGGGCAAAATTAACGAGAAAACTCTAAATTGCAATTCGAAATCACCTAACAAAGCTGATGTGAACACCGAGACTGCGATGAACAGCCGAACAATCGATGCACAAGAAGATCCCGTACGTAACAGAGGCCCAAGTTGGATTCTTTGCATTGCAATCAAAACACATCTGAAAAAAACCCCAAATCAAAACGAAAAACCAAATCAAAACCAAGATCTAGTTATGAAATTCCAGATCTGAATCAGATCTACACATCACCAATCAAAATCGACCCAAAAATCACACAAATTTCGAATAAATTTGAGAAAATTGGATGACCATATACCTTGTTGTCGGACTTAGCTCTGAGCTTTCTGAAGACGGTGTTCTTGTCGGAGAAGGCATCGGCGGTGGCCATGGTAGAGAGAGAAAGAGGAGAGAGAGTGAGTTCCGAGAGGAGGAAAGATTTTTCGAACCAAACACGGACCTCCTCTGGGAACAACAACGCATACACACGCAGAGGCTGAGTAGAGAAATATACGTAAAACCGCAAAATTGTTTCGAAAGCTTATATTGGATAAATTGCACCGTTAGTCCTCCGGTTTGAAAAAAGTTTCGTTTTGGTCCTCCTAATTTTAATTTCTTCAATTTAAACTTTATGTTTTCCATTGTATTTCAGTTTGGTCCTTTTGTCAGTTGCTATAATTTTTTTAAAGAGGATTTATGTATAGGTTCTAATAGATAGACTTATTGTCCAATAGATCATGTAAGAATTAATGACATTCTTTATCAAATACTATTAAAAAAACGTCTTTAATTGTTAATTTTCAGCAACAATTTGGCAAATTTATCACAAAAATATCACTAATTATAAGTTTTGGCGACAGTTTAAAAAAATCGTTACAAAAAAGTTACTGATTATAAATTTTAACGACAATTTATAAAAATCGTGACAAAAAAAAAAAAGTCAATAATTATTAATTTTTAGAGACATATATAAAAAATTGTTAAAAAATTATTTTTAACGATGATTTTACTATGACTTGTTTTCAATAGGCCTTGATGGAAATTTAATGTAGCTATTAAAATTTATTGATAGTTTATCCTTTTTTAATTTTATTTTGCTTCCAATTTTATATGATAAAAATTGTTAGAAATCTCTAATAAAATACACACTAATTTTCTAGTCTCTCCTTGTGAGCAATTGAAAATTTAGTTATGCTTGACAATTCCAAATAAATTACTTTTCACCTAAATAAACTGAAGTAAAATGTATGTTTGGTTTGACTAGGTTTGTTTTGGGTATACAAAAAATAAGTAGTTTGTTAGTTTATTATCTTATTTGAGTTATATCACTTCTCTATTTTTCTGTACATCTTTTCGTAATAAGTCAAAAAAACTAAGTCGTAACCAAAAAAATTCAAAATATCTACAAATTTATGTAAAAATAATTTTACTTTCAATACTTTTAGAAATTTTATCTATCCATTTGGTTATGTTAAGAAAGACTGTAAAACACTATAATGATAATATAACAATTTCTTACAAAAAGTAAAAGTTTGAAAAAATCTACAAAAATTTCTTTATATCAAAAATAAAAGATAAGCTGAGAGGGTAATTTATATGTAAATTGGGCCGAGCTAGGTAATGGGCCATTGTGTGGGCCATGGTAAGAAGGGCCTTGTAATTAGTCCGGTGTAGAGGATCCTTGCAAATAGCTCGGTCCGAAAGAGCTTGGTGGTTAACTCGGTCACCTCGGTCAGCGCAGTGACAGTTAGCTCGGTCATACCATATTGAGCCGGAGCATGTTGGGCTTTGCTCGGAACCTTGCTAATGGTTAGCTCGGTCCAAGCTCGATGTGGTTAGAGCGGTCTCAGACAACCCAGGTGGAATATGTCAAACCGATGTACATATGTCTAATGAAGAACCGAGCTAGTAGGAGCTCGGTCTAGTCTGCGGCTTTAGCATGGCCATGTTATCTCGGTCGCATCGACATCCAACCGTGGTAGAACCATTTCACTTGGTTTAAGCAGTGAGGGGTGTTGAAGGATAAGCATTATCTTTCAGGAATGTGATTCCTAGGAGGACTCTACATGAAGGAGTAAGAGTCTTACTAGGATTGTGCCACGCGGAACCTATAAAAGCTCATAACATTACCTATGGAGAGGTAGCATAACTTTGATTCCCGAACACACAGTTTTTTGTCTATTTGTCTATTTTGCTGACTTAGGCATCGGAGAGGTATCCGGTACACACCTGCCGGCTAGCTCACGTTTGTGTTTTCAGGGAGTAAAGCGACGTCGTACAGAGGAGCGCAGACTTGATCAACAGGATTATACGAGAAGGTTTATTCCTTTCCTGTACATAAACAAATAAATAACAATTAACAAACTTTTTTTTTAAGATTTAAAATAAATAAATAAATAAGCTATTAAAAATAATTATCAAACATCACCTTAATTTATAGTTTATTAGAGGTCTATTGTAAAACTCTTTCTATATATTATTTTTCTATAAAAAACTATTAACGACAGTTGACAAAGTGATCATGTTGAAACAAAATTAAACATATGAGGTTTGAACTGACAAAAAATTAGAACAATAGATCAAAGTAAAACCTCTTTAAAATTATAGGACCAAAGTGTAAAATTAAAAAAATGAGATTTGAACTGACAAAAAATTAGAACAATGGATCAAAGCAAAACCCCTTTAAAATTATAAGGCCACGTGCTCTTAAAAAAACCTAACTTTCACAATCTTCACTCATCTTTGATTCGTCCAGTTAAAAAAATAAAAAACAAAATAAAATAAAAATGCATGATGAGTTCACATCATTTGAGAGTCATGGGATTCATAACTTTGGGGTCCCAAGTATTTTAGTTAAAATTATAGGATCAATAGTGATTTTCCTTGTAAAATTTTTTGTTAATGCATCTAATTCCGAAAATACCCTTATGATTTGGACTAATTTCAACTGACAACGACTCTTTAATATCTCTGCTGTTAAGGCGTTAGTGTCTTTGTGGTTATAATGACGTAAATGTCCCTGTCGCTGTAGGATGGATGGTGAGGTGATACATTTCAATTGCAGTTACGTACTTACGTCTACCAACGGTTAGCGGAACAGTTACTCAGAGAGGGTTGTTTTGAGAACGTCATAATTAATTTTTTGATTTTACACTAGTTTATCTCTTTGTGCCTATTTGGTGCAGTTTAAAAGCTGTTTATTTCAGTTTTCAACTTAATTTAAACTATTTTGATATATTTGGTTTAGCTTATAGTTTATAGTTTTTTGAAAATCAGAAATTAACTCATTCTTTGAGTGTGACAGGAGATACTTAATTTATAAATCAGAAATTAACCTATGTTCATAGTTATAAGCTATAAGTTGTTTAGGCATAAACTATAAATACTTTTCCACAACTCTATCAAACAGGGCCTTTATATCTTATGGGTTGGTTTGGAGGGTGGATTGACTTTTTAATTTTTTTGATTATTTTAATTTGAGATTAAAAAATTTAGTTTTGAAAGGATTTTTGATTTTTTTGTGAGAAAAATAATATAATGATTATGAGTTTGATGTAATATTTTATTTTATTAGGTTAAAACTCTATTTTATTTTTTTGTAGTTATTTTAGCCCAAAAAAACCCCAAATCCATCTTCCCAAAAAGAGGCTTTATATGACATGTTTTTCTTTTTTAATTTTTGTTTAAGGACAAAATACTAAAATTAAATATATTTTATTATCTCCTTACATTCATTGCTCTTCAATCCCTACTATTTTTCTTTTCTTCGCAATTTTTCTTCTCTGCTACATATCTCTTTTCAAAAAGTGTGAATTATAGTATTTTAATCATAGAATAAATTAATGGATGAAAAAACAGTAGTGAAGAACCATAAAAAAAAAAAAAAAGAAGAAAAAAGAAAAAAAAAGAAAAAAAAAAAGAGAGGTGAAATTGTGAATTTTTTTATTTGTTATTTAGGTTTTCGTTTCGTTTTTTGAGAGAATTCTTTGACTTTTGTTCAACGTGTCAAAATCGAACAAATTAAAATATTTCATAATCAGATTGCCGAACAAAGAATATATGTTCGGTAATCCACTGCTAAATAAAATATACGGCTCCGTTTGGTAAAACTTTCTAACTATGATTTGAGAATATGAGTTGTATTTTGAGTTTATGTGTTTTGAAATTATGATTTGAGTGTAGAAAATTTGTTTGGTTATGATTTTTGAATAGAGTGTTGAATTGAGTTTTGAAAGTTTGATTTGATATGTAAAGTAAGAAAATTTGTTTGGTTATGAGTTTTGGAAAGAGTTTTCAAAACTTAATTCAAATTGTTATAACTCATAACAAAATACACTACTTTCACACTATTGAAAATTCTGATCAACACTCATAACCAAACTCTTTTTAAAATTCAATTTAAAAAATTTATTATTAAGAGAAAATAATATTAATCAAATTTTTAATTGAAAATACTACAAAGGAAATAATTTTTTTTCAAAATAAATATTCAAATAATTTAAATCATAAATATTTAAATAATTTAAATAATCTAAAAAATTTAATAAGTAAAAAATTAAAATAAATATTCAAAAATTTTAAATCGTAAAAATTTAAATAATTTAAATATTCAAAAATTTAAATATTTTAAATTTAAAAACAACTCTACACTCAAATCGTAACTAAACACATAAAACAAAACTCAATTAAGAAATTATTTTTAAAACTTGAGAGGGTAATTTATACCTAAATTGGGCCGAGCTGGGTAAATGGGCCGAGCTGGGTAAATGGGCCGTTCTTTGGGCCGCAGTAAGAAGGGCTGGATGAAAGGGGCTTGTAGGTTAGCCCGGTCCTGGTAAGCCCTATTGTTATCCCGGTCTAGAGAGGCTTGTTATCCCGGTCTGGGAAAGGTTTGTGGGTAGCTCGGTCGCCGCACATGGAGTTAGCCCGGTCATGGCGTATTGTGGTTAGCCCGGTCAAAACCTGACTATTTGTTAGCTCGATCAGGACCTTGGTGTTTGTTATTTCGGTCTGAGCAAACCATGGTTAGAATTGGAGAAACTGGGGTAAGAGCAGTGAATGGAAGAACCGAGCTAAAGTTATCTCGGTCTAACCTGCGGCTTAGCATAGCTATGCTTACCTCGGTCATATTAGAATCCGACCATGATAAAACCATCTCACTTGGTTTAAGCAGTGAGAGGGATGTTGAAGGATAAGCATTATCTTTCAGGAATGTGATTCCTACGAGGACTCTACATGGAGAAGTAAGAGTCCTACTTGGATTGTGCCACGCGGAACCTATAAAAACTCATAACATCACCTTTGGAGAGGTAACACAACTTTGATTCCCGAATTCACAGAGCTTTTTGCTTATTTGTCTATTTTTCCTGACTTAGGCATCGGAGAGGTATCCGGCACACACCCGCCAGCTAGCTCACGTTTGTGCTTTCAGGGAGTAAAGTGACGACGTACGGAGGAGCGCAATCTTGATCAACAGGATTATACGAAAAGGTTTATTTCTTTCCCATACAATTGGCGCCGTCTGTGGAAACAAACAGAACGAACAAAACCTCTTGATTAAGTTTTCCTTGCTAGAAAAAAGTAATGGCGCACAACGAAGATTTGCCACAGTCCGTCGGAATAACAGCCCCCGTCACTCTCGTTCACAAAGTCCTGACAGACAAAGGCGGAGGATTGATCCTCAAGTTCTGGAGGACCGCGTGAAGGAGCAGGACGAATTGATACGACAGATGGTGGCGGACATGGAGATTATGAAGCGTCAGATAAAGGGAAAAGGAGTGGCGACAAGAGAGGGGCGCAAAAACAAGACGCCCCCTCGCCACTCAGAAGACCGTGGTAGGCATACCACACCATCACAAGCAGAGAGTAAAAGCCTTAGGACAGGCGATACTCAATCCAGAACCTCCAGGACTCGTTGCTCCAGGTCTGAGAGAACGAGGACTGAGAGGTCGTATACTGAGGGAAGCACCTATCGGTCCTCGTGCACGCACCAGACATCATCCAGGCAGACGGAGTTGCCAAGATCATCTGACTTACGGACCGTGCTGGAAGAAAAAGCACGATGGAAGGAGGATACTAGGGCGCGCGACCCTCGCAGGGTATCTGCTCTTCAGCGGTTGGCTCATCGGACGCATAGAAGCGTCGAGGTTGGAATGCCATTACCGCGCCCTGCCTACGAACCAACGGACAAAGCATTAGCGATGCTGCAGACCTCACCGTTCGTTTCGGCAATCGAAAACGCGCCACTACCTTCAGGCTTCCTCCAGTCCAAATTCACCACATACGAGGGAAAGACAGATCCCTATATGCACCTCAGCCACTTCCGCCAGGTTATGGCGGTATATCGGCGAAATGAGGCTTTGATGTGCATCATCTTCCCATCAAGCCTTGGCGACCTAGGCTTGACTTAGTTCGAAAAACTTCCAGAAGGCAGCATAGCCTCCTGGGCGCAATTGGCGAAGGCGTTCGTAACAAGGTTCAGAACAAACACCAAAACCCCGGTGGAGATTGATCAACTGCTCTCCATCAACATGGGTGAAAAAGAGTCATTAAGATCCTACAATAGCCGCTACTGGGAGACCTTCAACCAGATTGGGGATTGCCCCACCAATCTCGCTATCGCACAGTACAAAAGAGGCCTTCCGGTCGGGAACCGACTAAGGGACTCAATCACTATGACACCGCCTCTCACGATGGAAGCCTTAATGGAGAGAGTACACCAGCACATTCGGGTAGAAGAAGATGGCGCCCAGGCTAAAGCAAAGTCTAGCACGACCGCAGTACCAGATAAAAAGACCGCGGCAAAGGTCAACACGGTAGAACGTCCGAACAAAAACGGACGAGGCAGGCGAGACAACGGAGAAGACCAGGATAAAAGATGGTTGAGAGTCCGCACTACCATTACCACGGTATTCAAAAAGCCAATCTACCGGATTCTAAGCGAGATACGCGATGAACCTTTCGTCAAATGGCCTACCAAGCTAGGAGAGGCTCAGAAGGACTACGATGAAAGATCACGGTGCACCTTCCATAAAGAAAAGGGGCACCGCACTGAAAATTATACACCATTGAGACAGCATCTAGAGGAGTTGGTGGCAGCCGGTCACCTGGACAAATACATTGAAGGAGGGGCGCAGCCAGCCCCCCGGAATGATGACCACCCGAATGGAATGCCAATCGACGCCCCACCTCAAGGCGTGATAAACATAATACATGGGGTATGCGAACCTGAGCGCGTATGTGAGCTCAAGGACATAATCAAAAAGGCTGAGCACTTAAGGGAGGTTCTAATTGCACAACCCACAATCAAAAAAGGAAGAATGGAGGCCACTAATGTCATCTCTTTTTCAGACAGAGACTTGGGGAGGATATACTGCCCTCACAATGACGCACTGGTCGTCACTCTCCGCGTCAAGGATTACGACATCAAGCGGATTTTGATAAACCAAGGTAGCTCGTGTGAGATAATGTACTACGACACCTTCAAACAACTGAAATTGGAGGACAAAGACTTGGCACCAGCTGTATCCCCCCTGATCGGATTCAACTCAATGCCAGAGTGGCCAGTCGGCAAGATTATCCTTCCAGTCAGGGCAGGAAGCGTGACAAAACAAGTGGAATTTTGGGTGTTGAAGGTCCCTTCCACTTACAACATAATCTAAGGAAGAACATGGCTGTATGCCATGCGAGCGGTAGCTTTATCCTACCATCAAGTAATGCGATTCCCCAACGAAGCCGGGGTAATTGAAGAGGTCTTTGGAGACCAAATTATGTCCAAGCAATGCTTTGTCACGGTTAATGGCAGCCGCGCTG
This sequence comes from Camellia granthamiana, assembly GCA_036172215.1. NCBI lineage: Eukaryota > Viridiplantae > Streptophyta > Magnoliopsida > Ericales > Theaceae > Camellia > Camellia granthamiana. Next base: position 21,383,522 of record CM069913.1, read on the forward strand.
CCAAGGGATATGTTCATTCGGTGGAAGAACCTGAGAGTAATGAACTGTTCGCTGATGTTGGCAAAGCAGCTGATCAAAAAGCGATGGAAGACTTGGTAGAGGTAAGAATAGATGAAAAGAACCCGGATAAGTTCTTTTTGCTCGGTTCAACGTTGTCCAGCACTAAGAGATTAGAGGTCTTGGAATTCTTGACCTCTAACATCGAAGTGTTCGCCTGGACACCCTACGACATGCCAGGCATTGATCCAAACTTCATCTGTCACCAACTCAATGTCCACCCATCCGCCAGACCAATCATTCAGCGCACTCGCAGATCAGCACTCTACCACGCCGAGATAGTAGCGGAAGAACTGGGAAATCTGCTAAAGGCAGGAGTGTAACAAGCCCGCGGGGGGACCTCGCTACAGCTTGGACTCGATTTGTGTCACGGTTCTTAATCTTGAACTAAAGAGTCCAAATCCGGCAAATCGTTTTGAGAAAACATATTTTTTTGAAAGAAGTGCCAAACATGGACTGCTTTGCCAGATACAGAGTCGCCACCTAAATATTTTATTTTGGGAAATTTAGGAAACCCTGACTTGTTGCCTAAGGCCACGTGTCCGTCATCACCAAAGTTGCCTCGGCTCGGAAACTTGGGTACGATTGGGGAAGGTCACTTCGTGAGCACCCCCGCTCGCCCGATCAAAGATCGGCCTCTACTAACCATGATATCAAGTTTTGAAAACATTGTGTGCTCTTATTCCGGTTATTAGCCTAGATTTACTATGTGATGCGCACAACATACAAATATAGACTGGATCGCCTGAATTGGAACAAAACATTTCATGTTTGTTTATGAAAGATGGTTTGCTACTCGCAAGTAGGCTTAAAATGCAGATTTTACCACCCTCAGGTGGGCTTAGAAAACATGGTTTTGCCACTATCTAGTGGGCTTAAAACAAACAATCAACGCATTGTTCCAATTCAAATAACCCAACCTTCACTTACAGGCATTCAGGTAGTTATATCACATAAGCAAGTAGCCTCATGGTAAGCATGCTATCATGGCAGTCACTTACACACATGCAAGGATGCTAAAGCATAACCACTTACCGAGTACTCCAAGCCAAAACAGAAGCTAATTAGAAATCCATGCATGTTTCTAATTATACAGAAATGCCTAATGCAACACATGCAAAATGCAATTATAGCAGGCTCAGCTATTCTAAACATGGCATATGGAGTGCTCCAGCTAACATGTATTCAACTTGGAATTGAAATACGAATGCAGTTAATATGATGCGCCGAGCCCGGTGCATGCAAGACAGATGAATGAATGCAAACATGCTATCATACTGTATGCTAATTGAAACATGCCCTAATCTAACCATCATAAGCAGGTAAATAAAAGGGAGAAAGACGTGGGGTTGGAAAACATACATCACACACACGCACACTTATTACAGCATTGCCCACGCACAGAGGGTCCGAATAAATAATATACAGTCCCAAATGAATAAATAATACAGTCCCAAATAAATACAAAAATCCTAATTAATTAACAAATTAACTAAGAAAGCTATAAATTGGCATGCAAGCCAGGGACTATCTTGACTCTTCCCCAGATGATAAATGATGCATGTCCGGGTTGCCTTGTGCAGAAATCCACTGCGATGCCCCAATTAGCCTCTGTTTGCAATTGTTTTTGGAAAGCGCGCCAAGCCTAGGAAGACTGCTGATTCTTGATTTGCTGCAACAGAGAGCAGAAAAGGGGCATGGCAATGTATTTTCACAAATATATGCATGCCTCGATTCTCGTGCCACCAATCACGCATCTCGATGCATGATGGCCGAGGAATCGAATTGCACAACTCAATATAGAATGAATGCACATGAAAACTCAACTAAAACCTAACTCCATCACGGATAATCCGGAGTGTCGGTGACTGGGGAATTGAGATACGTTCCGTCACTCGGAGTACGAAACGTACCTCGTTTCCCGTGCTCGAGCTAACTCCTACCCCAAACACAATGCAATATGCATGACATGCATGAATGCAACTAAGATACAACCTAACATGCACAATGCTATGCAATGGCATACACGATGCATGAGGTAACACGGCATACACAATGCGCTAACATACAACCTAGCATACACAATGCTATGAAATGGACTAAGATGGCATACACAATGCATAATGGACTTACACCAACACAAGTGGACCTCAGCCACACTCGTATAAGAGGCCATAAGATGAAAATGAGACAACTCGAAATGCGTGCACACGTGCACGCAAACCGAGGACCGCCCCTAAGGCACCAAATGCCACTCTAACAAGGCATGGCAAGACATGGAATATGATATGCAAACATGCAAATTTCAATAGCAAAATGAGATGCAAAACAGCCCCGAAACGTGGCAAAAATGCACCCGATGCATGGAATCAATCCCGAAACATGAAATAAGGTACATGAAATGACCTATAGCTATGCAATACATGCATAATTTGTACATGAAGTGTGAAGACAGAAGCAAGGAAGCCCCACAAAAAGCATATTTACAGTTTAAAGCAAAGCCAAACAGGGAACACAAATGAGGCTAAGCTAGCATGCAAAAATGGCCCCGGGAGAGAGGTAATGAAGCAAGTAGCAGATGCTGGCCCTAAATGGCCAAGGGCCCTTCAATAATGTTGAAGAGGGGCCAAAAATATGATGTTTTACAGTTAAGGACCAGACCCAAAGCAGTGTACAAGTAGGCCTAAAATGCTATGCAAAATAAGGCCAAAAGGAGGTTTAAACACAAAGTATAGAAAGGATGCCTCAAATAGCCAAAGACCCTTAATAAAACATGAAGAGGGGGTCAAAATAAGGCCATTTTTAGTTCAGATCAAAGTCCAAAAACAGAAGCACAAGAGGCTAATAAATCATGCAAAAATGAGGCCACAAGAGGGGTATCAAAGCAAGTGGCCAATGGAGTCCTCAAACAGTGATGAGCCCTTCAACAATATTTAAGAAGGGCTCAAAATAAGCCTATTTACAGTTTACAATATGCCTCAAAACAGATTATAAATAAGCCTAAAATATCATGCAAGAAAATGGCATACGAGAGGGGTAATGAAGCAAGTGTAAAAAAGAAGCCTCAAAAAGTGAGAGGCCCTTAATGAAACATGAAAAATGGCTCAAAATAAGCCTAGTTTCAGTTAGGGTCGGAGCCCAAATAGGCAAGCATAAGGAGCAAAAATATAGACCAAGAAAAGAGCAAAAAAAGGGAAAATGAGACTCACCCTTGAAGAACCAATCTTTAGCAACCTTTGGACCAAGTTTGGAAGCTTTTAACCTCTGGAAGACAGCTCCAAGTGGCTGGAATGGAGGTTGGAAGTATGGTGCTATGACTTGTAGTGTAAAATGGTGTAGGATTTAAAGGGTTTTGGTGCTTGGAATAGAGAGGGAGAGGGATTTGACGCAAGAGGCTTAAACCAAAATTTTCTAACCCTTTTTCCAGAGCTGGAGGCTCTGTTATATAGACAAAAGGAGGGGGATAAAGAGGGGGAAAAATGGGGGGGAAAACATTCAAGTTTCCCCCAAAAATTTTGACCCCCCGGATACAAAATCTGGGGGGAAAACAGATGCATATTTGGAATGTACCTGCAGTAAGGAGCAAGGTCGGCTGGTTATTGGGCTGGAAGGTGGCCGGCCGGCTCTCCCCATGGCCGGCCGGCTAGGGGTCAAAAGGGCCAAGTCAAATTACTAGCCGACCACCACAAATTGGTGGCCTCCCAGGTGTTCTCAACACAACCCTGTGGTCAAAAATTGGCAACAGTGAACCAGGAGAGAGAATAGGCCACTTTTAGGAGGGGTTCAAAAGGGTCAATCACAATTACTAGCCGACCATATGATATTGGTGGCCTCCCATGTGTGTACAACACAAATATGTGGTTTGGAGCTGGAAAAAGTGAACTTAGGGTGGTCAACATTGGCTTTCGAGTGAGAAAAACGGGCGTCGGAGGGCGATGAAGGAAATATAACTGGTTGCTGAAACAATTACTGGCCTCCCACCCTTCTATGACCTTCCTGGTGATGAAACAGAGGTCCCTGCCAAAAATGAACGAAAACCGATGCAAAATGAAGGTTCGGGGGCCGAGACGCGCAGTCCGAGGCCTCGAAAACTGACCGTTAGGCACCGGGAGTGGTGTTCGACCACGAAGTTGGTCTCTCGGACCACAGTATCCCTCGAAAGGGAGGAAATAAGATGCATGCCAAAAACCGGAGCAAACGGAGGTGGTTAAGTGGTCCCGAACCGAGGCACACGGCCTGACGGCTCCGAAAACCGGGAACCGGGCTCCGAAATGGGAAAACTGGCCTGCGACCACGAAACGTAGCCCACGGCCACTGAGAGATGATCTACGAGACCTCTCCCTCCCTTTGGGAAGAGAAAACGGAGAAAACAGAGCCTGATTCACAAACGGAGACAAGGCACAAAAGAGTCCGGAAGTCCGGGGGCAAAGCTCGCAGCCGAAACTCTAGAACCTCTGAACGAGCACGATATGCAATATCACCAAGCGCTCAATCAGTGACGTCTGAGTCTTAAGGTCGGTCAAAAATGGGGTGTCTACAGTTGCCCCTCTTTGACAGAACTCGGAAGTCATAATTGACAGGAGTGAATGTCAAAGCCCAGAGACGACCTATTTTTGACAAGGCCGAAGACTTGGACAAGCAAATGAAGTAGACAAAGATGTGCCCGCAGGCAGGGACAAAATGCAAATAATAATGCAAGAAGCCGAACATAACTTATGATCATGCAAAGAAACATAGGGACGTATCTCGGTGTTTCGGAAAGGTATAAGCATTGGAACGTATTCCAGATGCTCTTAACCAAAGATGGAGAAACATGGGGACGTATCCCGGTGTTTAGGGACATATCCCAAGGTTTAGGGACGTATCCCGGTGTTTAGGGACGTATCCCAAGGTTTAGGGACGTATCCCAAGATTTAGGGACGTATCCCAAAGGTTAGGGACGTATCCCAAGATTTAGGGACGTATCCCAGAGATTAGGGACGTATCCCAAAGGTTAGGGACGTATCCCAGAGGTTAGGGACGTATCCCAAAGATTAGGGACGCATCCCAGGATTAGAAAAGAAGGAGAAACATAGGGACGTATCCCGGTGTTTCAGGAGGAAGGAGAAACATAAGGACGTATCCCGGTGTTCTGCAAGGAATGTGAAACATAGGGACGTATCCCGGTGTTCCGCAAGGAATGTGAAACATAGGGACGTATCCCGGTGTGCCGCAAGGAATGAGAAACATAGGGACGTATCCCGGTGTCCCGCAAGGAATGAAAAACATAGTGACGTATCTTGGTGTTTCAGAGGGAAAGAGAAACATAGGGACGCATCCCGGTGTTTCGGAAAGAAGGGGGAAACATAAGGACGTATCCCAGTGTTTCGAAAGGAAGGAGAAACATAGGGACGCATCCCGGTGTTTTGGAAAGAAGGGAGAAACATAAGGACGTATCCTAGTGTTTCGAAAGGAAGGAGAAACATAGGGACGCATCCCGGTGTTTCGAAAAGAAGGGAGAAACATAGGGACGTATCCCGGTGTTTCGGAAAGAGAGAGAAACGTAGGGACGTATCCCGGTGTTTCGAAAAGAAGGGAGAAACGTAGGGACGTATCCCGGTGTTTCGGAAAGAAAGAAAAACATAGGGACGTATCCCGGTGTTTCGGAAAGAGAGAAACGTAGGGACGTATCCCTGTGTTTCGGAAAGAGAGAAATGTAGGGACGTATCCCGGTGTTTCAAAAAGAGGAAGAAACGTAGGGACGTATCCCTATGTTTCGGAAAGAAAGAGAAACATAGGGACGTATCCCGGTGTTTCGAAAAGAGAGAAACGTAGGGACGTATCCCGGTGTTTCGGAAAGAGAGAAACGTAGGGACGTATCCCGGTGTTTCAAAAAGAGGAAAAAACGTAGGGACGTATCCCCGTGTTTCGAAAAGAGAGAAAGAAACATAGGGACGTATCCCAGTGTTTCAAAAAGAGGAAGAAACGTAGGGACGTATCCCGGTGTTTCAAAAAGAGAGAGAAACGTAGGGACGTATCCCGGTGTTTTGGAATGGGAGAAACGTAGGGACGTATCCCGGTGTTTCAGAAAAGGGATAAGCATTGGAACGTATTCCAAATGCTCTAAACCAGAGGAAGTCTGACCCGTCGCACGTGCGAGGAGAAAGAATGATAATTGCAAGTGAAATGGTGCATAACAATGCGGGTGGAAGGGTGCATAACTTTGAAGCAGGCTTGATCTTGCGCTTGAGGTAGAGGCACACTCATACTTCGGAACACTGACAAGGTCTGAAGAGGTACATCCGGAATACAATCTCAGAATTCGCTGAAGGTGAAACACACTCAGATGTTTCGATTTTCCCTCTTTTCTTTTGCTTTGCAGTTTGGAACCCACATAGCTTCAGATAGGTCCTTGTTTCACTATTCTCACATGACCTGGGTTAAACCCTGCAGTTTTCGAAAGAACAAATTCCTTTTTTGCACAAATGTGGAGAATGGCACAGCACTCTGAGCACACAACAAATTATTTTTGAAATTGAGAGAATGAGTTCTCGACCGGGTATTGAGCCTACAACTGAACACAGCAAAGACGACCCAACAACGAAAAATAAAGGTAAACAACCTAAACACACCGAGACACACTTCGGAACGACTCAAAGCAAGAATCGAGAAAAACAAAACAAAAGACACGACACACAGACGTGCACAGGGAGCCTGTTTCATCGGGTAGTGTTTCCCACCCTTTCTCATTTGTGGTTCTCACATCACTCGGCCCTCAAGCTCTTGTTTTCTGAAAAAGCCCTTTTCTCACTTTTTTCTCTCATCGCACATCTCTCTATTCTTCAATCTCTCATTTTTCATCCCTCCCCTGGGTGGTTGATGGATAAACAGGAAGTTGCGGGCTCTTGCCCCTAGCATGCTGCTAGATTCTTTTTCTCCTGCGCACAGCAGTGAACTCCTCCCACAGAGGGGTTGTGCTACAACTGGGTGTGTAACAAATCTGCAGCTGACCGGTTGACGATGCTCTACTGGGGAGTTTGGACGTGATAAGATCTGTCCAGATGATGGAGTGGGATATCTGGCCCCATTCTAGTTCGTGCTTCGCACTTGGCTTGATACCTCATTGCTTGGAGGATGTGAGAGCTTTCTGCCCTTTTGCTGTTAGCTTCAGTTGTGCCCTCTTCTGGCAGGTAGGGTGCCCTTTCTGGCAAGTATTTCGACAAAGGGGAAAAGACAGAACACCCGACTCAACTGTGCCTCTAGTTCATCATTTTGACCATTTTTTGTTTTTGCTTTCTACTAAAACAGTTTTGACCAACATGAGAGTTAGATTAACATGCTTGTTCAATTTTTGATTTGAAATCATGCAAGTCAGGCTATGAGCACTGAAAATTTTCCTTTTTTGAGTCCAAGAAATGGTCCAGTTTTGGAAAAGATGGAACAATTTTCGAGAAAATTAGTCAACCTCAGTAAAAATTCTCAAAAACTATTTTTGCAAACGGCCACTTGCTCAACGAGCGTGAAACCTACTCCTGAGACGCACAACCTCGGATTCAAAGGAAAACTGCCCCGTGCTTGAAGAGAGCTGCATGGCAACGGAAAGTTGCCCCTTGTTTGAATGGCACCGCGGCGCATTGAATGGCAACGGAAAGTTGCCCCTTGTTTGGATAGCACCGCGGCGCATTGTAGTCAGTCCTCAGAGTGACGAACACAACCAAATCCTTAGATACAGAGAAGACAAAGATGACCAGAACCATCGCATGGACATAATCAAATTGAAGTGTTTTACGGCTGGACTTCAGGATGAAGTTGCCTACGTATCCCAAAGATGGGAATCAAGCCTTACGTAGTTCGGGGTTAAGGTACACTCGGGTATTTAACCTCTCCTTTTATGCTCTAACTTTTGCCAAGGCGCCCGTTGCAGGTTTTCAACCTTGCAAGCTTTGTTCTTCTTTCTTTTTCATTTCTTTTCTTCTCTTTTTTTTTTTCTTTTTTTTTCTCTTTTCTTCTTTTTTTTTTCTTTTTTTGCTTTTCTTCTTTTTTCCCTTTTCTTCTTTTTTCTTTTTGCTTTTTGTATACATCTTTTCTTGCTCTAACTTTTGCCTGGGTTGCCCTTTCCGGGTTTTCGGCCCAGCGAGCCTCTCAAAGGGTAAAAGTGTAACAAGTCCATGCCAAATGGTTTTAGGATCTCGAAGCCATCCGTATCCAAGAGAGTGGCTGTTGTATCGATTTGCAGAAGGATCCATCTTCGGCTCTTCGAGCACATCGGACATTTTCGCCCCTAGTTCGAGGGGTGTTTCTGTTCTAGCTTTGCAAGCTTCTTCTAATGAGGTCTGATCTTCTTGATCTGACTTTGGTGCCTCTTGTTCGAGGGCTGTTTCGAATCTGGCCACACAGGCCTCATATCCCGGTTGACCGTTGAATACTCTGAACCCAAGGTCAAGGTTTGAAAGCAAGGGCTCAAGTCTCGAGGCTGAGAGCAATTCTAAGCTGCGCAATCTCAAGAGCGATTCCACACAGGTCTTCGCAGGACCGCACAAAACATTTTGTTTTTGAAAATTTTTAAGAAAGCGACAAATCGCTCGCGCTGAAGATAGTGTGAAACCAGTCTGGATCAAGCCAGGGTCCTTCTCAGTACTCACGCTAATAAGCATGATTTCATTCATTAAGGGCTTAGCACGCCTCTCTTTCTCTCAATTGATCAAAGTTTTGCAAATCCCGAGGAATTCCTCCCTCTTCGTTTTCACCGCAGTGTTCAAAAAGTTTTGAAAAACTTAGGTCAATGCAATGAGTTCGAGGCACAGAGAAGTAGGCGAAAAATACTACCATTTTATTCAGAACTTCTGGCACAACTGGCACAAGGCAGAAGCGAACACAAGAATATGAAAATCACTGTTGTTCATTCAAATCTGTTGGCACAACTGGCTCCCTGGCAGAAACATACTCAAAAAAAAACGAAAAGACAAACACAAAACAAAATGGTGACGCCCGAGGTAACACCCCCTCCTGAATCACCCGACTCCTATATAACAGGACTGACTCGATACAACAAGATAGACCCAAAACAAAAGAGACTAACTCAAAACAAAATAGACAGACTCAGGACAAAACAACAAGACCTACCCAATACCCAAGTTAGAAAGCACAAAAGCTAGCATTCGCAAATGCTCAAAACAGTGCATGCCATCCACCATATCTGGAGTAAACTGAGCGCTGCCTGCAGGTGGTTCATCCCTCAATCACATCACATTGGCCCTGTTTGGTAGAGCTGTGGGAAAGTGCTTATAGCTTATGCCTAAACAGCTTATAGCTTATAACTATGACCATAAGCTGATTTCCAGCTTATTCTTAAAGCATCTCCTGCCCCACTCAAAGAATAAGCTGATTTCTGACTTCCAAAAAGCTATAAGCTATAATCTATAAGCTAAACCAAACACATCAAAATAGCTTAAATTAAGTTGAAAGCTGAAATAAGCTGTAATTAAGCTCTGCCAAACAGGCACATTATCCCCCACAAGTTCACTGATCAAGTGCCGATAGACTTTACAGGACCTGGTGCAGGGATGACCCCGTTGTCAATCAAATTTTGTATCTCGTGGCGGAGACGGATGCAACTGTCGGTGTCATGACCGGTTTGTTGATGGAAAGCACAGTACTTAGTCGGGTCATGCTTTGGAGGGAGAGGATCGGGTAGAGGCCGTTGCTCTAACGGTTTCAGATGTCCTTTCCTGAGTAGGACCCCCAGGGCTTTAGACAAAGACATATAGAGTGGGGTGAAAACCCTCTTGCCTCGGGGTAGATAGTCTGAAGTTCGGGGGTTTGAAGTGGATGCACCAACAAAGGGGGTGGTTGCTCTTGGTGTGGTGGTGGCGACCATGCCCACTTCAGAAGATCTTGTAGCTGCGTCACCGCTGGTGGTCGCATTCGAACTACGGGAAAATGCCCTCCTGGGCTGGTCCTTCTCCTGGTCAATGAGGCCCTGCTTCATAGCATCCTCGATCTGTACTCCTATCTCATGCAAGTCTGAAAAGGTAGGGAAGGGGAGCACGATCATTTTCTACATTAGTTTGGGCTGGAGATTGCGCACAACCATCTGTATCTGATCCTTATCCGTTGGCCTAATGGTCATCATTGAGGCCTTGGCCCTCCAGCGGGCCACGAATTCTGAGAAGCTCTCCTTAGGCTCCTGCCTCGTCGTCTCAAGATCACGGGTCGTAATCTCGATTTGGGTATTGTATGAATATTGTGCGACGAAGGCCTCGGCCATCTCCTCCCAGCTTCGTTTCACTGAATCCTCCAATTTGGCGTACCAGATGGCCGCACTACCCAACAGGGTCCTGCCAAAAAAGGAAAGCTTCTGTAATCTTGTCAAGCCCATCGGGCGCAGAACATCTGAAAACAAACTCAGGTGGACCATGGGATCTCCTGACCCGTCAAAACGGTCGATGTGAGGCATCTTGAACCTGTCTGGCAGTGTCACAGCTGCGTCGGTGTACCCGTCCTCAATGTCCGGGATAGACTTTACCCCTGGGATTTCTTGAACAACTTTTCAAGTTTGCTCAACTTCAACGCTGTATGGTCTACCTCGAACTCAAAGGAAGAGTCCGGTGGGTTGATTGGTGCTTTAGACAGCTGGGGTAAGATTGGGGGCGGAGCCGGCCCTGTCGGAATGTCCGTACCTTCCTGGACATTTGGCGTCTCCCCGGGTATTGGATCTACTGGTGAGGGGGGAGCTTGATGCGAAGCAGATGCTCCGTTTTGCTGTTGCAATCTGGTGATTAGCTCTGCCTGTTGGGCCATGACCGCAGCCTGCTATTTGGCGAATTCAGCTTGGCGGACAGCATCTTGCTGCATGAGTTTCATACTTTCTTGCATCTGGCGCATCATTGCCTCCATCCCGGATGTGTTCTGCTGATCCATCTAACTGACTGGTATCTATCTCTATGGCAACAATTGAGACCTCAGTCCGACTGTTAAGGGCCACTGATCTGGTAACTGCTGAATTGGTGATCTGTGCCTGACTGGCCCTTTTACCCTGTTTCTGGCGAAGGAACACTGATTTACCCTTAAATTAAGTCTCTGACCTAACAAAGTCTATCAGCACTAGTCCAATGTACCCGGGGGATATCGGAGCCTTCTGAAGCTATGGTTCCAGGACTACCTAGCAAAAGAGAAAACAGACAACACCTCAACTCAACTTCACCAAAACAGATACTGTGCCCTCTACTGAATTCTGCCCCCCAAAAAAAAATTCTGCCTCAAATCTGATACCCTCGGGTAAAACTGAATCCCAAAATATTAAATTGGTGCCCGCAGGCCTGATGCCCAAACTCACGAACTGATACATGCATTCCTGTAGAGACACACTCTAAAGCACATAACAGATAAGTGAGAGTCAAAACACCCCTATGTTGGGATAGGGTTTCCCTGTCCTATTTTGTCAGGAGCTAGGGTTTCACTACGCACGCAGCGGTTTCAAACAACCTATCGGGTAAGCAACCTGTCCTAGTTTGGAATGGTCACTATGGATCCGAATATGCACTAGGTCGAATGGTCAAAAAGGGTGCCCCGGTAAAACCGGGGTTTGTGTTCCCATACTGGCAGAGCCCACAACCGGTCAGCCTTATGGTCATGTCTTGACAAGACAAGCCTCCGGCAAACTGTTCAGGAATAGCAGATGGCAAACACGGTGTCCTAGGTGCACCAAAGCAAATGCAATGCGAAGAAACACACAAGTGTAGTCAAAACAAGATATCATGAGTTCGAGTCAAGTTCTCTAAATCCCCAGCAGAGTCGCCAGAAACTGTAACAAGCCCGCGGGGGGACCTCGCTACAGCTCGGACTCGATTTGTGTCACGGTTCTTAATCTTGAACCAAAGAGTCCAAATCCGGCAAATCGTTTTGAGAAAACAGATTTTTTTGAAAGAAGTGCCAAACATGGACTGCTTTGCCAGATACAGAGTCGCAACCTAAATATTTTATTTTGGGAAATTTAGGAAACCCTGACTCGTTGCCTAAGGCCACGTGTCCGTCATCACCAAAGTTGCCTCAGCTCGGGAACTTGGGTACGATTGGGGAAGGTCACTTCGTGAGCACCCCCGCTCGCCCGATCAAAGATCGGCCTCTACTAACCATGATATCAAGTTTTGAAAACATTGTGTGCTCTTATTCCGGTTATTAGCCTAGATTTACTATGTGATGCGCACAGCATACAAGTATAGACTGGATCGCCTGAATTGGAACAAAACATTTCATGTTTGTTTATGAAAGATGGTTTACTACTCGCAAGTAGGCTTAAAATGCAGATTTTACCACCCTCAGGTGGGCTTAGAAAACATGGTTTTGCCACTATCTAGTGGGCTTAAAACAAACAATCAACGCATTGTTCCAATTCAAATAACCCAACCTTCACCCACAGGCATTCAGGCAGTTATATCACATAAGCAAGTAGCCTCATGGTAAGCATGCTATCATGGCAGTCACTCACACACATGCAAGGATGCTAAAGCATAACCACTTACCGAGTACTTCAAGCCAAAACAGAAGCTAATTAGAAATCCATGCATGTTCCTAATTATACAGAAATGCCTAATGCAACACATGCAAAATGCAATTATAGCAGGCTCGGCTATTCTAAACATGGCATATGGAGTGCTACAGCTAACATGTATTCAACTTGGAATTGAAATACGAATGCAGTTAGTATGATGCGCCGAGCCCGGTGCATGCAAGACAGATGAATGAATGCAAACATGCTATCATACTGTATGCTAATTGAAACATGCCCTAATCTAACCATCATAAGCAGGTAAATAAAAGGGAGAAAGACGTGGGGTTGGAAGACATACATCACACACACGCACACTTATTACAGCATTGCCCTCGCACAGAGGGTCCGAATAAATAATATACAGTCCCAAATGAATAAATAATACAGTCCCGAATAAATACAAAAATCCTAATTAATTAACAAATTAACTAAGAAAGCTATAAATTGGCATGCAAGCCAGGGACTATCTTGACTCTTCCCCAGATGATGAATGATGCATGTCCGGGTTGCCTTGTGCAGAAATCCACTGCGATGCCCCAATTAGCCTCTGTTTGCAATTGTTTTTGGAAAGCGCGCCAAGCCTAGGAAGACTGCTGATTCTTGATTTGCTGCAACAGAGAACAGAAAAGGGGCATGTCAATGTATTTTCACAAATATATGCATGCCTCGATTCTCGTGCCACCAATCACGCATCTCGATGCATGATGGCCGAGGAGTCGAATTGCACAACTCAATATAGAATGAATGCACATGAAAACTCAACTAAAACCTAACTCCATCACGGATAATCCGGAGTGTCGGTGACTGGGGAATTAAGATACGTTCCGTCACTCGGAGTACGAAACGTACCTCGTTTCCCGTGCTCGGGCTAACTCCTACCCCAAACACAATGCAATATGCATGACATGCATGAATGCAACTAAGATACAACCTAACATGCACAATGCTATGAAATGGCATACACGATGCACGAGGTAACACGGCATACACAATGCGCTAACATACAACCTAGCATACACAATGCTATGAAATGGACTAAGATGGCATACACAATGCATAATGGACTTACACCAACACAAGTGGACCTCAGCCACACTCGTATAAGAGGCCATAAGATGAAAATGAGACAACTCGAAATGCGTGCACACGTGCACGCAAACCGAGGACCGCCCCTAAGGCACCAAATGCCACTCTAACAAGGCATGGCAAGACATGGAATATGATATGCAAACATGCAAATTTCAATAGCAAAATGAGATGCAAAACAGCCCCGAAACGTGGCAAAAATGCACCCGATGCATGGAATCAATCCCGAAACATGAAATAAGGTACATGAAATGACCTATAGCTATGCAATACATGCATAATTTGTACATGAAGTGTGAAGACAGAAGCAAGGAAGCCCCACAAAAAGCATATTTACAGTTTAAAGCAAAGCCAAACAGGGAACACAAATGAGGCTAAGCTAGCATGCAAAAATGGCCCCGGGAGAGAGGTAATGAAGCAAGTAGTAGATTCTGACCCTAAATGGCCAAGGGCCCTTCAACAATGTTGAAGAGGGGCCGAAAATATGATGTTTTACAGTTAAGGACCAGACCCAAAGCAGTGTACAAGTAGGCCTAAAATGCTATGCAAAATAAGGCCAAAAGGAGGTTTAAACACAAAGTATAGAAAGCATGCCTCAAATAGCCAAAGACCCTTAATGAAACATGAAGAGGGGGTCAAAATAAGGCTATTTTTAGTTCGGACCAAAGTCCAAAAACAGAAGCACAAGAGGCTAATAAATCATGCAAAAATGAGGCCACAAGAGGGGTATCAAAGCAAGTGGCCAATGGAGTCCTCAAACAGTGATTATACCTTCAACAATATTGAATAAGGGCTCAAAATAAGCCTATTTACAGTTTACAATATGCCTCAAAACAGATTATAAACAGGCCTAAAATATCATGCAAGAAAATGGCATACGAGAGGGGTAATGAAGCAAGTGCAAAAAAGAAGCCTCAAACAGGGAGAGGCCCCTTAATGAAACATGAAAAATGGCTCAAAATAAGCCTAGTTTCACTTAGGGTTGGACCCCAAATAGGCAAGCATAAGGAACTAAAATATAGACCAAGAAAAGAGCAAAAGAGGGAAAATGAGACTCACCCTTGAAGAACCAATCTTTAGCAACCTTTGGACCAAGTTTGGAAGCTTTTAACCTCTGGAAGATAGCTCCAAGTGGCTGGAATGGAGGTTGGAAGTATGGTGCTATGACTTGTAGTGTAAAATGGTGTAGGATTTAAAGGGTTTTGGTGCTTGGAATAGAGAGGGAGAGGGATTTGATGCAAGAGGCTTAAACCAAAAATTTATAACCCTTTTTCCAGAGCTGGAGGCTCTGTTATATAGACAAAAGGAGGGGGGAGAAAGTGGGGGAAAAATGGGGGGGGAAAACATTTAAGTTTCCCCCAAAAATTTTGGCCCCCCGGATACAAAATCTGGAGGGAAAACCAGATACATATTTGGCATGTACCTGCAGCAAGGAGCAAGGTCGACTGGTTATTGGGCTAGAAGGTGGCCGGCCGGCTCTCCCCATGGCCGCCGGCTAGGGGTCAAAAGGGCCAAGTCAAATTACTAGCCGACCACCACAAATTGGTGGCCTCCCAGGTGTTCTCAACACAACCCTGTGGTCAAAAATTGGCAACAGTGAACCAGGAGAGAGAATAGGCCACTTTTAGGAGGGGTTCAAAAGGGTCAATCACAATTACTAGCCGACCATATGATATTGGTGGCCTCCCATGTGTGTACAACACAAATATGTGGTTTGGAGCTGGAAAAAGTGAACTTAGGGTGGTCAACATTGGCTTTCGAGTGAGAAAAACGGGCGTCGGAGGGCGATGAAGGAAATATAACTGGTTGCTGAAACAATTACTGGCCTCCCACCCTTCTATGACCTTCCTGGTGATGAAACAGAGGTCCCTGCCAAAAATGAACGAAAACCGATGCAAAATGAAGGTTCGGGGGCCGAGACGCGCAGTCCGAGGCCCCGAAAACTGACCGTTAGGCACCGGGAGTGGTGTTCGACCACGAAGTTGGTCTCTCGGACCACAGTATCCCTCGAAAGGGAGGAAATAAGATGCATGCCAAAAACCGAGCAAACGGAGGTGGTTAAGTGGTCCCGAACCGAGGCACACGGCCTGACGGCTCCGAAAATCGGGAACCGGGCTCCGAAATGGGAAAACTGGCATGCGACCACGAAACGTAGCCCACGGCCACTGAGAGATGATCTACGAGACCTCTCCCTCCCTTTGGGAAGAGAAAACGGAGAAAACAGAGCCTGGTTCGCAAACCGAGGCAAGGCACAAAAGAGTCCGGAAGTCCGGGGGCAAGGCTCGCAGCCGAGACTCTGGAACCTCTGAACGAGCACGATATGCAATATCACCAAGCGCTCAATCAGTGACGTCTGAGTCTTAAGGTTGGTCAAAAATGGGGTGTCTACAAGGAGCTATCAAGGAGGTACACTACCCCAGATGGATTTCCAACACAGTCCTGGTGCCAAAGAAGAATGGAAAATGGCGTGTCTGCGTCAACTATAAGACAGTCAACAACAGCTTCCCCCTACCACGGATAGATCAACTGGTAGACCTAACGGCGAGGCACAACTGACTTTGCTTTCTTGATGCATACAGAGGCTACCATCAAATCACCATGTACGAACCAGACCAGGAGGTCACGTCCTTTACAACTCCAAGAGGACTGTATTGCTACAAGGTCATGCCCTTTGGCCTAAAGAATGTAGGGGCAACATTCCAGAGAATGGTCACCAAGATGTTTGAGCCGTTGTTAGGTAGAACAATGGAGGCTTACATCGACGACATGGTGGTCAAGAGCAAGGATGAAAACGACCATCTAAGGGACCTAAGTGAGATGTTCCAAATTCTGAAGAGGCACAAGTTGCGCCTTAATGCATCTAAGTGCGCTTTCGGTGTAGGATCTGGCAAATTCCTGGGCTTCCTAGTGACCAATTGGGGTATAGAGGCAGACCTCTCCCAGATCAAAGCTATTCAGGATCTGGGGAGGCCTAACTCAGTAAAAGAAGTGCAGCATCTCATCGGCATGGCAGCTGCACTCAACCGATTCATTAGCTGGTCGTCAAACAGACTACGACCATTTTTTCAAGCATTAAAAGCCAAGTTCGAGTGGGACGAAGAATGCGACCGCGCTCTGGAAAACTTGAAAGAATACATGTCTTCTCTACCACTGCTTGTCACCCCAATACTTGAAGAAGAACTCTTCTTGTACTTGGCAGTCTCTTAGCACGTAATTAGTGTAGTGTTGGTCCGTGCGGAGGAATCCAACATCTGCCCATCTTTTATGTCAGCAAGACATTGCTGGGCGCCGAAACAAGGTACTTGCCACTGGAAAAACTGGCATTGGCCTTGATGATGGCCTCAAGGAAGTTGTCGCACTACTTTCACGCCTATACCATAGTCGTCCTCATAGCTTTCCCATTAAAAGCTTTGTTTGAGAGAGCGAACTTTTCTGGGAGAATCTTGAAGTGGGCAGTAGAGTTGGGACAATTCGACATCAAGTTCCAACCCAGAACCGCGATAAAGGCCCAAGCTTTGGCAGACTTTGTCGCAGAATTTACCCCAGGAAGTCAACATATCTGCCCGGTTGACCTGACTAACACAACCGAACTAAGGATGGAAGTTGACGCCGGAATAGCGCAACCCCTGGTGCAGGATACTCAGTCAGACCCCAAGGCAGACCAGAGTAAAGAAAGCAAGGAAAAAGCGAACCATGCTACACTAAGCCAAGACTCACCAACAAATAAAGACTTGGTACAATCAGATAGCGAGGGGCAGACAACAAGCATGGACCTTGAAAAAAACACCAGTAACATTCTTGACCCCACGGCATCATCTGACCCCTCCACTTGCTGGAAGTTGTTCGTTGGAGAGATGTGGAAGCTCTTCGTAGATGGAGCATCCAACCGGCACGGCGCAGGACTTGGCATAGTCCTCATCTCACCAGACGGCCTAGTTGTGGAACAAGCAGTCAACCTTGGCTTCCCAGCATCAAACAACGAAGCGGAGTATAAAGAGCTTCTTGCAGGTCTCAAATCAGCATTCTACATAAAGGCCACCGAGCTAATGGTTTATAGCGACTCACAACTGGTGGTAAACCAAATTTCAAGCGACTACAAAGCAAAGGATGACAAGATGGCTAAGTACCAAGACTTAGTCAGAAAATAGATCAAGAAATTTAAAGTAGTAAGGATAGAACAGATTGGCAGAGAGGAAAACAGCAGAGCAGACGAACTAGCAGGCTTTGCTTCAATGGCAGATACATTCATCCCTCATCCGCTGCTAATCGACTACCTACCAAGACCAAACATTGAAGACCCCGAAGCAGAAGAGGTATGTTGCGCCGAGTTAGGCCCTTCATGGATGGATCCCATCATAATATTCTTAAAAGACGGCATCCTACCGGAGGAAAAGAAAGAAGCCAACAAAATTAGAGCAAAGTCGCAGCGATTTTGGCTCTCCCCATCCATGGCATTGTACAAAAAGTCATTCACAGGACCTTATCTAAAGTGTGTCCACCCCAGCAAAGTGGAAGCATTCTTGTTCAAGATACACGAGGGCGTGTGCGGAAGCCACCAAGGAGGAAGATCGTTAGCGTACAGAGCCATTTCACAAGGATACTGGTGGCCATATATGTAAGCAGACTCATAAAAATATGTGAAGAAGTGCGAGAAATGTCAGAAGTTCGCACACCAAATACATCAGCCTGCCAGAGAACTCCTACCACTAACAAGCCCATGGCCTTTCGCAATATGGGGCTTGGACATAGTAGGACCACTTCCAATAGCACCCGGCAACAGAAAGTTCTTCCTTGCAGCAACAGGTTACTTCACAAATGGGTGGAGGCAGAAGCACTAGCATCAATAAAGAAGAAGGATGTGAAGAAGTTCGTCTGGCAGAATATCATCACTCGGTTCGGCATACCAAAGGCTCTAATATCAGACAACGGCACTCAGTTCGACGGCAGAATCTTTACAGGCTTTTGTGAAGAATACAAGATAGAGTTCTACAATTCTACACCGGCATATCCTCAAGCAAATGGCCAACTAGAAGCATCAAACAAGGTTGTCTTGGATGAACTGAAGAAAAGGTTAGAGAAGGCAAAAGGCAAGTGGGTTGAGGAACTTCCTCATGTTTTATGGGCTTACCGCACCACACTTCGATGATCAACAGGAGAAACACCATTCTCCTTAGCCTACGACATGGAAACAGTAATCCCACTGGAAATTGGCCTCCCCACAATTAGAAGCGAAAATTTTGATCCAGACTTAAATGGAGAAGCCATAGCATTGGAACTCGACCTCGCCAAAGAAAGAAGAGAAAAAGCACTGGTTCACATCGCCTCGTACCAACAAGAGTTGTCCAGAAAGTATAACAAGACGGTGCATCCAAGGCAATTCAAGGTCGGAGATTGAGTACAGCGCAAAGTGATGGGAAACACCTTGGTACCGGGAGATGGCAAGTTAGGGCTTAATTGGGAAGGACCTACAAAGTGATCGGATTAGCCGGAAAGGGTGCTTACCATTTAGAAGACAAAGACAGCAAAGCAATTTCCAGACCATGGAACACTGTCAATCTCAAACTGTTTTATTTTTAGCTTTTTTTGTAACATACTTGTAATTTTTCTTTTCTCCAATAAAACAAGTAGTTTTCTTTTCAGCATAAGTGTTTTATTCTGTAAAAGTTGTTTTAGTGAGTTAGGGGCATTGAAAACATGGTTGGCTGGAAAAACCAACACTCTTCCTAAGCCCAGGATAAAGATCCAGGCTACAGGACGTTTGGTCGGAATAACCAAACACTTTACTCTAGGTTGGCTGGAAAAACCAACACCCTTCCTAAGCCCAGGATAAGGATCCAGGCTGCAGGACGTTTGGTCGGAATAACCGAACACTTTACTCTAGGTTGGCTGGAAAAACCAATCTAGAGGTTGATTGGAAAAACCAACACCCTTCCTAAGCCTAGGATAAGGATCCAGGCTGCAGGACGTTTGGTCGGAATAACCAAACACTTTATTCTAAGATGGCAGGAATAACCAATTTAGAGGTTGGCTGGATTAAACCAACTCTTAGTACTCTTCAGCCGAGGTAAGTATCTCGGCTAAAGAATGGTTGGCTGGATAAAACCAACTCTTGGTACTCTTCAGCCGAGGTAAAGATCTCGGCTAAAGAGTGGTTGGCTGGACTAAACCAACTCTTGGTACTCTTCAGCCGAGGTAAGGATCTCGGCTAAAGAGTGGTTGGTTGGATTAAACCAACTCTTAGTACTCTTTAGCTGAGGTAAGTATCTCGGCTAAAGAGTGGTTGACTGGATTAAACCAACTCTTGTTAATCTTCAGCCGAAGTAAAGATCTCGGCTAAAGAGTGGTTGGCAGGTATACTTATAGTTGCAATGTTAAGACCGGGATAAAGTATCTCGGTAAGAGAATGTTGTACCTCATCCAAGACTTCAGTTAGAAAGTAAAGTACAAGCAAAGAGATCAACTGAAATAAGAGTTGGAACAAAAAAGCAGACTTCATTGAAAATTCAAAGCAAGTACAAAGGGTGGGGCCTCAGTCCGGTTACAAGTTGTGTCCAAAAGCAAAGGAAAAAAAAAAAAAAAAAAAGAAAGCAAAAGGGCAACTTACCAGCACCATCAATTTTGTGGACGAGCGAAGGGCCTTCAGCTCCGTCAGGTGGTCATGGTGCCTCATGTCGGCTGGAAGGCAAACACCTTTAGCCAGGTTGAATGCCATCATGTGGTCTTTTTCTGCGACCACTGAGTCGAAATTCGTGATAGCACGGTTCTGAAAAGTGATTTTTGGAGCCCACTTGGAGGAGGTAGCTCGGTCAGAGCGCTCCGGTTCTGGGCTCGGTGGAGGGCTTGGAAGAGTTGTTTGTGGAACCACGGTTTCGTCTTCGTCAACAAGGCGTGGCTCGGTTGTGGAAGTCCGAGCACGCTTGTTTGGCCGCGATGACGAAGGTTGTTGGGTTGGCAGAGTTACCACGGTTTTCTTGTGTTTGACCGGCTGGTGGTACCTCAGCCGGATTAGTTTCGGTCAGAAGGGCTCGCACGGCTCTCTTCTTGGCCATCTCTTGTTCAGCAGTTAGAGGGACTAGATTGATCTGGGGCAAGTTTGGGTCCGGTTCAGGTGAAGCTTCCAACAAAAATTCAGTTACCTTGGTCTTCGCTTGCTACTGTATTGATAGGTCGGCTGGAAATTCAGTAGCTCGGTCCAACTTCGGTTTGGATATCGCAGCGCGGCGCGAAGGGTAGCTAGGTTGGGGTAACTGTATAGCGACTTCAGGTGGACTGAATCTGCATAAAGAAGGCAACTGTTAGCTCGGTTCAAGTATTGACAACCGAAGTAAAGAAAGACATGCTATGGAATCGAGATAAACCTACCAACTACACCCTTGTTCCAATTTATTCTATTACCAGGGATCTGGGCTTGATGGTCCTCAAAATTCCCAGATACCCAGAAGAAATCGTCGTCGTTCACGTCTTTATCCGGAGTATCCTTTATTATCTTTTCACGCCGGCGTCTTATTCTTAAATAATAGACCCATCCATCTTCGGCGGAGCCTATAGAATATTGGTGGAAGAGCTCGGCTAAGCCGAGGTTAAGACCAGCCCGACGATTTAGCTCGGCAATGCCGTTTATTATGCAGTAAGAGTTGATGGAAAGTTGGGTAGGGCAAAGGTTGGTCTGCCTAAAGAATTCGCAGAGAAGAGGCTGAACAGGGAATCTTAGTCCGGTTTCTACTATGGACAAAAGGGTAAAGGGAACAAAGCCGGGGTTTCCCCATGGTGTGATATCTAGGTCGGCTAAGGTGAGGTGAACATCGTCAGGGATGTTATAATCCTTTCGGAATTCAGCCATACCACCAGGTGTGTTTACTAAAAACCTATACTTTCCCATTTATGGTTTAAGTTATCAATAAATTAAATATGAGTTTTAGCTCGGTCGGAGAATAATGTTGAGTAGCTCGGTTGAGCGCTCAAAGGAGTGTCTGGGCAACCTAAGTCTGCAAAGTGAAAAAAGAAAAGTGTTAAGCATTGATCATTGGACCGTGCTACAAGAAACAAAGGCAAGATAAATAAAGTCCTAGCTCGGCTATGAGAATTGCTTCGTGTCTTAGCTCGGTTTGAGGAAGGGGTCTCTTAGCTCGGTGTGAACAAGGGATTTGTTAGCCTGGTTGAGCCTCTAGGGGCAGCATTCTTAGTTCGGTTTGAACTAAGAAGGCTGGTTTAGCCCCGAGTTGTAGTTCGGTCATGGTCGAGGCTTTCAAGCATACTATTACAAACCTAGTACGGATCAATAGCCCGGCTAAGATAAAATGAA
The DNA here is from genome assembly GCA_036172215.1 of Camellia granthamiana. Classification (NCBI taxonomy): domain Eukaryota; kingdom Viridiplantae; phylum Streptophyta; class Magnoliopsida; order Ericales; family Theaceae; genus Camellia; species Camellia granthamiana. Next base: position 21,405,496 of record CM069913.1, read on the forward strand.
ACAAAAGATGGTTCGACCTGAATGAAACTACTAGTTTAGCATGAAGTACTAGTCCGGTTAGTAGTCTGGCTAGACATCAACTACAAACAACTTCCTAGTTCGGTTATATTGTGATTTTGGGTCAAATACTGTGTTCTACAGATTGTTTCACGAGTTCAAGTGGTTCTATTACTAAGTTTTTTCCAGAAAATGCATGACCAAACAGAAAATGTGTTTTGCAAAAACACAAAACAATATGCCATGGATTGTAAAAAACAAATGCGAAAACAACAAAAACAAGACAGATTTGAGTAGCTTACCAAGTCAAGAAGAGGAAACTGAAGATGGAAGCAACGACAGTGAAGAACACGAACTCAACAAGCTCAGGGTCGAGGAGGATCAGAAGCATGGAAGAAAGAGGAGATGAATAGTGATTCGAGTGATTCAAAAGATATTGAAAGGGTTTGTTTTTATGAAAGGCCCAAAATTTAGCGGGACTGTTCAAAAAACACGAGGTACAAAGACGGCGTGACAGCTGCCTTCAACCAATCAGAATGTGCCACGTGTCCTTAGAATGAGAAATGATTCAGTTGCTGTGATTGAAGAGACATTTTGACCGGACAGGTAGAGCCCGGTGTGAATTTAGCTCGGCTGGAAAGGCTAAAAAGTTTTAGCTCGGCTGGAAAGGCTAAAAAGTTTTAGCTCGGCTGGAAATGCTAAAGAGTTAGCTCGGTTGTATGGCTAGTTTTTTAGCTCGGCTGGTAGGCAGGTAATCCCTATCATGTTGCACAGATGGAATTAAGGGGCAATTGAGAGGGTAATTTATACCTAAATTGGGCCGACCTGGGTAAATGGGCCGTTCTTTGGGCCGCAGTAAGAGAGGGCTGGATGAAAGGGGCTTGTAGGTTAGCCCAGTCCTGGTAAGCCCTATTGTTATCCCGGTCTAGAGAGGCTTGTTATCCCGGTCTGGGAGAGGTTTGTGGGTAGCTCGGTCGCCGCACATGGAGTTAGCCCGGTCATGGCGTATTGTGGTTAGCCCGGTCAAAACCTGGCTATTTGTTAGCTCCATCAGGACCTTGGTGTTTGTTATCTCGGTCTGAACATACCATGGTTAGAACTGGAGAAACCGGGGTAAGAGCAGTGAATGGAAGAGGCGAGCTAAAGTTAGCTCGGTCTAGCCTGCGGCTTAGCATAGCTATGCTTACCTCGGTCATATTAGAATCCGACCATGGTAAAACCATCTCACTTGGTTTAAGCAGTGAGGGGGGTGTTGAAGGATAAGCATTATCTTTCAGAAATGTGATTCCTAGGAGGACTCTACATGGAGGAGTAAGAGTGCTACTTGGATTGTGCCACGCGGAACCTATAAAAGCTCATAACATCACATTTGGAGAGGTAACACAACTTTGATTCCCGAATTCACAGAGCTTTTTGCCTATTTGTCTATTTTTGCTGACTTAGGCATCGGAGAGGTATCCGGCACACACCCGCCGGCTAGTTCACGTTTGTGCTTTCAGGGAGTAAAGCGACGACGTACGGAGGAGCGCAATCTTGATCAACAGGATTATACGAGAAGGTTTATTTCTTTCCCGTACAAAACTCATAACCAAACACATAACTCAAAATTCCATACTATTTTCACAACTCTACACTCAAATCGTAACCAAATACATAACAAAAAAATTAAAATATTTAAAAATATTTTTATAAAATAGAGTTTGAATTTATTTTTATAAAATATTTTAAAATTTAAAAAATTAAAATCGTAATATTTAAAAATTAAAATATTTAAAAATATTCAAAAAATTAAAAAAATAGTACATATTTAAGTATTAAAATATTTAAAATCTTAACAAAATTAAAATATTTTTAAAATATTTAAATATTTAAAAAATTAAAATATTGATTTGAATTGAGTTTTGAAAAGAGTTTTGAATTATGTGTTTGGTTATGAGTTTTAAAAAGTAATGATTATGTTTTGAATTGAGTTTTGAAAAATGGGTGTAGAATTATGATTTGAAAGCTCAAAATAAACACCATCAATGGATGGAACTATAATTTGAGAGGCTTACCAAACGGAGCCTACATTTTCGGTAACCCAATGTTGAACGTTTTTAATTTATTCAATTATTCATTACTGTGCATTTTCAGGCCTTGTTTGGGTATCCTAAAAAAGCCAAAAAGTCACTATCTTATTTAAATCACATCATCTTATTTAAGTCATATCACTTCTCTACCACATCATTTCAAATCCAACCCATATTTTATAAAAAATCAAAAAGTACACTTATTTAAATCTTCCAAAGCTACCCCTCATTTATTTTATTTTATTTTTATATTTCATATTTGTTTGCTTGGAATGATTATACTTCTATTCATTGCAGCATTGCAAATATAATCATTCGGCTGCTGAACATCTTAAAGGGTACTTATTTATTGATAGATTATCTAAGGATGGAAATTCTTATTAGTTGACATGTCAAAGAGTATTACATTAAAACGAATGGATGCCTTTAATGCGACAACAATGAAGACAATCTACAACGCACATAAAGCGACAAGTGACTCAACAAATTTATTTTAGTTCAGCAATATGACACTGGAGTATTCTAATTTGTATATTAATGTATCACCGAAATCACTTCACAAATGGGTTTCAACTAATTTCTTGTTAAAGTAAAGTAAAATTATCCAATTGAATGGCAACAAATGGTTGAAACAAAAAATTAGTTTGTCTGGTAACATAGCACTAGAGTAATTCAAATTTTTTAGCATTGTATTATCTAAAGCTATCGATGTAAAGAGGAAAAACTGAAAGGATTTTGAAGAGTTTTTAGTTTAGGGTTAGTATTGGTAGCATAATGGGGGTTAATGAGAATCACATTTTTTTTTAGTGGTGTAATGAGATGGAGGGTGTAAAGAGATAAACTAGTGGTGTAAATAGAATCATTAAAAAAAAGAAAATGTTATAAACCCCAAATAAATTATCAAATTTTCTATCAAATCTTTCACATGAGTGTGGGATCCACACACTCTCACATGGGTATGAGTCTCACACTTATGTGAGAGATTTGATAAAAAAATTAATAATTTATTTAAAATCCCTAACACGACTCTTAAAAAAATGTATTACTAACAAGTAAAGAAAAAAATTAACTTTTTGATGATGACTTTTTTTTTTAGCTGAAATAGCCTATTGCCAAACTAGCCTAGTGCATAATGAAAAACACATGACGTCCTTGGTTTTATCATTTATTTCTGTTTTTTTTTTTCAATAATTTTCTAAAAAAATATTTGATTGTCTCCTTTAAATAAACTAATGTATTAATAATTTTATTTACTTATGGTTGGGTGGCAGTGACAAGGAAGAGGTGGTGGTGGTATAGTGGTGGTGTCAATGGTAATATGGTGGTGGAAATGATGGTAGCAATGAGAGTATAATGGCATAAGTAAAATTTTATTTGAGAATACACTTTTCACTTAAAAGTGGAAAAATAGTTTCCGATTAAATAAGTTTATTTTTTATTTATTTTAATTTTTGTTGTACTAAATATAAGAAAATGTAGAAAAAAATATTTTTTTGAAAAATATTATTCGATCAAACAAACGAAATGTAAAACATTCACAATAATTTGAATTACTAGTTCATGTCTATTATTGATTAGTTTAAAAGACAAACGCTTATGACCTAATAACACATCATAGTTGAATTCACAAGTCATATTTCAGAAATTTGTAACATTTATGAATTGTTATATTTTTTAGTATTTAGTGAATTTAAAAAAATTAAAAATTTTATACTGTATCTAAAAGGTATACAAAATGACTAAAATAATAAAAAATTCACTAAAAATAAAAAAATAATTAAAAAAATTCAAAACCAAACAGAATGAGTAATATTATACAAACTAATAACTTTTACTACAATTTTTTTTTACTTATTGATGTGACATTTATTATAATAGCCATATTTTAAAAAAAAAATTTGTTATTACACGACACATTTGTTAGTAAGAAAAAGGGTAAATTACAAATACACTTTCTGAGGTTTGCTTAAAATATGAATTGCCCCTTGTGGTTTAAAAAATTACAAATATCTCCATGTCAGAATTTTTTATTTAACGGAATTAATTGAAAAAGTGAAATTTCTAACTGTTCACCTATACAATCATAAAATTATCTGAATTATTAATTGAAATAAAATTTTAACATTATTAAAAACTATTAATTAACTTGCTGATTTATTAATAAAATGACCTATTTGTTATGAAATTAAAAACTTTAAGGGACATAATGTAATTTCTAAAATTATAGGGGACAATTTGTAATTTAAGTAAATCTCAAGGGGTGTGTTTGTAATTTATCCTAAGAAAAACATATAAAATTTATAAATTTGTAAAATATTTTGTATATATCTATTTAAAAATAAAATAAAATTTACCAATTGGAACAGTTTCTAGATTGTCTTGTGGGTTAGGCCGGGCTATGTTTTTAGCCAATGAGTGATTAGGACAACCATTTGGGCCCAAAGATATTAAATTGTTGAAAGACCCAACAACAAGGGGTACTAACTGGTTGGGCTTCTCCTTGGATCATTTTTTTATTCAAAATATTGTCGTTCTTTTTTCTTTTTTTTCTCATTGTGAGATATTAGTAAATTACTAAAGTTAAGTCAGTGGCACTACTCCATTAACTCGAACCCAATATCTAATTTCCTTTTCTTTTTTTTTTTGTTTTTTGGTAAACTGGAAAACCCAATAGCTAATTTCAGTAGTACTAAAGTGCTTCTTGGGCTACAACTATCATTCACTTATAGGATAGTTATGAGTGAATTGGAACCCAACTACTTTCTCTTCAATTTCTCAAACAGAGATTTATAAATTATAATAATAATTGAATTGGAATCTAAAGAAGTAAAGGCCCATAAGAGCAACAAAGAAAAAGCACTGGCCCATAGGTCAAATTTTTGTGAACTCACCCATAGGTCTAAATTTTTTATTTTTGGAACTGCCCATAGGTCTAATTGTCAAGGGAATAAAGTTGTCTCTATTTAAAAATTATTGATTTATTCTTTTCTTTTTCTAAATTTTTTTAACTCAAAAGATTAATATTCTTTAAATTCTCCCTATAGGATTAGCTTTAAACTTTTGAATTTTGTCAATGAGATCTATCTCTTAACTAAGATTCAAAACAATTTATATTTTACCTTCTCACATTATGGTCAATTTTGGTCCGCCCTTCCTTGAATCGGTCTAGTTTTTTTCCCAATGAAGGTTTGGTGGTGCGACGAGTTATTTACTCATGTAGGTACTTGCTTTGCTCCCCTGGTCACACCCAATTTAACTATATTTAATAATTTATTTATAAATTATATTTATAAAACTTTTTAAAAATGTATAAATAAAGTTCTTGGTTTGTGATATCCTTTTGTAGTGGCAGTACACCATGTTTTTGTTTTTGGGAAAGGAAAAGTTATTAAATTTTAAATGAACACAACTTGACATTTGTTTTTACGTAATAATGCATTACTTATAGGGAATAAGCCTTTTTAATAATTTTTTGACTTTTTATAAAATATATATATATAAAAAAAAATAGAGAATTGATGTGATAAAAAAAAAAAAAAAAAAGACAAGAAGTATGCCAAATAAATAGGTTGCCAAAGAACCCCTAAGAGAACACATCACTGTTTTGAAAATCGGATCGGTGAGCGCACTGGAAAAGGAACTAGGTGGATGGTCACGGGTTCAACTGTTTGGTCGAACCGTGACGTCATAATTACATTATAAATATATTTAAAAATATAGTATAAAAATGAAAAAAAAAATTAAATTCAACAACATAATAGAATTTTCAAAATATTTGCAAGATCAGTATACATATATTTATTTTTGCAAGATGAGTGCCATAATATATAATCAAAAAATTAGTTTACCAAACCATTAACTAACAGCTATGAAATCAGAAATTTACTATAAAAAATATTTATGAATTTTTTAAAATATTTAGTACTATATTACTATTTTATCATTGACTTTTATTTGCCTCAATGCTTTTTGTTTTGTTTGGACATGATAATGACTATAAAAATAAGCATTAAGTAGATTAAGAACCATAGCATAGCAGCAAAAAAGGAAGCAAAACAGATAAAAATAGAGCAATAGAAAAGAGAAAAGAAAGATCAAGAAAACCAGCCGATTCTTAAAACTTAGTCCAGATTGCCGGGTTTGACAGTTGAACTAACGGTTCTACCAACGGTTCTTCTGGTTCTTTCATTTTACACCGGTTTTGAGCTATGTTCGAATTTAGAGGACTTTTTGAACCGAAATAAGGCCCCGTCACTGGTCCAACCAGCCAATCCGATCTAAGTTTCTAAACATTGGAACACAGAAGAAAGAATCATATCCAAATTCACAACATCATTCCATAGACTATTCGAATCAAATTGATGGCTTATTTTCATCATGTTCTTTTTCTTTCTTCAAAATTTTAAAAATAAAAATAAAAAACGTTGGCTCATCTTGGTTGCTTGAACTTTCATCTTCTTTTGCTTATCCTTTCTAGAAGTGAATCATACATTTTGCCTTAACGTTTGTTCCTTACACTGTGTATGAAATTAATAGTAGCTAGTAAGGCTATTATGCTAATAATTTTAGATATTGCCATCAATACATTTTAAATATATATATATATAAGTATGATGGTGACAATAATCAAATACTTCCACCGTCTCAAAATATTAATCTCTTATTTTATTTTTTATTGTTTCAAAATATTAGTTTTTTTTCAAAAATTAAAAAATAAAATAATATGAATTTATTATTTTATCCTTCTTTTAAATTTATTAATAACATAAAAAGTATAATTATGATAATTAATTTTTTTTAAAAAAATATACTATCAAAAGATAAAATTTAAAAAATTCATATTTATAAAATACAATAATTATATTATAAAAAAATTATTATTTTGAGACGAAATGAATATATTATTGAGAAGTCAACGAGGTTGGCCAACCTTTAAACAACTAATGAGGCAACGAATAGGTTAGGTTGTCGATTAAGTCGAAGGATAGACATGCTACTACCCAATTGTCATATTAACGTGGCAGACTCCTGTTAGAAGGTGGACTAACTAACCTAAAGAAGGCAACCACACAAGTCGTGCATGACAAAATCAGAATGTTGATGAAGGCTTCAAATATTTGTGAAAGCTTTCATGTCCAAGTGAGACTATCGAGGACAATCCCCACGTGCTCAAGCGTGGTCTAGAAAATAGAAAGGATGATTATCATAAATCACCTCACTTTTGAAAAAAGTACTATTAGGATTATAAATTAATCGAGTTGTTTATGAATAAGCTTAGTTCGATTTGTTAAGGTTTCAATTTGATTTGATTCGTTTAGTAAATAAGCCGAGCTGGAACTTATCTAAATTCGACTGGTTAAGTTTGGCTCATTTACTTTTATTTAAATTATATGATAAATATATTATTTATATATTAAATAATATAAAAAAATATTTTTATTTAAATAATTTAAATAATATTTTTTACTTAAATATTTTTATTTAAATAATATAAATAATATTAAAAAAAATTATTGAGCCGAGCTGAGTTCAAGTTTCATTAATGTTAACGAGTCGAACCGAGCTCGAGCTCAGTTTCTTATGGAGTCTACCTTGAGCTCAATAAATGAACTCGATAAGTAAATGAGTCGAGTTCGAGCTCAGCAAAACTCAACTTGCTTTGTTTGCGGCCCTAAGTGCAACCAAGGGAATATATGTGAAAATATATCTTACATTACACTATTAAGTCAATTTTCTCTAATAAGGAAAAAAAATTAATTTAGCCATTGGACTATCTTTTTTTTTATTTTTTATTTTTAATCTTTTTTAATGCCATTTTTACTTGAGCCATCAGGGTATTCATTTGTTTAAACTTCCGGCTACCGAATTTTGGTTATTTGATTCTTGTGTAAGACGCATTTTAAGAAAGAATAAATTATAAATCATTTTATCACAAAGTCATTATTAAATTAGAGCACTGTTGCAGACCCCTAATAGGACTGACCCCCACCACCTCCACATACACGTGGGATAAAGAGAAAAAGAAAAAAAAAATTGAACTAATCAGCATCTACTGAAGGTGCTGGGGTCACCCTAGTGGGGTCTCCCCCATTTTCTATTAAATTAATACATTAATAACGCATTTGACGACATTAAATTTTGATCACAATATCATTGTCGAGTTGAAAACGAGGTTCAACAAACTTCCACATAAAAAAGATATGGTTGCCTTACAAACGAAATTATCTTTCTTTTTCTTTTACGTTCTTGTCTTTTCTCAAGAGAGAGAATCTTAATACGATACAAAGGATTTGTTTGAGAGGTAGGTTGATTATTTAATTTTTTAGTTTTTTTGATTATTTTAATTTAGGGTTAAAAAATCTTATTTTGGATAAGCTTTTTGATTTTTTTTAACTTTTGTAAGAGAAAAAATAAAATGATTATAGATTAAACGTAACATTTTATCTTATTTGATTAAAATAACTTATTTTATTTTATATGGCTATTTTAATCCCAATCTTTATCCCAAACGGGGCCAAAATTTTGTATATCAAATCTCTCAACTATCTTCACTCAAACTACTGTAAATCCAAATTTTTACATAATCTCATTTTTATGTTTGTTTGCAAAAAAAATATATATAAATAAATTATAAGACATAAAATTCTTAACTTTTGTACCACGAAGTTAGTTATTTTAGTTTATCATTTGATTTTTTGACTATATTTGGTTAAAAAGTTGTATTTAGAAAGATAATTATTATTTTTTAGTTAATTTAATAGTTGAGAGAAAAAAATAAAATAATTATGAGTTAAATATAACATTTTATTTTATTAATTATTTAAATTTATTTTATTTTTTAATAAATTATTTTAACTTAAGTCTCTTCCCAAATAGAGTCATGATAACTTGGAAAGTGACAATTGTAGGCACACTTGAATGCCCTCTTTGTACTCAAAAGGGTGAAGGCAGAAAATACATTGCATCTTCTTGATTGCCCTCTTTGTACACACGATGGTGAAGGCAGAAAATGCATTGCATCTTCTTGAATGCCCTCTTTGTACACCCGATGGTGAGGGCAGAAAATACATTGCATCTTGCATGGATTTGTCACTCATCACACCTTATCACAATATTTATTCACCCCACCATCATTTGTCCCACATTGATTTGTGACTTCGCATGCCAATTTTCTCCCAAATATTTTTTATTTTTTATTTTTTTTTTCACGTGCTTCTATACTTTTCACCCAATACACATCAATCATGTTCTTCAAAAACTTTTTAGATTAATATTTTGGAAAAAATCATAAATAAGTAGAATAATTTTAAAATAATTATATTACAATTGAAATTTGTTTTATGCAAGTTCGACCCACAAAAAAACTTGTACTAATAGTAGGAATGATTTGAAACATACATAGAGAAAACTTCAATTATCATGAAAATAAAATTATTTTCCCATTACTCCACTAAAACTCAATTTCACCAATTTAAAAAAGAAATCAATTTCACCAATTTAAAAAAGAAATTTAGGGTAGGCGAAAGGACATAAAATGCCAAAATTCAAATACAAACAATGGAAGAAGAATCATAAAAGGCCATAGATTCTTGTCCAGATGGGTTGAGGCTGATCTCCAATCAAACCAAAATGGTTGTTCAATCTGACCCCAAGTTAACCTCTTTTTGGTTTCGATTTTATTAATTATTTTTTGACTAATTAAGTATGTATTATAAAAATTAAAAAGTTAACAATGAAAAAAAACTAAAAATGAAAAAAAATTAAAAAAATAAAACTACTAAAAAAGTCATTATCAACCAATCTTTAGCTATTGAGTGGTTTTATTTATTTATTCAAAAATGGAATATTATGAATTGTTTGTCCCAAAAGGGAGAATGGGTTAATTGAGTTGGACTCTATATAACCACAGATGGTTGACCTAGTGGGTGACAACCGTGGTCTGAAAGTTTGTTCATTTTCGGGTTTCAAGTTTGAATCCTCTAGCCAACAAATGAATATCTTGGGATCACGGACCGCAGAGCATAAGTCCTGTTTCGGAAGGTGTGTTCGGACTGTAGGGACTTAGTCACGCAAAAACTGGCTCAGAATGCCCTATATAATAATAATAATAATAATAAAAAAGAGTTGGACTCTATACTTAAATCTGAACTTATTTTGATGGATTTTATTCCTCACATTTATGAAACAAAATGGCGATGCATATTTCAAAATATAAAATTATATTGTATTACTAAAACGAATAAATAATACAGTTTGTAATCCTTAAAAGGTATGATATCGTTAAAATAATGAAAAAATATCAAAATAATTACACTTTTAATGCACTTTTTCCATGCACATGAAAGGTTAATACTATCCACTAAACAATTATTATAATTTTGTCAAATCAGAAACCTTCCTTTTCTATTTTAAATTTAAAATAAAAGAGTATTAATATGTTCTTTCACCATTATTAATCGAGTCATGTAAAAACTAAGAGAGGTTATTTGCTAATCTTAAACTAGTAACGTTCCACGCAATTTAATTTTAGATACTTGTTCTATTTTCTTTAAAAAGCAAAATAAAAATCTAAGAAGCACTAAATAATTTTTTAAAAAACAGTTCACTCTGATTTAAAGTGAAAAACAGAGAAGTTGAAAAATAATTTTTTGTGCCTTTTACAAATATATATATATATATATTAAGGGTTCGTTATAAAATTAATTTTTTAGTGATTTTTTGATTTTTTATAAAAGATGTGTAAAAAATAAAAAGAATTAATTATTTTTTATAATAATTTTTTGTTTTTCTAACTAAAATATTAACTTCCCAGACAAAGCCTAAAAATATTCATTTTAATAAAAAAATGGGGAGTAGACCAATGGTATTATTAGCTTCGGCAACATTATCATCAGAGTGTCGTGCACTGTTATGGCTGTGATTTATCATGTGCACTATGTGTCTGTTTGGTAGAGCTTTTTTTTCAGCTTATAGTTTAATTTAAACGGTTTTATTGTTTTGGTGGAGCTTAATAATATATATTATAGCTTTTTGTAAGTGAAAAATAAGCTTTTTCTTGAAGTGGCTGTAGGGGTGCTTAACAGATTTAACTTAAGCGGCAAGTTGGGAAGGGAGGGGCAAAATTACTTAAATACCCCTCATCAACTTCAACTATTACAAAAAAATCAATATATAAACCCATAACCAAATACTATTCACTTCTTTAGAGAGGGAAAGCTTGAGAGGCGATTTCCGGTGACGTGAATCAGAACTAGCTCTCCCTTTCTCTCTCTTTCTCTCTCTCTCTCTCCGGTGTTGTTCGTGTCTGCGATCGATCTGAAACCCTTCCATGACGTCGCGATCGACCTTTCACCGTCGCGATCTCAAACCTTAGCGCCGCCATATTGCCATTGCGCCTTCGTCGTCGTCCCCTATCCCCCATCACGATCAATGGAGAAGTGATCTCGGAGAAACTCGCTTTTCCATTGAATTAGAGCTCTCTCTCTCTCTCTCTCTCTCTCTCTCTCTCTCTCTCCGGCGTTGTTCTGTGTCTGTATAGAACGACAACGAGGGATGAGAGAAGAAGAAGGGGTTGCCAGAGCTAGGATTTTCAGCGTTTTTTTAATAAAAAAAAATAATAAAAAAAAATCATTTTAAGCCATTAATGAAACAAATTTTATATTAATTGATATTAATTAATAATTTTAGTATTAATTGATACTAATTAAGCCATTAATTGATAATAAATTACGTTAAAAATTATTAATAAATTTGTATATTTTGTAACAATTTTGTAATAATAAATTTAAAAAAATATTAATTGGTATTTGTAACAATTTTTAATAAATTAAAAAAATATCAATTAATATTCATGTATTTATAAACTAAAATGAATATAATTTGGAAATTTTAATTGGTATTTCAGCATTTTTCAAAATTTTATCATGATCAATCTCACCATGCATGCACCACTTCTAATTTGAAAAAATAAACTATAAACTAAAGAAAATAAAATAAAATGATGAAAAAGAAAAAAAAAATTAAGAGAAGAAAAGAAAGAAAAAAAAAAGAAATAAGGAAAGAACAGAATAAAAAAACAATTAAGAGAAGAAAAAAAGAGAAAAAAAAATAAAAAAAGAAAGAAGAGAAAATAAAAGAAAATAAAATGAAGGAAAAAAAAAAGGGCAAATAGGACATTACACAGCAAAAAGCTATTTTATAGCTTATTCAACCAAACACTACTCTGTTGATTAAATCCATAATCCCACAGTTGTACCAAACATGTTAACAGCTTCTGGTTAAAGCTATAATCTATAATCTGTTAAGCCATAATCTATAATTATTATCCTACAGCTCTACCAAATGGGGCCTATGTCTATCTATATGAGGAAAATGAATTTGTTTAGAGTTCTAATCCGGTCGTTTGTTTATTGAGTTCATTTATTAGGTTTGAACTCAGCTTGATAATTAATTAGACTTAAATTTGACTCAATTTGATAAGATTTTTTTTTAAATTATAAATTATATTATTTAAATGAAGATATTTAAATAAAATATATTATTTAATACATAAATAATCTATTTATAAATAAATAATATATTTGTTGTGTGAGTGATTTTCTGACCACACTGCCAACTCAGTATTCAGCTGGAGAGTACTGGCAGAATAGATGACACCTGGCTGACCTGCAACAGAAAGAGAAGATTCCGGCGGTGGTTCGTCCACCCGGGGGCACTCCGACAATCAAGTCAGTATATCTCTCAAAGATCACCAATTGCTAAACTCACTATTCTAAATATAAATTGCGTACCTTAGACCCATCGGGGGTGCCCTTCTTTTATAGTTAACTCAATCTTTGTCCCAACAGAAGTCTAGCTTCAATAGACTTTAGCTCAGTATTTTATCCAAGACTCTTTAATAGATAGAGATAAACTCCCTAAGAGCTTTATCCTTATCCAGGCTGAGTCCCCTCATCATTCTAGGACTCTTGCGCCCTCGGATTTCGACATCTTCGGAGATAACCTCGGCTTTGCCGAGATCACCTCGACGTCATAACCAGGACACGTGGCACCTCGGCTGACACGTCGGCATCACCTTGGCCACGTGTTGGTACTCAGAAAATATATCCCCACAACTGCCCCCTAGGTTCTATTACCTCGGCATTCTGAGGTGATGGAACCTATATCGGTACTTCCTGCCAGTACATCGGCTTCAGCCGAGATCATCATTATAGGCCGACATGTCTTCTTAAAGATCAAGAATTCCAAGAGCTCCCTCATGCGTATGAGTTGTCAAGTATAATACATCAACCGTTTCAGCCACGCGTTTTTCTCTTACTGGATCGTACCGGATACGCGCCTGTAAATCAAATCATTCTCGCGTGCGCCGTTTGACGCATACATTCTTCTAGGTACATTAATGACCTCTTTGCCGTCGTTTCTGCGTTTTAACAAAACTCAATTCCTCTCTCTCCGCCTTCTCACTTTTGTATCCCTAAGCTCTCAACTCTCTCTAGCTTCTGAATACGCCATTGTTCTAGTCTTATAAGCTCTGTAACTATTTTCATTCCTCTCATCCGGTGAAGTTTTTCGCCGTTCTGCCACTTTTGCAATCGTCGTCTGACTTCGGCGATCTCAACACTGGCTTCCCCTCTTCGGTGAGTTACTGTTTCCTCCCGATTTAACATCTTGTTTCAGTTTTTGATGGTATCTTGAGTTCCTGTCATTTTTGCGAACTTGCTTGTGACCTTAATTAGTTTAATCTGTTCATGTATCTGAGTATGACTGCCTCACGATTCTGTTTTTGCTCAATCTCTTCTTGAGTATTCACAACCTGCACACACATTTGTCCACTTTTGCCATTGTTCTTAGCCTTGTACCCTTTCACACACTCTGTCACACTGTTCTTGGTAGTTCACCCTTGTTCTTGATTCTGAAACACGTTCTTATTTTATGTTTTCTGTGTCTTTTCCAGATTCCTGCATTCAATCTTTGTTCCCACAGACTTAGGTTTTGGGATTTGTTTGTAGAACCCACAAATTGAAATGAATTCCTTCTAGATGCATACAAACCCTTACCATAGTACATTTTTAAGTTTTTAGCCGAGGTCCTTTAAACCCTCCAAAAATACTTCTTCCTGAAATCCGATACCTCCATTTAAGCCGACGTTATGGGTATGTGGAAGCATAGGGTAGACACCCCATCCAAATTAGAGTACTTTAGGCAAGAGTTTGACATCCCGGCCAACGTCTATCTGAGGTTGGCTGGGGAGGATGACTCCATCATGCCTACAACTGATTCTATGCCCTTCCCTGTGGTAGCCTTCATCGAGTGCGGACTTCAGCTCCCACTCAACACCCTTTTTCGTGAGATACTTCACTATTATAAGTTGAACCCGATGCAACTCGCCATCAATTCCTATCGAGTTATTAATGGTATCATAGCCTTAGCCAAACAAGAAAACGCTAGGATTACCTTAGCTGATATCCAATACTGCTACACCATGCGTGGCCTCAAAAAAGATACGGGCTATGTTTACTACCTTAAGCTGAGGTCCACAGAGTACAAAATTGTTGCCGACCTCCCTGACTCTAACAAGGGAGCTAGGGACGATTATTTCATCACCTCGACGAACTGGGAGTTCGCTCCAGACGAGGACCTCCATCTCTACCCTCTTCCTCGTTCAGTTTTTGTAGAGGGCAATGGTAAGAGCTCTATGTTCATACTAACTTGTTTTTTAAAGTCTTCAATATTTTGTTCATTTCTAATGTCTGTTTTTTCTTGTAGCTCTTCCTCAGCCACCAAAGGGCTTCCGTCAGTCTTTCTTTCCCAGCAAAGACTTGAGGAAACTCTTGGATCTGCCAGTCCACAAACGAAAGGCCCCTCTTCTACTTAATTTCATTCCTACGTACAAGTCAGCTCTTCCCGACGTCCTCAAGAAGAAGAAGAAGAAGAGTCTGTCTCCTCCTTCCGCCATAACTCCTCAGGCTGCCTCCACATCTCGGCAAGATCAAGGATTAACTTCTGATCCAGGCGAGCAGCCGTCAACCTCGGCTCCTTATCTGATCCCAATATCACAGCGCCAACGTCAGCGACGAACTGTTTTTTCTGCCGAGATGGGTCGCCAGAAAGCAGTTGCCAAAGATCTCTTGGCCAGCATCCCATCCTCTGTTGAGGCTCAACCAGCTCCTACCCAACCTCCAAAGCAGAAGCAAAAAAAAGGATAAAGAAGGCTCAGCCAAAGGCAAAGGTGACTCAGGTTGACACTGAGGACACTTTGCCGATCTCAAAACTGGCTGAGAGCGATAAGACCACATCTGCTGCCGAGAAAAGGCCTGCCGAGGCCCAACCATCCGAGACCATCCGATCAAAGAGGTCGAGGTCATCTGCTGCAACCACCTCGAGGTCTTCAAAGCACGATTCCCCCTGGGCCCCCCAAATCACTTTGGAAGATAAGCCAGTTATGGCCAACGATAACGTTGATGACATTAATGTCGGCATTGCCCTTAGTACCGCTCTGCTACTTCCCGGCGATCTCGACCGAAACGCCGAGTTGAGCGAATATGAGAACTATGCTCTGATACTTTAGCGTTCTGTTCAAGTAAGTGCTTTTATTTGGTCGTTTTTCTTTCTTTCTTTTTATACTTTAGAAGATTTTGTAATAACCTCTGCTCTGATTTATTTTTTCTCAGGCCATCCAGCATGCCCGTTCTTTCTCAGTACAATCTTTCGAGAATCGGGAGAAGCTGGCCGAGAAGAAGAGGGAGGTCTCCAGTCTTTAGAAAACTAATAAAAACTTGCAATCAAAGATGAAGATTTTAGAGGATCAAGCCGAGGATGCTATCAAGGCTCAACATGACGCCGAAGAAAAGGCGGAGTCTGCTGAGGCCATCAAGAAGGTCTTTGAGGCCAAAAAGAAGGAGGTCGAGGAAAAGATGTCCCAGGCCCAGAAAGAACTTCAGCATGCTCTGGCAACAAAAGAGGCCGAAGTCAAGGCCGCCGATGAGATAGCATATGCTGAGGGGGTGGGCGATGTCACGGCGGACTATGAAAAGCAAGTGAAGCAGGTATGCAACAAGGGTTTCACCCTTGGTTGGATGTCTCTTCTAAAAAAGCTTGATGTCCCTGAGGACTCGCCCCTCAGGAACGCCGACGTCATTCCTATTCCATTCCCTCCAACTCCAAGTCAATCCGACGACGAATCTGAGTCTGAGGAAGAGACCTTGGTGAGGAAATCAAAGGAGGCTGCTGGGACCAAGTCCCCTTCTCTAAATGAGCAAGTCCTGGACTTGACTCAAGATGAGGAGGGTGAGGAAGTCCCCAAGGATGCCACTCCAGAGAAGGCGTCATCGGACGTGCCCCCTGCCGACAAGAGCCTTGATCTAACTTTTCAAGAAATCGATGCCGAGCTTTCGGTCGAGAAGGCTGCTGAGATGTCTTCCTAGCAATCGTCTGAACTTCAAACCCAACCATCTGCTGTTGCTGAGGAGTCTTAATTTTGATGTCTTTTTTTCTTCGTTTTGTGCTTTGTACTTTGTTTTTCTCCTTGAAGTAATGTAAATTCTTTACAGCGCCGATGCGCCTTTAATTCAACTATTTTGTTTTGAATGCTTGTATGTTTGCCTTGTATGCTTCCATACTTAGAATATTTTGTATATCTTTAATATACACTTCAATCTTTGTGCAACCTTCTCGGGGTGACATACCTTGGTTGATGATTTACCTCGGCAAGTACCCAAGTACCTTTCTTGGCATAACCTTGGTTTCACCTTGTAAAATTTTTTCAAAAAATTTTTAACAAGTGTTTAACCTTAGTCTTCAACTTGTAAACTTTTCTCAAGTTTCAACAAGTGTTAAACATAATCTCGGTTTAACTTCGACTTGTAAACTTTTCTCAAGTTTCAACAAGTGTTAAATATTATCTCGGTTTAACTTCAACTTGTGAACTTTTCTCAAGTTTTAACAAGTGTTAAACATCATCTCGGTTTAACTTCAACTTGTAAACTTTTATCAAGTTTCAACAAGTGTTAAACATCATCTCGGTTTAACTTCAACTTGTAAACTTTTCTCAAGTTTCAACAAGTGTTAAACCCATTTTGCTTCTCTCTGCTCCCTGATGTGAACCTAAGTTCCACGTGGGTTCTCATTATACATGTATTCCAGAAACAACGTTATGTATCTTTATCAATCACAAGTGTATAAACATATAAACAAGCGAAAACTTTATTTATGTACTTCGGCAAATGACAAAAGAACAAAAAATTCTAATGATAGAAAAATTTCAAATTGCAAGTGTTCCAAGGTCTTGGCAACTCTTTGCCCTCATTATCTTCAAGCCGATATGCCCCATTGCCCAATACAGAAGTGATTCTGTAGGATCCTTCCCAGTTTGGGCCAAGCTTGCCCTCCCTGGAATCCTTCTTGTTGCCGACGACTTTTCTCAAGACTAGGTCGCCGAATTAGAACTCCCTTGGGTTAACTTTTTTATTGTAAGCCCTGGCAAACTGCTGTTGGTATGCTGCTAACTGAATTGCAGCTCTTTCCCTTCTTTCTTCTAGTAGATCCAGATCTCGGGCTAATAATACGTCATTGGTCCTATTCTCCACTCCCTGGGTTCTGATCCCTGGGACGCCGACTTCCAAGGGAATGACTGCTTATGTGCCTGTAACACGCCCCCGAGGGACCTCGGCTACAGTTCGGACTCCCCTTTTTGTTTGTTGCGGTTCTTAATCTTGAACCAAAGAGTCCAACTCTGGCAAATCGTTTTGAGAAAAACAGATTTTTGAAAAGAAGTGCCAAACATGGACTGCTTTGCCAGATACAGAGTCGCCACCTAAATATTTTTTTTTAAAATGGGAAATTTAGGAAACCCTGACTCGGTGCCGAAGGCCACGTGTCCGTCATCACCAAAGTTGTCTTGGCTCGGGAGCTTGGGTACGATCGGGGAAGGTCAGCTATGGGCACCCCCTTTCGCCCGGTCCGAAGACCGGCCTCTACTAACCATGATATCCGATTTTGAAAACGTTATGTGTTCTTATTCCGGTTATTAGCCTAGAATTACTATGTTATGCGCATAGCAAACAAGTATAGACTAGATTGCCTAATTTGAAAACAAGTATTGCATATCCGTTTGTTTTGAAAAGCGCTTTAGAATTTGCTACTCGCGAGTAGGCTAAAACACGGATTTCAACGAGTTTTTCCAACTCAAACAATCCAACCTTCACCCACAGGCATTCAAGCAGTTATATCACATAAGCAGCTAGCCTCATGGTAATCATGCTGTTATGGCAACATTCACACGCATGCGATATGCTAAAGCGTAAAAACTCACCTAGTACTCCAAGCCAAAACAGAAACTAGTTAGTAATCATATGCATGATCCTAATTCATGTTAAGATGGCTAATGCAACACAGGCAAAATGTAGCTGGAATAGGCTCGGCTAATCTAAACATGGCATATGATGATGCTACAAGTAACACGTATTCAATTTGGAAATTGGAATACAATGCAGTTTGTATGATGTACCGAGCCCGGTGCATGTAAGACAAATGTATGGATGCACGCATGCATTGCATAAGGTATGCTAATTTAAACGTGCCCTAATCTACCATCATAAGCAGGTAAATAAAAGGGAAGAAAGAAGTGGGGTCGGAAGACATACACACCACTCACCCACACTTATTACAAATGTGCCCTCACACGGAGGGACCAAATAAATATTACAGCCCGAACAATAAATAAATAAATTATTGCAAAATTTCTAATTATCAAATTAAATCCAATATAAAAAGAAAGGGAGGGCTCAGCCCTGCCTCGGGATGCGCGAATGATGCATGCTCGAATCCGACTCGCCCGGAAAACCCGCACCATACCACTGCTGCCTCTGTTTTTACTGTCCTGCCTCTCTAAAATCTGCCAAAGTCCCAGGACACCTTATAAGCACACTTCAGTACACCACCGGCTGGAGGAAATGACCACCGGCCGTTAAAAATGACCATCGGCTGCTTGAGAGATTATCGGCCACAAACAAATGGCCGGTCGGCACTCTATTATGCCGGTCGGCAAACAATTCCTGCAGAAGACAGTTTTGACAGCAACAGCAGACAAGCAGTGCATGGTGTGGAATTTTGAGCATATGTAAGCATGGCCAATGCCCCCTATCATGTATGGGACTCAAGGAAGCATGGCCCTTGGTCCTTGGGCCACCAATTATGCCTTTTGGTGCATGATGGCCTAAGAGACCAAAATTGCAATTCAATGTAAATATGCATGCAACACTCAAATGAGAACCAAGACCCTATCATGTCAAGATCAAGGGCCTTAGTGACATGAGAATTGAGATGTGTTTTGTCACTTGAAGTACAAACACCCCTCATTTCTCACACTTGGTTTGACACCCCGAACCAAGCAATGCAATGCATGTTATGCAAACATGGCTCAACAATGCAATATGATGCTAAAATACAAGGCATGCCAAATGCTATGCAACATATCATGTTAGGTATATAGTGCTAATCATATGGAAGGCAAATGTGATGCAACCATGGACCAAAATGCTATGAAGCTAGCATGGGACAACATGTAATGAACCAAATAAGCAACAAGCATATGATAAGCAGACAATGGTGGACTTAACCACAATGGGGCAGACCTCAAACCTCCCCAAAACAGTGGCAAAAAATGCCCAAAAACATGAACAAAATGCTACACAAGCATGCAAGTTAATGAGCCTAAACCTAAGGCACCAAAGAGAGCATCTTATTACCACTAACATGACCACTCATGGCATGTATTAGGCGAGCAAAAACAGAGTTCTATCATGCAAAAAAATAAAAATAAAAAATAAAAAAAATACACCCAAACCCCTATGATATGGCAGCCCAAATGCCTAGCACATACAAGCATGCACAATGCCCATTTTAAAGCATAAGAGATCGACATTTCAAAACATGCAAGAGATGATAAATGGAGACATATAAGCATGGCATAAGGACTGAAATAGCATGTTAATCGATTCCAAATCACTAAAATAGCTTGACCAAATGCATGTTTAGGACTCACATCTCAAGACTTATAAGCCTTAATGCAAAGCAACTATGTCAAACATGCTAAGCATGATAAAACCAATGGCCAACAGACCTTAAACATGGCAAAATGATGCTAATGTCTTCATGGAATCATGCTAATACATGCAAGGATCATGGCCTAAACACAAGATGCATTTCTATGCCAAATAGAGGAATGCAAAGCAAGTATAACATGCATGAAAGAGGCCAACAAACCACCATTAGACAGAGGTAAAACATGCTCCAAAACATCCAGATAAGCTCTGAAATGAGGCCAAAAAAAACCAAGTATGCATATTGCCTTTTAAGCCAAAAACAAAAGGCAAAAGAGGTACAAAGGGGAGAGGGGTGTCCCTCCCCTATACAAGACTTCAAACCACCTTCCTCACCACTAAAAACTCACTGGTTTTCAGTGGTGAGAAGACCAAAATAACAAAGCAAACAAGGCTCAAAATAAAGGCACCAAAGAGGCCAAAATAAGGCCTAAGAGGGTGAGTTTGCACTCAAACCACAAAGTGACCTTAATGAAAGTTCAAAAGCAAGAAAATATAAGACTTTTTTATGTTATACACAAAGCTAAAAACAGCAAGCAAAACAGGTAAAAACTAGTTGCAAAAACGGGGAAACTAAAGTAAAGTGCTCACCTTTGAAGAACACCCCAAGAACAGATGATCCAGCCCTCTTCTATTGATCAAAACCAGTCCAAAAGTTCAACAAACAAACCTCCAAGCCTCCCAATCTCGAGCTAAGGTGTGATGGTGTGTGTATTGGTGCAAAAGTAAGGTAAAACCACACTTTTAGGCCTAAAAACACACACACAAGAGGAGAGAGAGGGAAAATGTAGAGAGAGGGAGTATATGGCAGATATATAGATATAGAAGCTCTGGTTTTTTGTTGAAAATGGCTAACCCCCAACCAAGGGAGAGGAATGGTGCTTATATAGGCCAAGCAAAGCCAAGAAACTTAATGGCTAAGCTAAGGAGAAAGGTTCAAAAGGGCAAAGAGGTGCAAGGCTTCTAGAGGAAGCTAAAACAGCTGGCCAAGCTTCTCCAAGAAGCTTGGCCAAAAGGGTCAACCTTCTAGAAGGTTAGGGGGTTCAAAGGTGCAAAGAGGTCACTCCCATGCACGGGGATGAGTGATGGTGTATTCTAGTTGGCATAGCTGGCATGCACCATGCCTCAAGGGTGCAAAGGGTGCACGCCGGCCACCAAAATGGGTCACCGGCACAATAAAGTGCCGGTCGGCTAAACATAGTGCCGACCGGCCATTGTTTTTAAGAAAGCACTGCCGGTGGTACACATGTGCGGCCGGTGATAATAGGAGAGGGCCGGTGGGGTGTGGGGATGGCTAATAAGCCATTCCCTGCCCTTCCAAGGCAAAAAACAAGTGTTTGGTGCAAAACCAGACACAAAACGGTCGAGTTCAGAGATCCTAAGGCAGGGCGCGTAGCCGAGACCTCCGGGAACTCCAAACGAACACAAACATGGATAATCACCGAGTGTTCAAACGGTGACGTCCAAGTCTTGAGGACGGTCAAAAATGGGGTGTCTACAGTTGCCCTTCTTTGACAGAACTCGGAAGTCATAATAATGACGGGAGTGAATGTCAAAGCCCAGAGACGACCCATTTTTGACAAGGCCGAAGACTTAGACAAACATGCAAGACAAACAAGATATGCGCCCGAAGGCAGGGGCAAAATGCAACTGAAAATGCAAGAAGCCGAGCAGAACTTATGATCATGCAAAGAAAGCTATAACGAAGCACACATGCGACAGTTTTAAGCTAGCATACACCAGACTACACAACAATGCAGAAAGGATGTAAGAGAATTATGCAATTCTCGATACGTCTCACGCGGAAGATACAATACCCGTCCGGTTCGTCCGGTTGCACCGGCCTCAAACGAGCCGTATCATGCCTGTAAAGAAAACAAACTTAACAGGTACAATGTTGTTAGCAACATGCATGACAATGCAATCGAAAGTGCGTGACAATGCATGCAATGTGTATAGAAAAGATAGCGGGATTGAACACATGTGAGTAAAGCAATGCACGCATGCAAGCAATATGTATACAAAAGGAACTTGAACACATGTAAGTAAAGCAATGCACGCATGCACGCAATGTGTATATAAAGGAACTTGAACACATATAAGTAAAGCAATGCACGCATGCACGCAATGTGTATATAAAGGAACTTGAACACATGTAAGTAAAGCAATGCACGCATGCACGCAATGTGTATATAAAGGAACTTGAACACATATAAGTAAAGCAATGCACGCATGCACGCAATGTGTATAGAAAGGAACTTGAACACATATAAGTAAAGCAATGCACGTATGCACGCAATGTGTATAGAAAGAAACTTGAACACATGTAAGTAAAGCAATGCACGCATGCACGCAATGTGTATAGAAAGAAACTTGAACACATATAAGTAAAGCAATGCACGCATACACACAATGTGTATATAAGGGGACTTGAACACATATAAGTAAAGCAATGCACGCATGCACGCAATGTGTATATAAAGGGACTTGAACACATATAAGTAAAGCAATGTACGCATGCACGCAATGTGTATATAAAGGAACTTGAACTTGAACATGGTAAAACAAATTTCCCATGATGCTGGAACGTAATGTGTTACAACACGGTATAATTGAAATGATTCATGGAATCACAAGATATAAAAAGGATACGGAAAGGAACGTCCTTCGCATGTACCGAGCATCGCTCATAAAAGTCATGACCTGAAGTCAACTCGAAGGTCCACTTGTATTCTAACAGTGCATTTTCTTGTATTGCCTTGAGTGATGAAGGTGCCAAACCACACAATTGACCCGAACAAGGGTGCGAAAGGTACAATGACCGCGATGGGAGGTTACTGGTATCCACTCTGGCACCCTGCTACCCTGTTATTCTCCTGCTTTACTTTCCTTTTTTATTAGGAGTTTAAGCACATTGCATTGCCTCAGGCAGGTCCTATTTTTGAAATCGCAAATTTTTCTTCTTTTTTTTTTTAGAAATACATGACGGAAATGAAACAGCTATTTGTTCAAAAGGTGTTGCATTTGCACGTTCTACGCATCGCATCGCAAGGCATTACATGACAATGTGACCGAAATTGACACTGTGTTTTGAAAACGAAGCATCGCATCGTAATAATCGGGTAGTGAACCAATTACAACTCGATAAGCAAAACAAAGGGACTCGTTATGATCAAGCAGGTGTGAGTACAACTCGATAAACAATACAAAGACTTAAAGAGAGTGAAATACAACTCGATAAGCAAATATACAACAACTCGATAAACAAATGGGCGCGCCCTTCGTGAGAATTGATCATTGGAGGGTATCGGAAATGGTGGGATTCCCCAACTTCTTAGCATAAACAGCTCAGAGGACAAGTGGGGAGAACCACCGGCCCAACAGAAAGGCCGTCGGCCGTGAGGAAAGGCCATCGGCCGAGAATTTAATCCATCGGCCAAAACAGATGGCCGGTCGGCAATCTATTTGGCCAGTCGGCCAAGAATGGAAGGAACCAGCAGAATGCTGACACCTGTCCTCCAGTCAACCTTATCCCCTACAAAAGACCCCAGCTTCGTAGTTTTCTTCATTTCCACTCTGATTTACTTCAAATGGAAGAATTCCTTGCCCAAAATCTCGCAACTTGGATTAATAACTTGGATGGCTTGGAAAAGCTGAATTTCCGGGCTTTTGGCATAAACACACTATTCACTTTGCGTCGTACCCCGCTGCATTTTCCATTTCTTCATGCCGCGGCAAGGTTTTGGAATCCGGTGACACACGTCTTCAGCTTTAACGGGCAAGAGGTGTGCCCTACCTTCGAAGATTTCCAAGCCCTAATGGAATCTGAGCGTAATGAAGAGATTTTGCCCCAACTTCGTTTTGGCCATGCCCAAGTCTTAGGGCAAATGTGTGGGCTCTCAATACCCGATGCTCGTTCTCTGATCTGTGATGGGATGCTGGATGTTCCGAGCTTGGTTGCCGTTTTTCTGAGACTGGTGATCGCGGTGACCATCACTGGCAAGGCTTCCGGTGACACGCCCTCTGTTTGTGCATGCTATCTCATTTTCTGTTTGTCTCAGGTTCCGGAGGGTCTAGTGTCCGGTTGATTGAGGTTGCCCAAGGCTTGAAGGAGGGCAAAAGCTGCATTGCCATGATTCTGGCTGAGACGTTGCTGGGCTTAGACGCCTTTTATCGTCGAGAGATGACCAGAGTAGCGGGGAGTCCACTATTACTGCAGGTAGTGTTTCCCACCCACTCTCACATATATGTTTGCTCACATCACTCGGCCCTCAGGCTCGGTTTTTCTCATAAAACCCTTTTCTTACTTTTTCTCTCATCGCACATCTCTCTATTCTTTATTCTCTCATTTTTCATCCCTCCCCAGATATGGTTGATGGATAAACTGCAGGTTGTGGACTCTTGCCTAGCTTACTCAGCTCGCGGTTACTTCTTCAGGCAGCGCCTAGTTGACGCCCTTGGTGAGGGTTGGTGGTTCGAATGGATGTGCAGTTTGTCCGCAGACCGTATTGCTTGGCGGTGCCCTTGGCTCGATCTCCCGGTAATGAGCTATAGCATAACCCGTCAACCCGGGATCCAATTGATTGGCTTGACTCACTGTGTCTTCTACTTTCCATTCCGTATCCTGCGCCAGTTTGGTCATGATCAGACTTGCCCGCCGGAAGGGATAGAGTACCCGGCTACATTCCCGATTCGAGGCGCACAGCTGGCCCGATATGCCACAGCATGGAGGACGAGGGAACTCCTGGCCCCCGCTCCCACTTTCAGTTGCACTTTGTCTGATGAGTGCTTGGATTGGCTTAATGAAGAGGCACAGGAAGGGCCCACTTTGGCATCAGAGGCTTCGACCAGCTCTGGGAGGGGGCGCAGGGACATTTAACTTGACCATGCCCTGGATTTATTGCTTTATTAGTACTTTCAAGTTTCTTTGTGAGTGTAATAAAAAAGCAACTTCAATCGTATGTAAGAGCAAGAGAACTCTGTATTGAAATCAATGAAATTGAAGGTCGTGGTACTGAAAATTTTCCGTTTTGGTCCAGAAATGGTCCTAGTTGTAAAAAGATTTATTTGAACAAAGTCACCTTCATTAAAACTTTTCAAAACTATTTTCGATATGGATCAGAACTGGACACGCCTAAGATCTGTCACTGAGATGCACAACCCCGGATCCTAGCAACTGGAAAGTTGCCCCTTGTTTGAACGGTACCTCGGCACTATACAGCAACGGAAAGTTGCCCCTAGTCTGAATGGCACTGTACCGGAGATTGCGATAAACGCTGATGGGCAAAGATGACCGAGATGATCAAATGGACAAAGTTGATCGGGGAAAAGTTTTATGGCTGAACTTTGGGATGAAGCTGCCTACGTATCCCAAAGATGGGAATCAAGCCTTACGTAGTTCAGGCTTGGGTTCACTCGAGTATTTTCACTCTCCTTTTGCGCTCTAACTTTTGCCAAGGCCGCCCTTTGCGGGTTTTCAACCTTGCGAGCTCAGTTTTTATGTTTTTCTAATTTTTTTATGCTCTGAATTTTGCCTAGGTCGCCCTTTCGGGTTTTCGGCCTAGCGAGCCTCTCAGGGGTAATATTTCTTCAACTTGTCCATGTTGATCGGTTGGGAGAACTCTAGGCCATCTAGGTCCATCAGAACCACAGCTCCACCTGACCAGATAGACTTGATGATATAGGGACCAGTCCAATTGGGTCTGAATTTGCCCCTTGAGTCGTGGATGGGAGCTCGGTTGTCTTTGAGTACCAAATCTCCTTCCTTCAAATTCCTGGACTTAACCTTCTTGTTGAACGCCCGGGCAATTCTGCGTTGATATCCTTGGACATGGTATAGTGTTTTTAATCTCCTCTCATCAAAGAGCATGAGTTCCTCGAATCTGCTCTGCTACCAATCTGCCTCGGCTATTTGACACTCAGCCAATACTCGTAAAGACGGAACCTCAATCTCTATAGGTAGAACGGCCTCCATCCCATAAACCAAGGAATACGGAGTCGCCCCGGTAGAAGTTCTAATTGAAGTTCGGTAGCCCCACAGAGCAAACGGCAACTTATCTAGCCAATCCCGGTAGGTTTCCACCATCTTCTGCAATATGTGTTTGATGTTCTTGTTGGCGGCCTCAATTGCTCCGTTGGTCTACGGTCGATATGTGGACGACTTATGAAAAGCCACATTGTATTTCTCCAACAAAACAATCACCACTTTCTTGAAGTGGGAACCATTGTCTGAAATGATCTCGTTCGGGACTCCATAACGGCAGATAATGTTGTTTCTGATAAACTTCGCGACATGCGAAGCCTTCAGCACCTCATAAGATTGGGCCTCGACCCACTTCGTAAAGTAATCTATTGCTACCAAGATAAACTCATGCCCATTCGACCCCTTCGGGGTAACAACCCCAATCACATCAATTCCCCAAACTGAAAATGGCCATGGCGACGTCATGCTGTACAGCTTTGACGGCGGGATGTTCATGCGATTTGCATGGATCTGGCATTTGTGGCATCGCCGAACAAAGCCGATACAATCTTCCTCCATGGTAGACCAGTAGTAACCCTGTCTGAGGATCTTCCGTGCCAGCATTACTCCATTCATATGTGCCCCACATTCTCCTCCATGGATGGCCTCCATCAGGCGCTTCGACTCTTCAGCTTCTACACACAGCTTGTGCATTCCCAGGTGACCTCTTTTGTACAATTTACCCCCGTAGATGATAAACTGAACAGCCATTCTTCTGATTGCCCTTTTGTCCTTGGCATTTGCCCCTGGTGGGTACGCCTCTTTTTCCAAGAAGTTCCATATGTCGTAATACCAGGGGTTGTTGTCTTGCACTTCATCTATGGCAGAGATTGACTCGTAAGCAGGTGCAAATTTCTGGTCAATGATGACTGGACGCATCCGAACTCCGGATGGGATGTCTATCATGGAAGATAGAGTTGCTAACGAATCTGCGAACCTGTTGTTCTCTCTTACTAGGTGAGTGAAATTTAACTTCTCAAACCGAGGAATTAACAAATCCAAGGTCTGGTGGTAAATTATCATCTTTTCCTCCTTGACTTTCAGTCTCCTTTTGCCTGAGACACAACAAGGTTCGAGTCCCCAACGATGTCCAATCGCCTTGCCCCTAGTTCTAGGGCCGCTTCTAGGCCGGCAATACATGCCTCATACTCTGCCTCATTGTTCGAGACTTTGAATCGAAGCTTGAATGCTAAAGGGATACGGGAATCGTCAGGCGCTATCAGCAGCACCCCTATCCCATACCCGTACTGATTTGACGCTCCGTCAAAGTACATCGTCCAAGTTTCATCTTCGATGTGCAGAATAGCTTCATCTGGGAATAGGTACTCAACCGCTTCATCCCCTTCAACCGGGTGGTCGGCAAGGAACTCTGCTACCCGCTCTCCCTTTTACTGACTTGCGCGTCACATACTTGAGGTCAAATTCGGAGAGCAACAGCAGCCAACAAGCTAGCCTACCCGTAAGTGCTGGTTTCTCGAAAAGATATTTGATGGGATCGAGTCGTGAAACCAACATTACAGAGTGAGCTAACAGGTAGTGCCGCAGCTTCCTAGTAGCCCATACCAAGGCCAAACAAGCCTTCTCCAGCGGAGTGTAGCGGATCTCGTAATCCAACATCTTCTTGCTCAGATAGTAGATGGCCCTTTCCACTTTATCTTCCGACTCTTGTGCGAGCATGCAGCCCATTGTAGTCTCGGTTACTGATAGATACAATATCAACGGTTTCCCCGGCTTTGGTGGTGACAACACGGGCGGATTCTGTAAATACTCTTTAATCTATTCAAATGCAGCTTGGCATCGGCCGTCCCAGTGAAACTTCTTTCCTTTCTTCAGGAGACCAAAAAGTGGTTCACAAGTTAAGGTTAGTTTGGAGATAAACCGCCTTATGAATTGCACTTTACCCAGAAAGCCTCGCACCTCCTTTTCAGTCATTGGTGGTGGCATTTCTAAGATGGCCTTGATTTTGGAAGGGTCGACTTCGATGCCCCTTTGTGTAATCAGAAATCCCAGCATTTTTCCCGCTGTAACACCGAACGTACACTTCTGAGGATTCAGCCGCAGCCGAAATTCTCTGATCCTTTGAAAAAACTTTTGCAAGGCAGTGTAGTGGCCCTCTCTTTCTTTGGACTTGACAATCATGTCGTCCACGTACACCTCGACCTCTTTATGGATCATGTCATGTAATATTGTGGTTGCGGCCCGTTGATATGCAGCCCCAGCGTTCTTCAACCCAAATGGCATCACTCTGTAGCAATATGTACCCCACGGGGTGGTAAAAGCAGTCTTTTCCCGGTCTTCGGGTGCTATTACTATCTGATTATAACCTGAGAAGCCATCCATAAACGAAGCAAAGCATGCCCCGCTGTGAAATCTACCAACTCGTCGATATGCGGTAAGGGAAAGTCATCCTTCGGACTGGCTCTGTTCAAATCCCTGAAATCCACACATACCCGGATTCTGCCATCCTTCTTCGGCACTGGAACAATGTTGGCCAACCAAGTCGGGTATTCGGATACCAGCAGAAAGCCTGCGTCAATCTGCTTGGTGACCTCTTTCTTGATCTTAATGGCCCAATCAGGGCGGATCCTTCTGAGTTTCTGTTTGACAGGTCGGGCCTCGGGGTCAAGAGGGATCCGGTGCTGTACAATCTCAAGATCGATTCCAGGCATGTCTTCGTAGGACCATGCGAAAACATCTTTGAAATCTTTTAATAAAACGACCAAGCGCTCGCGTTCCTCCAAAGACAACGTGGACCCGATCTGGACCAGCCGCGGGTCCTTCTCAGTACCAATGTTCACGGTAGTGATTTCATCAATTAAGGGTTTAACAAACCTCTCCTGCTCTTGTTCAATTAGTCGTTGCAAAACCGGAGGAATTTCGTCCTCGTCGTTTTCATCAAAATTTTGAAAGTCCTGATTTAAGCAATAAATCAGAGGCACAGAAAAGTACTCGGAAACCGCATTCACCTCATTCTCATTATGTACTTCCAAACCGTCCAATTCTTCTGTTACAACAAACTCAAAAGAGAACGAAAAAGACGACCTGGACAGGACTGTGGCATCCGGGTTATCACCCCCAGGAATACCGGACTCAGACTCAGACGAGCTGGAACCTGATTCCGAGTCACAAGACTCGGTGGAATCAGATGCCGGCTCACTACCTGACCCGGTGCTGCTCGACAAAAATCCCTCCTCGTACTGCCAAGTGAGGGAGGGTGCGATGGATGCATCCAAAATAGCTGCTAGTAGGTCCACAGTCGTTTCATTCCCGATCATGGACACCGAGAAGTTATCCCCCAAGCGCAACTGGTCGATCGAAGGATCTGAAAGTAGACATGCCAGTGCTACCCCCCATTTCAAGTTCGGTGTCCTCAGACTCCACTTTTCTGTTCTGTTCAACCTCAACTGTTGGGTGTGTCTGCTTTTCGGCAACATCATCCCCAAGTAACTGCAGGTCAAAGAAAATTTCGAACCCTGGCACGCGCTTCTTCTTCGCGTTCAGCCACGGCTCTGGAAAGCCACAAAATGGAAAATCTTTCCCCTCCTGGACGAAGCGCCCGTTTAGGGTACCCTGGATGGGCCGATGCATCAATTCAAAGGGTTTCCCCATCTGTTTTGCTTTGGCTCTTCTAGCCATCTCTTTTCCTTTTCTTACCCAATCCTCCTTGGTGGGAAGATAACCCAAGCCAAAGGTATGGGGTTGTGTGGCACTTCGGCCAATGCTGCGACGCCTTTGCGGCCGCTCTTCCCTAATCCCATCCCGGGGATATGTTGGAGCT
The DNA here is from genome assembly GCA_036172215.1 of Camellia granthamiana. NCBI lineage: Eukaryota > Viridiplantae > Streptophyta > Magnoliopsida > Ericales > Theaceae > Camellia > Camellia granthamiana. The sequence continues at coordinate 21,435,460 of CM069913.1, forward strand.
TATTCATGAGATACACTGCTTGGGCACTGACATAGATCCCTTCGTTAGCAGCCATGATGTTCTGTACAACCTGAGCCTCGGCCAAGGTAAAACCTGATATAAACACATCCTCCATACCATGCTCGATTTCTAGAACAGGCGTGGATACCTCCGGTGGTGGGTGGATTGATGAATTTCCAAAGACAATGGCTACTCCCTTCCCATAGGGGTATTTCACCATTTGATGCAAAGTAGATGACACTGTCTTCACCTGATGCAGCCACGGTCGCCCTAAAAGCAAATTGAAAGTTGCGGGAACTTCTAGGACATGGAAATCTATCTCGTGTTGCCCCGGCCCAACCTTTGTCTGAACTTTTACGGTTCCCATCACTTCCCTACTTGTATTGTCATATGCCCGGATGACTTGGGTTGTTGGCACGAAGTCCGCGACTTTCAAGCCGATTGCAAACGCCGTCCTTGCCGGGCAGACGTTGATGGCAGACCCGGTATCAACAAGTACCACCGGTATCCATTTATCTCTACATTCCACGGAGATGTAGAGGGGTTTATTGTGATTTACGCCCTCAAGCGGCAGTTCTTTGTCTGAAAAAGTTAATGCCGGGGAACCTCCTCCCGGGAAAACCAGCCCAACCAGCTGCTCTGGTGTAGTCTCTATAGAGAGTTTGGCCTTATCCATAGCTGTCAGGACAGCCTGCCTATGTACTCGTGAGGCCATGAGCAGTCCCCAGATGGAGATGTCTGCTTGTATCTTTTTTAGCTGTTTGAGTACAGCTTCCTCCTCAAGCTGCTTCTCCTTTTGCTTCTCAGCTTTGCTATCCTTCCCTGAGGCCTCTGGTTGATCTAAGTGTGGGGGTTTGAAATACCGCCCACTCCGCGTCATGTGGTCGACCTCTCCAAGGTACCAGGTGTCATCAGGTTGGTTATTCCCCCAATCTTCATCCATGTGGACAAGACATAGGTCCTCATCTTCCCACCACATTCCATCAGCGGCTGACAGACACCTGTCCGGCTCTGGTATGACTGTTTTTGCGCTCGCAGCACCTTCCATCCATATGCCCGCAACATTCTCGGTTCTTGTGCACACAGCAGTTTCGGTTCCCACATGGGCCTTTGCCTTCCTGATTTTTTCGGAATCTTCAAAACTTGCTTGTTCCGACATGACTGACTGTTCAATAATCCCCGTACTCAAAATATTCCAATCTCGGGCGAAATTCTTGACACCGGCGCCCTCCGGCGATGTACTCTGCTCTTCGACCCTTCCGGTCGTCACTGATATTCTCAACCCTGCTGAGCCCTGTTCTGACTGAAACTCTTCTATCACATCAGGTTGATCGTCCAACCACCCAGTAACTTCTGCTGAATTCTCGTAATCGAACCATGCGACTGCCGCATCTTCCGGGTCTTGGTCGCTGTAAAACTGGAGATCAGCAAGGTCCTCCCCTACAGCTGTTACATCATTTGCTCCCTGTCCCAAACTATCCCCATGAATCACACACAACTCTCCCTCTGTTGGCAATTCTACTCCGGGCCCATCTTGACCTATTGATGAAATGTAGTTATTCGGACTATACGCTTTCTCAACACAAATTCCAGATCCCGTAGACTCTGGCCCAACAATCCTCTTTTCCTTTGGGATCTCCTCTCTCCTGTTCTCGGTGGTCACCACTGCTGGCTTAAGTTGGATTATGGAGATGTCCATCATGCACAAGTCGGTGCAATCGGGAAGGAACACCTCCGGTTTAGGCAGGTGGGTAGGTGTGATATAGATACTAGGGTCGTAGGACACGGCCCCAATATGGATGAAATTGAGTCTTTTGGGTGGTGGAACTTGGTTATGTGTGGGGAGGGGATTTGTAGTAACATTGGGCTTCTCGGGAGGCAAAATCACCCCGTTATCGATGAGATCTTGAACCTCATGACGCAACCGGAAGCATAGATCGGTATCATGACCGTGTTGTTGGTGAAATGCACAATACTTGGCTGGGTTATGGGTAGGAGGAAGTTTTTCTTGTAGGGGCCGCGGCTCTAGGGGCTTCAGATGCCCTTTTTTGATCAAAACCCCCAGAGCTTTGGATAGGGGCATATAAAGTGGAGCGAAAGTTCTGGTGTTTCTGGGTGGGTATTTAGCTGTTTGCGGGTTGCTTCCGGACGCACCGGAGAATGACGTAGCTGCCATGGCTCTTGGTGGGGGGTTGGCGGTGACCATGCTTACTTCGGAGGCTCTCGTAGTAGTAGTGCCGCTCGGGCCTGCATTAGTGTTGCGGTTGAAGGTCCTTCGGGGTTGCTCCCGATCGTTATCAATCAAGCCCTGCTTCAAGGCATCTTCAATCTGCACCCCCATTTCATGTAGGTCAGAAAAAGTAGGAAAGGGGAGTACTATCATCTTTTGCATCAACTTCGGCTGAGGATTGCGCACAATCATCCGAATCTGGTCTTTGTCCGTAGGCCTTAAGGTCATCATCAAAGCCTTGGCCCTCCATCTGGTTACGAACTCTGAAAAACTCTCCTTAGGCTCTTGCCTAGTCGTCTCGAGATCACGGGTCGTAACCTCGATCTGTGTATTGTATGAGTACTGCGCGATGAAGGCCTCAGCCATTTCGTCCCAATTCCTCTTAACGTCATCTTCTAGCTTGGCATACCATATGGCCGCCACACCCGACAGGGTCCGGCCAAATAAAGACAACTTCTGAAGCCTACTGAGGCCCATTGGCCTTAGGACATCTGAAAACAGTCTTAAATGCACCATGGGGTCCCCGGACCCGTCAAATCGATCAATATGAGGCATTTTGAATCTGTCGGGCAGCGTCACAGCTGCGTCGGTATATCCATCTTCAATGTCGGGGATAGTCTTGACCCTCTGGGATCTCTTGAACAACTTTTCAAGCTTGCTCAACTTTAGTGCGGTGGGATCAGTCTCGAACTCAAAGGGGGAGTCCGGTAGGTTGGTGGGTGTTTTTGATAGCTGAGGTTGGATTTGAGGTAGGATTGGAGGTGGGGGTGGCCCTGTGGGCAACTCTGTATCATTCTGAACATTGGCTGTCTCCCCGAGGTTTGGAACTCCTGGTGGGGGAGGAACTTGATGCGAAGCAGATGCTCCGGTTCGCTGCTCTAGCCTAGCAATTGTCTCTGTCTGTTCCTTCACAATTGTGGCCTGTTGCCTGGCGAATTCTGCCTGACGGACGGCATCCTGCTGCATTGTTTTCATACTCTCTTGGAGGTGGCGCACCATCTCCTCTAAACTAGCCATACTATCCTGCTCTGGTTGAATTACCGGTATATATTCTCTCTCTGTTGGTGACACGGAACCCTGATCCCTACTGAACACAGGTGGGGTAGACAAGGCCCTCTGAACTGACTGCTGCACTGATGTCCTCTGCCTGGCTGCCCTCCGCCTAGTAACCGGGGGTAGAGAGTAGTACACTGGTTGTCCGTCTACCAGATCCTCAGATCGATGGAGTCGACGACCTTTAATCCAAAGTGCTTGGGGAATATCTACTGGGTCAGAAGCAATTGTGCTCAACTATCTAGTAAAAAGATAAATAAAGCGTATAAATAAACAGACAATTGGACAGCATAACGGCATAAAATAAACATACAACACACGGTTGGATATCATAACACACTGCTAGTGAATTGGATACACTGTTCCTCAAATACTGATCACTGTTTCTGATTGCCCCCATGTCTGAATCTGGTACCCACAGATAACTGATTCCCCAAAATACTGTTACTGGTGCCCTCAGGCCGGATACCAAAACTTGCAAACTGATATGCGCATTCCTGTAAAGATACACTCTAAAAGCACATAGCATGTAAAAGAGAGCCAATACACCCCTATGTTGGGGTAGGGTTTCCCTGTCCTATTTTGTCAGGAGCTAGGGTTTCACTACGCACGCAGCGGTTTCAAACAACCTATATCGGGTAAGCAACCTGTCCTAGTTTGGAATGGTCACTATGGATTTCGATATGCACTAGGTCGAATGGTCAAAAAGGGTGCCCCGGAAAAATCGGGGTTTGTGTTCCCATACTGGCAGAGCCCGCAACCGGTCAGCCTTATGGTCATGCCTTGACAAGACAAGCCTCCAGCAAACCGCTCAGGAATAGCAGATGGCCAACACGGTGTCCTAGGCGCACCAATGCACATGCAATGCAAAGAAACATATAAGTGTAGTCAAAACAGGATATCACGAGCTCGAGTCAAGCTCTCTAAAAATCCCCAGCAGAGTCGCCAGAAACTGTAACACGCCCGCGAGGGACCTCGGCTACAGTTCGGACTCCCCTTTTTGTTTGTTGCGGTTCTTAATCTTGAACCAAAGAGTCCAACTCTGGCAAATCGTTTTGAGAAAAACAGATTTTTGAAAAGAAGTGCCAAACATGGACTGCTTTGCCAGATACAGAGTCGCCACCTAAATATTTTTTTTTTAAATGGGAAATTTAGGAAACCCTAACTCGGTGCCGAAGGCCACGTGTCCGTCATCACCAAAGTTGTCTTGGCTCGGGAGCTTGGGTACGATCGGGGAAGGTCAGCTATGGGCACCCCCTTTCGCCCGGTCCGAAGACCGGCCTCTACTAACCATGATATCCGATTTTGAAAACGTTATGTGTTCTTATTCCGGTTATTAGCCTAGAATTACTATGTTATGCGCACAGCAAACAAGTATAGACTAGATTGCCTAATTTGGAAACAAGCATTGCATATCCGTTTGTTTTGAAAAGCGCTTTAGAATTTGCTACTCGCGAGTAGGCTAAAACACGGATTTCAACGAGTTTTTTCAACTCAAACAATCCAACCTTCACCCACAGGCATTCAAGCAGTTATATCACATAAGCAGCTAGCCTCATGGTAATCATGCTGTTATGGTAACATTCACACGCATGCGATATGCTAAAGCATAAAAACTCACCTAGTACTCCAAGCCAAAACAGAAACTAGTTAGTAATCATATGCATGATCCTAGTTCATGTTAAGATGGCTAATGCAACACAGGCAAAATGTAGCTGGAATAGGCTCGGCTAATCTAAACATGGCATATGATGATGCTACAAGTAACACGTATTCAATTTGGAAATTGGAATACAATGCAGTTTGTATGATGTACCGAGCCCAGTGCATGTAAGACAAATGTATGGATGCACGCATGCATTGCATAAGGTATGCTAATTTAAACGTGCCCTAATCTACCATCATAAGCAGGTAAATAAAAGGGAAGAAAGAAGTGGGGGTCGGAAGACATACACACCACTCACCCACACTTATTACAAATGTGCCCTCACACGGAGGGATCAAATAAATATTACAGCCTGAACAATAAATAAATAAATTATTGCAAAATTTCTAATTATCAAATTGAATCCAACATAAAAAGAAAGGGGGGGCTCAGCCCTGCCTCGGGATGCGCGAATGATGCATGCTCGAATCCGACTCGCCCGGAAAACCCGCACCATACCACTGCTGCCTCTATTTTTACTGTCCTGCCTCTCTGAAATCTGCCAAAGTCCCAGGACACCTTATAAACACACTTCAGTACACCACCGGCTGGAGGAAATGACCACCGGCCGTTAAAAATGACCATCGGCTGCTTGAGAGATTATTGGCCACAAACAAATGGCCGGTTGGCACTCTATTATGCCGGTCAGCAAACAATTCCTGCAGAAGACAGTTTTGACAGCAACAGCAGACAAGCAGTGCATGGTGTGGAATTTTGAGCATATGTAAGCATGGCCAATGCCCCCTATCATGTATGGGACTCAATGAAGCATGGCCCTTGGTCCTTGGGCCACCAATTATGCCTTTTGGTGCATGATGGCCTAAGAGACCAAAATTGCAATTCAATGTAAATATGCATGCAACACTCACATGAGAACCAAGACCCTATCATGTCAAGATCAAGGGCCTTAGTGACATGAGAATTGAGATGTGTTTTGTTACTTGAAGTACAAACACCCCTCATTTCTCACACTTGGTTTGACACCCCGAACCAAGCAATGCAATACATGTTATGCAAACATGGCTCAACAATGCAATATGATGCTAAAATGCAAGGCATGCCAAATGCTCTGCAACATATCATGTTAGGTATATAGTGCTAATCATATGGAAGGCAAATGTGATGCAACCATGGACCAAAATGCTATGAAGCTAGCATGGGACAACATGTAATGAACCAAATAAGCAACAAGCATATGATAAGCAGACAATGGTGGACTTAACCACAATGGGGCAGACCTCAAACCTCCCCAAAACAGTGGCAAAAAATGCCCAAAAACATGAACAAAATGCTACACAAGCATGCAAGTTAATGAGCCTAAACCTAAGGCAACAAAGAGAGCATCTTATTACCACTAACATGACCACTCATGGCATGTATTAGGCGAGCAAAAACAGAGTTCTATCATGCAAAAAAATAAAAATAAAAAAATACACCCAAACCCCTATGATATGGCAGCCCAAATGCCTAGCACATACAAGCATGCACAATGCCCATTTTAAAGCATAAGAGATCGACATTTCAAAACATGCAAGAGATGATAAATGGAGACATATAAGCATGGCATAAGGACTGAAATAGCATGTTAATCGATTCCAAATCACTAAAATAGCTTGACCAAATGCATGTTTAGGACTCACATCTCAAGACTTACAAGCCTTAATGCAAAGCAACTATGTCAAACATGCTAAGCATGATAAAACCAGTGGCCAACAGACCTTAAACATGGCAAAATGATGCTAATGTCTTCATGGAATCATGCTAATACATGCAAGGATCATGGCCTAAACACAAGATGCATTTCTATGCCAAATAGAGGAATGCAAAGCAAGTATAACATGCATGAAAGAGGCCAACAAACCACCATTAGACAGAGGTAAAACATGCTCCAAAACATCCAGATAAGCTCTGAAATGAGGCCAAAACAAACCAAGTATGCATATTGCCTTTTAAGCCAAAAACAAAAGGCAAAAGAGGTACAAAGGGGAGAGGGGTGTCCCTCCCCTATACAAGACTTCAAACCACCTTCCTCACCACTAAAAACTCACTGGTTTTCAGTGGTGAGAAGACCAAAATAACAAAGCAAACAAGGCTCAAAATAAAGGCACCAAAGAGGCCAAAATAAGGCCTAAGAGGGTGAGTTTGCACTCAAACCAAAAAGTGACCTTAATGAAAGTTCAAAAACAAGAAAATATAAGACTTTTTTATGTTATACACAAAGCTAAAAACAGCAAGCAAAACAGGTAAAAACTAGTTGCAAAAACGGGGAAACTAAAGTAAAGTGCTCACCTTTGAAGAACACCCCAAGAACAGATGATCCAGCCCTCTTCTATTGATCAAAACCAGTCCAAAAGTTCAACAAACAAACCTCCAAGCCTCCCAATCTCGAGCTAAGGTGTGATGGTGTGTGTATTGGTGCAAAAGTAAGGTAAAACCACACTTTTAGGCCTAAAAACACACACACAAGAGGAGAGAGAGGGAAAATGTAGAGAGAGGGAGTATATGGCAGATATATAGATATAGAAGCTCTGGTTTTTTGTTGAAAATGGCTAACCCCCAACCAAGGGAGAGGAATGGTGCTTATATAGGCCAAGCAAAGCCAAGAAACTTAATGGCTAAGCTAAGAAGAAAGGTTCAAAAGGGCAAAGAGGTGCAAGGCTTCTAGAGGAAGCTAAAACAGCTGGCCAAGCTTCTCCAAGAAGCTTGGCCAAAAGGGTCAACCTTCTAGAAGGTTAGGGGGTTCAAAGGTGCAAAGAGGTCACTCCCATGCACGGGGATGAGTGATGGTGTATTCTAGCTGGCACAGCTGGCATGCACCATGCCTCAAAGGTGCAAAGGGTGCACGCCGGCCACCAAAATGGGTCACCGGCACAATAAAGTGCCGGTCGGCTAAACATAGTGCCGACTGGCCATTGTTTTTAAGAAAGCACTGCCGGTGGTACACATGTGCGGCCGGTGATAATAGGAGAGGGCCGATGGGGTGTGGAGATGGCTAATAAGCCATTCCCTGCCCTTCCAAGGAAAAAAACAAGTGTTTGGTGCAAAACCAGACACAAAACGGTCGAGTTCAGAGATCCTGAGGCAGGGCGCATAGCCGAGACCTCCGGGAACTCCAAACGAACACAAACATGGATAATCACCGAGTGTTCAAACGGTGACGTCCAAGTCTTGAGGATGGTCAAAAATGGGGTGTCTACAGTGCCATAAGCCATGGCAAATGGGGATTCTCCCGTTGATCTTCTCGGCGTAGTCCGATATGCCCAGAGTACGCTTGGCAGTTCATCTACCCACTTTTTCTTTGCTGCTTGCAGTCTCTTCTTAATCCCATCCAAGATGACTTTGTTGAATGCTTCTACTTATCCATTGCTCTGAGGAAAACTTGGGGGTGGAAAAGTAATTCTTGATTTTGAACTTTGCACAGAAGCTCTTGATTAGCTTATGTCAAATTGTGTTCCATTGTCTGCAACTATTGCTCTTGGGATCCCAAATCTTGTGATTATGTTCTTCCATATGAAGTTCTTTATGTCCACATCTCGGATCTTGGCTAAGGGCTCAGCTTCTATCCACTTGGTGAAGTAATCTGTTGCTACCAGTAGGTACTTCCTTTGCCTAGTTGCTTGGGGCAGTTGTTCGACAAGATCCATTCCCCATTGGGCAAACGACCAAGGACTGGATACTGGGTTCAGGTCTACTGCTAGTTGGTGTATTAGAGGTGCAAACCTTTGGCACTTTTCACACTTCTTGACGTAGGCCTCTGCGTCTTTCTGCATGTAGGGCCACCAATACCCCTGGGTAATGGCCCTATGGGCTAGTGATTTGCCCCCGGTGTGGCTTCCACAAATTCCTTCATGTATTTCATATAGAAAATCTTCAACTTGTGAAGGATGTACGCACCTCAAAAGGGGTCCAGTGAAGGATCTTCTGTAGAGATGTCCTTCTACTGTTAGACTGAATCTTGACGACTTTAATCTGATCATGTGTGCCTCTTTGTGGTCATCTGGCAGTTTTCCTTCTTTCAGGAATGCAATAATTGCATCCATTCAACTTGGTCCCATGTCCACACACATTGCTTCACGCTCTGTGGTCAGTGGTTCGATGCTCGGGCCCGACAAATAGTCAACCATTATTTTCCTTGCTTTTCCAGGTTGTACCGCACTAGCTAGGTTGGCCAATGCATCGGCGTGACTGTTATCATCTCGGCTTACCTGAAGTAGTCGGCAGTTCTGAAACAAGGCTGACAACCTGATGACCTCCTTTGCGTAGGCCGACATCCTTTCATCTCGGGCTGCAAACTCACCTGTTGTCTGGTTAACTATGAGTTGTGAGTCACAAAAGACTATTACCTCATCTGCTTGTACTGCTGCTTCCAGTTTCAGTCCTACAATGAGTGCTTCGTACTCTGCTTCATTGTTTGAGGCCTTGAACCCCAAACGAATCGATTGTTCTATTATTTGCCCATCTGGAGATATCAAAACTACTCCTGCCCCTGCTCCCTATCGGTTTGAACTCCCATCAACGAACAGTCGAAAGGAGTCGCCGATGTAAATGCTGCAGGGTCTAAGTTTTTCCTCTTTCCTTTGTTCTTTCGCCTTTGGCTGGGCTTCTTCTTGCTTGTTTGGACATCGTTCACCTTGGCTCAACGGAGCCCGATGTTCGATGGATTCTGGCGTGAACTCCGCCATGAAGTCGGCCAAAACTTGGCCTTTGATTGCTGTTCTAGGTCTGTACTCCAGGTCATACCGGCCCAAGGCAACTGTCCATCTGGCTATCCTGCCCGTTAGATCTCCTTGCTGCAGCAAGGACTTCAAGGGGTGTTCAGTTAGTACCACAATTTTATGGGCTTGGAAATAATGGTTCAGTTTCTTTGAAGCCATTACTAAAGCCAGTGCCAATTTCTCTAAGGGTAGATACCTTGTTTCTGCATCGGCTAGGGTTTTACTTACATAATAAACAGCCCTTTGCTCCCATTTTTCTTCTCGGATTACGACTACACTTATTGCATATTCTGAAACTGCTAAGTACAAAAACAACTCCTCTCCAGGTTCTGGATTTGAGAGGACTGGAGCCGTGGTCAGATATTTCTTCAGGTCGGCCAAAGCGGCTTCGCACTCCTTGGTCCATAGGAAGTCCGTGGCTTTCTTCACTAAGTTGAAGAAAGGTTTGCACTTATCTGAGCTTCTGCTGATAAACCTGTTCAGGGATGCGGCCCTTCCCGTTAGTATTTGCACCTGTTTTGCCGACATCGGGCTCTTTAAATCCAAGATGGCCTTGATCTGATCCGGGCTAGTCTTAATGCCCCTTCTTGTCACCAGGTATCCCAAAAACTTACCAGATCCAACTCCAAATACGCACTTAGATGCATTGAGTCGGAGCCGATATGATTTAAGGATTTCAAAGACTGTTTTGAGGTTAGCCAGATGACCTTCAGGTTCCTTGGTCTTCATGACCATATCGTCGATGTAAACTTCCACCGTTCGGCCAATCAGGTGTCTGAGCATTTTGGTTACCAACCTTTGGTAAGTTGCTCCTGCGTTTTTCAACCCAAAAGACATCACCTTGTAGTAGTACAGCCCTTTTGGGGTGATAAACACAGTCTTCTCTTCATCCGTGGGGTACATGGCTATCTGGTGATACCCCCTGTAGACATCCAGGAAGCTCATCCTTCAATGCCCTAAAGTGGCATCCACTAGCTGGTTAATCTTGGGTAGAGGGAAGCTGTCTTTGGGACAGGTCTTGTTTAAGCTGGTAAAGTCTACGCAGACCCTCCATTTACCGTTCTTCTTCTTCACCACTACTGTGTTCGATAACCATGTCGGGTAATTTACCTCACGAATAGCCCTGGCTTCCAGTAGTCTATTTACTTCCTCCTCCACTGCTTCGACGTGCAACAATGTCGGTCTTCTTGCTCGTTGGATTACAGGTTTGGCCGACCTGTCAACGTTCAGTTTATGGCAAGTGACCTCGGGGCCAATGCCAGGCATTTCGTAAGGTGTCCAAGCAAACACCTCAATATTTGCTCTTAGGAAAGCTTCCAGCTCTTTTTCCTCTTCTTCGGCTAAGCTCGAGCCGAGAAGAAAGAAGCGTTCTTCATCCCCTTCCTGGACTAGGATTTTCTTCAGTGCTTCTTCACTCTTCTTGGCTGTGTAGACACCCCATTTTTGACCGTCCTCAAGACTTGGACGTCACCGTTGGGACACTCGGTGATTATCCATGTTTGTGTTCGCTTGGAGTTCCCGGAGTTCTCGGCTCGCGCGCCTTGCCTTAGGACCTCCGAACTCGACCGTTTTGTGTCTGGTTTTGCACCAAACACCTGTGTTTTGCCCTAAAGGGGCAGGGAATGCCTTGTGAGGCATCCCCACACACCACCGGCTGTGGCTAGAGGCCACCGGCTGGATGGTGTTGCCACCGGCACTTTATTGTGCCGACCGGCACTCTTTTGTGCCGACCGGCACTAAGTTTTTCCAAAATGGCATCCTTAGCCGGCCGGGCACTGTGCAGTTTCTTTATGAGATATTTTCAGACAGCTGTATAGTTTTGGTTCCCCTCCATACACGTGTATGGAGGGATGACCCTCTTAGTTAGCTTAGCTTGTAAGCTTGTAAGCTTTGCAAGCTTTGCTTGCCTATAAGAGGACCACTCCTCTTCTTGGCTTAGGGTTACAAAATTTTAGACATTTTAGACAGACCAAGCTCTGGTTTTTAGGGTTAGAATAGATACACATCCTATCTCTCTTCTTCCCTCTTGTTTTGTACACTAGGTGTTTGTGTCATACTTTTGCTCACCAACACCTAGTGTTTCACCTTCCTTGAGTTCTTGAGGGTCCAGAGGTTTGTTTTGGAGCTTTGGAACTGGTTTGGTGCTCAAGGAAGCCAACACATCATCTTTGTTGAAGAGGCTCTAAGGGTAAGACACTACACTCTCTTTTTACCCCATTCTTGCACCCCATTTCTACTTGCTTTAGAACTGTTTTTGTGATTAGTGATTAGCACATAAAAGTTCTGATTTTTAGTCCTCTTGATTGTTTGTTAAGAGTGCTTAGTGGTTTGGGTAAGTTTGATCACCCTTAGGCCTTGAAAAGGCTCATTTTTGTGCTATTTTGTTGAGATCCGAGATTTTTGTGCTTGGGCCTCTTCACCACTGAAATCTTGAGGGATTTCAGTGGTGGAGATGGTGCCATAAAGTCTCCAAAAGGGGAGGGCCACCCCCTCTCCTTAATGTCCTTGAAAAGGGCAAGTTTTGGCCTCCAAAGGAGCACCATGTTTGGTTGTGTTTTGAGCATGTCTTGGCTGCATTTCATGCTTATTATGCCATGATTTAACTTGGTTCTAAGTTGGTTTTAGCACTCTTTGCATGCCTTGCATAGTTGCTTTGTAATGCCTTAATAGTCCCTTAACATGCCTAGGTTGTGTGCCTCTATTTCTAGCATGTTTTAGGCTTAGATCCATGAAGCTTGTATGCTTATTTTGCCATGCATGAGGTCTGTCCATGCTTGTTTTGGTCGGTCATGACTTGTATCTCATAGCTCCTTTGCATTTGACTTGTTGGCCTTAAGAGCATGAGAGTGTAGCATGCCTTGCTTGCTTTATTTTTGATGGTTTGGAACCATTTAACATGTTATTTCAGACCCTTTGGTGCGCTTGTATGCTTGCCTTAGTTGCCTCTTTAATGCTTTAAAAGCATGTGTTGAATGCTCCATGTTTTGGTCACTTTGAATGCCTTAGGGTGTAAGCCTCTTAGATGCCATCTAGGTACACCCTTGGCCTTGCTTAGGTCTGCCCTTGACCTGTTTTGAGCCCCCTTAGCCTTGTGAGGCTTGGTGGACTTGGCCTTGGTTCAAGCCTACATGGCTTGCCCCAAGCACTTGGCCCCTTTTGCATGCATTTGCTCATCTTGTTTAACATGATTTGGCATCATTTTATAGCATGATTTCAGAGCTTAACTTGCATGCTAATTGTCCATTTTTGGTCTCTTCAAGTGTGCTTAAGAGTTGCCATGCTTATGCCTTAGGTTTGGACCATAACACTTGCATGTGTGTGTGTGTGTTTAGTCTCCGTTTCTAGGCATTTTGGCTACTGATTTTAGGCCTATTTGGAGCTGCCTAAGTCATGTCTAAGACCATCATTTACTTGGTTTGCATGCTTGCCTTGCATGTTTGCTTGGATGCTTTGCATAAGTGTATTGCATAGTCCATGTTGCATGCTAGATAACATGCTTAGGGTTGCATTACATTAGCATGCATACTAAGCCTCTTGAAGTGAAGTATGATGGAGGTTTGGCACCCTTGTTTGTTTGTTTGCATTGCATGCATTTGAAATCAAAGTTGCATTCTTGGTTCTTTGGGCCATCATGCATGGAAATGCGTGATTGGTGGTCCGAGAATCGAGACACATGCCCCTTTGAGTCACTAACATGATAAGGGATGTGTTTGGTGCATAAATGGCTTGAATTATATTGTCATGCATAGATTTCCCCTTTGCTGCTGTGAGTTGCAGGTTCTGCAGGCATTCAGTGCCGGCCGACACTATTTAGTGCCGACCGGCAGTCAACAAACAGCCGATGGCTTCTTTTTGTGCCGGTGGCCTCCTCCTTCAGCCGGTGGTGTCCTACCCCAGCCGGTGGTGATCCCCAATGCCCTGAGAGGCACTCCTGGGACTTTGGCAATTTTCTGGGGAGGAGAGCAGAGGAAACAGAGGCAATCCGTGCATGGCAGTGCGGTTCCGAGCCAGTCCTGAGCGCATGCTGCATTTGACCCTCATCCCGAGGCGGTTTACTGTTTAATTAGATTAATTAATTTATCTGATTAATTTAGTTAATTTGTAATAATTAATTAGCTTGCGTAGTTAATTAAATTGTATATTCTTTCGGTCCCTCCGAGTGAGGGCGTATCTGTAATAAGTGTGTGTGAGTGTGTGTATGTCTTCCAATCCCCACTTCTTTCTTCCCTTTTATTTACCTGCTTGCGATGGTAGATTAGGGCACATTTAAATTAGCATACCTTATGCAATGCATGCGTGCATTCATGCATTTGTTTACATGCACCAGGCTCGGTACATCATACAAACTGCATCGTACTTTCGATTTCCAAATTGAATACGTGCTACTCGCGCATTTCATATGCCATGTTTAGGGTTAGCCGAGCCTACTCTAGATTGCATCTATGTCTGTGTTGCATTAGCCACTTAACATGAACTAGGTCATGCATGTTTTGCTAACCAGTCTCTTGTTTTTGGCACAGAGTACGATGTAAGTTTTTATGCTTTAGCATGTCGCATGCGTGTGAACGTTTGCCATGACAGTATGCTTGCTATGCGGCTAAATGCTTACGTGATAAATTCCTTGAATGCCTGTGGGTGGAGGTTGGATTGCGTGAGTTGGAACAACTCATTGAAATCCGTATTTTAGCCTACTTTCGAGTAGCAAAAACCAACACGTTTTTCGAGACAAAACGGATATGCAATGTTTATTTCCAAGTTAGGCAATCTAGTCTATACTTTTGTGTTGTGCGCATCACATAGTAATTCTAGGCTAATAACCGGAATAAGAATGCATAAAGTTTTCAAAAACGGATATCATGGTTAGTAGAGGCCGGTCTTCGGACCGGGCGAGAGGGGGTGCTCATAGCTGACCTTCCCCGATCGTACCCAAGCTCCCGAGCCAAGTCACTTTGGTGATGACGGACACGTGGCCTTCGGCACCGAGTCAGGGTTTCCTAAATTCCCCCATTTTAAAAATATTTAGGTGGCGACTCTGTATCTGGCAAAGCAGTCCATGTTTGGCACTACTTTTCAAAAAAAATTGTTTTCTCAAAACGATTTGCCAGAGTTGGACTCTTTGGTTCAGATTATGAACCGTAACAAAACAAAAAAGCAGGAGAGTCCGAACTGTAGTGGAGGTCCCCCGCGGGCGCTGTTACATTTCATATATACTTACATTGAATTAAATATATACTTACATTGAATTAAATAACTAAAATATTATTTTAAATATATACTTACATTGATATTTTAAACATTTTATATATACTTACATTGAATTAAATAACTAAAATATTATTTTTCTTTCGATTTTACTTAACAAAAATAAGTGAATGGTTAGATTGAAAGCAATTCAAAAGATTGGGTTTAAATTGATAAAATAAAAAATTCAAAATTTATTTTGTTACAAGTCTCAAATCCTAATTTTTTTAAAAAATATAATTATCCCCTTTTTTCAATTACAAATATGAAAAATAATATAATTTTTATTTTTTTAAAGTAATTTTTTGACGAAAAAATGTATAAAAAAAGTAGAGATTTTAGGATGACTTTTTGTATTTGCTTTTTGGCAATCACTAAAATAGCAAAAATCTAAAAAGTCACTACAAAAAAATCAATTCTTCATCCTATTTTTTTGCATGTTTTTTCATAGAAAGGTAAAAAGGTTAATTAAAATAGTTACTTCTCAAACAACTCTTAGCATGTTCTCAAATAGAGCCTATATATCGAATAAACTACTGGCTCAATAATAATTAGAAAGTAAACAATCAGCAAGCTTAAGCCTAATTACTACTATTAGCTACATATAACTCTCGTAATGGGAGAGAAATAAACACTACAAAGAATTCAAATCCTTTTTCAGAGAAATTGACCCTGTAATCTCACACCAAAAACTCTCTTACGCTGTATTTGGTTGGGAAATTTAGAAATTGAAAGGGAAAAAGTGTATGAAATTAGGTAAAATGTGGTATATTCACCTACTTTTTCTCTTTTGCTTTCCAAATCTCTTCTCAAATCACCTAACCAAACACAGCATTAAAGTGAAATTATTAATTTTGTAGGGAATTTCTCTTACCTTACTTTCCTAAGTCACTCAAATTTTATCCATACATTCTAAAGGTCCCTTAATGCAAATAATTTTGGATTAAATGCCTCTAAAAATTATATAATAATGTAGAGTTAGGTTTGGAGTAGTTTTTAGCGAGTTAAGTCTCTGTCCAAACTCTATTGCTTTCATGTGCATCCAAATAGCATGTGTGAAGAGTGTTAGGAAACATGTTTCATATTGTTTCTCTAAGCTTGGATTGCTCCCACATAGGGATGTAATAATGGCTCGGTCCGGCCCAAGCGGGCCTTGTGGGCTCCCGCTTTTTAGCAGGTCAGGCCGACCCATGGGCCAAAAGCGGGGCCAAGCCCACTCATAATAGGGCCGGGCCTATGGCTTTTTTTTTTGAAAAATAAATGATAAATACATTATCTATGTAGATTATTTATTATGAATAAAAAATAAAAGAAAAATTATACTAGAGTATTTTCGTTAAGATGAATAAGATGTTTTGTTTGGTTATATTTTATGGTGGTATTTAAATTTAATTATGTATGACTTATATTTTTTTAATTATGAATTTATAACTAAAAAAGTATGCAATTATGTAATTTTTTTATTTCAAAATGAATAATTATATATATATATATATGAAAATGAAACTTTCAATATTATAATATTAAATTAATTATATAACAATTATTGAATGAATAATTTTTATATCAAAATGAAATAAAATATTACAAAAATTTATATTATTAAATAAAATAGGTGTAGATTATTGATGATGGTAGATCAACTGCATCACTATATGTCAAGGATATCCCAACTAGGATGGCACCTACAAGTCTACCAATCATTTGCATTATACTCTACCTCAAGAATCTAATACAAAAAAAAAAGAAAAAAAGAAAAAAGAAAAAAAGAAATGAAATGAAATAGTAAAAAACAAATTGTTGATTAATCATCGGAGGAGACAAACATTTCAGTTGTGTTACCCGGGGATATGTCATCCAAATCATTTTGAATTCGCTCATTTTTTTGTCCTCTTGTAAGCGCATACATATGATCTCTAGATATCATCAGTGCCTTAACCATTTCGGGTGAAAGCCTGTTCCAGTAATCGCTCAGCACCCGTCTACCTGCACTAAAAACTGTTTTCGAAACAATTGTAGAAATAGGAACGGTTAGTATATCACGGGCCATTTGTAAAACGACGGACCATATAGTTTCATTTTGTTTCCACCATTCCAAAATGTCAAAATCATCGAAATCATCCACTGACGAGCTTTCCAAATAACGTTGTAGTTCAGAACTACTTACGCTTGTATGTCAAGATATTCTTTTACTTTTTATTGCTGAAAAAACACCTAATCTCCCACATCGAGATAAGACTGCTAGTGTAATGTGTGTAGGTGTATTTACAGATGTAGCTGCCCTGTATTCTTCAAATAATCTGTTGCATAGGGACAAATGTATTTGATAAACGAAAATACGTTCTAAAAATTCTTGTAAACCAATTTTTTTACACCTATGATCAATTATTATGACTAAACTTAAACGATGAGGCAAATGATCAAAATATTTATCAAATTTTAGTTTTATTGAAGTAATAATGATTACATAATATTCATTACTCATATATTTTACGAAAATTTTAATTATTTCTACTAGCATATGTAAAACAAATGGTGAAGTAGAAATATATATATAAGAAAATAATTTTATTGAAGTATCAAAAACTTTTAAAAAATCTTTATACAAGGCTACTTAGTGTTAGTTAAGTTTTGTGGGAGTCAGTACTCTTCCTATTGATGTTATTGCAAAAAATAAATATATTGCTCTTCTTTGTTTACAAGCTATTTTTAAAATATTATATATTAAATTTCACCTACTATCTACATCTAAAATTAATTTTTTAAATGACATATTTTCTTGTTGACAAATTTTTCTATATTTTGAAATTTGATTAGCAGAAGACATAATAGTAACAACTATATTTTTTATTACAAGTACAAGAGTCTCGTATATATACATAGCTTCTTTAACAATTAAATTTAAAATATGGGCAAAACAACGAACATGAAATAAATCACCATCAAAGTTATTTTAAATGGGCTACAGTTTGATTATGATATGCTGCATTATCTAAACTAATCGTAAATATTTTATTTTGTGAAGCTCACTCATATAATACATTTCTTATTTCTACACCAAGCGAATGACTAGTGTATGAAAGTTTAACTAATTTAAATAAAACAACTCTTTTATTTAATTTTCAATCATTATCAATAAAATGTGCAGTAATACATTGATATTCAAAATCATTATTTGACCACAGATCAGATGTTAAACAAATTATTCCATTTAAATTTTTAAAGATATCAAATAATTCACTTTTAACATCCTCAAATTTCTTTAAAATCATGTTTCTAGTAGAATTTCTTGAAAACTTTGATATTGCGGTGCAAAACTTTCGTGAATCATTTCAGTAAAATTAGGACATTCACTAGTAGTAAAATGTTGTTCTTTTTTAATAATATAATCAATTACAAAATTTTGTACATGTATATGATAATATGAAAATGTTTGCAAATTGTTAGTTGATGAAACCCTTAATTGCATTTGATTTCGAATATCAGGTTGTTGACTTTGTAAATATTTGTTAGCATGCCTTTTTAGATGACTAATACTCCCTATAGATGCAACACTAACTAAATGTGTACAATATTTACATTTTGCTTTGAATGTAATTGTATCATCATAATTATTTATAAATATTTTTTCAAAATGTTTCCAAATAGTACTAGTTGTGCCCCTAGATGATGATCCAACTATTGGAAGGGGGATATTTAGTGGCGGAGGGAGCATGGGACCAGGGGGTCACGTGCCCCCCTGGATTTTGGGATTTTTATTTTTATTTATTTATTTATTTATTGTAAATATAGAGAAAATATTTTAAATAAAAAATTACAAAAATATTATTAGAGTGAAATATCAATGACATTTTAAAAATTATGAGAATAATAATAGTTATTTTGATTGATGAAAAGACAGTAAATAAACCATATTAACTATGAAATTTTTTTAATATAACGGCGATGTCATTATTAGTGATATACAAGTATAAATAATCTCACTATAAATATATGAAATTTATTGGATTGTTAGTTACATTTGACATGTGAGGTTCACTCTCTATGTGTTTATTTACCATTAGTGGGTGATATCACATATCAATGATGACGTGATATTACCATTATATTGAATTTTTAATCAAATTTTGCATCAAAAAATAATTTATCATTATATAATTTATTTTAAGGCTTATATCCATTTTTTTTATTGTCCATGATACATTAGTTACAAATAATATTTAGCTTGTATGTTTCCAGTTTTCAGAAAATTCTACTTTTTTATTTTTTGTATTTTAATGTTTTGAATGAATTTTTTTAATATTTTAAGGTTTTTTTTAAAAAATTTTTAGACTCACCTAACATAAATATACTTAAAAAGTATAATATTTGTGAAAAAAATATTTAAAAAATACATTAAACAACAAAAAAAACAAAAAAAAAATATGAAAATTCAGTATATTTTTTGTATTCTTGTGTATTTATTAATTTTTTAAAATATTTTTTCACAAATATTTTACTATTTAGATATATCTAAGTAAGGTACATCTCAAAAAGTAAAAAAATTACTTAAAATTCTAAAAATATTCACTAAAAATAAAAAAATACGAAAAATAAAAAAACTCAATTTTCAAAAAACTAAATTCAGAAAACTGAAACCAAACACACTGATTATTTTATTTTTTTTTTGATATTTCTTGAAATCAATCATAAAAATTTGCGTGAAATATATTTTTTTAATTATTTTAATTAACAAGTGTCCCATCTAATTTAATTTTTTGACTCCGCCACTGGGGATATTAGAAGAAGAATCAACAGATTCATATTGTGTAGTATATATATCAACATTGACATAAACATTAGGAATATTAGGATCCATAGTAATGTAAGTAAAACAGTATATAAGAATTAACAACTAATTTAAATAATGTATAAATACAATAAGTAAAAAATAATAATTAATATATGTGCACAAATAATTAATGAAAAAAATGAGTAGCTAATAGATTTAATTAAACTAATTAATGTGATAAACTAGCGAATGCAATATAGAAATTAGTTTCTTCTGATAAAAGTTTCTTGTTGCACAATTGCAATTCTCACTTAGGAATGCGACTTCAAAATTAATTGAGAGTTGAGAGAGATTGAGAGTTTAAGAGAGAGAGAGAGAGAGAGAGAGAGAGAGAGTTATTTGTGAGATTTATTTTGAAAAAGGGAGGATATTTATAGTAATTTGAAAAAGTGAAGTAAATTTATAAATATATATATATATTACCGTTGTAGTAAACGGTAATATGACCGTTTAAATATATATACCGTTGCAGTAAACAATAATATAACCGTTTGAATATATATATATATATTTCATTCAATGAATGAAGAGTTTGTTGAGTGATGCAAGCATATAGCACAGGAGTAGGCTAGTAAGGGGTAGTTGTAGGCTGCAGGCAGCAAATGATGAGCCGTTTGAATTTTTTTTGTTTGTTTTTGTTTTCATTCATATTTATTATTCATTGCAAAGTGAAAGGGTGATGATGTGATATAGGGGTAGGGCAGTAGGTTGGGCGGGGCAGAGGGGCAGTAGGTTGAAATAAATATTCCTTATTTTTATTTTTATTCATTCATTACAAGGAAATGACATTAACTGTTGTGTTATTTTGTTTTGTTTTGTTTTTATTTTTGCAAGATCAATTTTTTATTTATTTTTTAAATATTTTTTAAATTATTTAACCGTTGCAAGTTGCTTTTTATTTTTATTTTTTGAAATTTGACCATTGATAGAGAAAGAGCTGTGTCGGGAATTTTTTGGGCCCGGCCAGGCCCGGCTAATTGGTCGAGTCAGGCTTCAAATGGAGGGACCAGGCCCAGGCCTAGGCCCAAGGTATTGGGCTTGGGCTCGGGCCTAACCGGGCTGGGCCCACGTCAGACCTCGTGCCTTGGGCGGATTTGGGTCACCCACGGGGCTCGGGCCATTTTTACACTCCTACTCCCACATCATTTTTTTAAGTCCCTTAAATTTTACCTATACACTCTAAAGGCCCTTCATTCAATATCAAATAATTTTGGTTGGATGCTTCTAATAATTTTTTCCAACTGTGAAAGACTATAAGTGGAAAATTGTGCATAATCAAATTTAGGGGTGATTTGGGATGATCTAAATAAGTGTACTTTTTAACTTTTTGTGAAATATGGGTTGGGTATGGGTTGAGTTTGAAGTGATGTGGTAGATATGTGATCTGATTTAAATAAGATAATGTGACTTAAATAGGATAGTTACTTTTAAACTTTTTAACTTTTTTAGTATACTCCAAACAAGGCCTCAATAAAGTAAAGTTTTATTCTAAAATCTTTATGTTAAGAATTTATTTGATCAGTCAAAAATGCATTAAGATGCTAAATTTGTGTATAACAAGGTATTACTGTTTTTGGTGGGGTTCAAAATTAGGTTGATCATATATTTGTAATGAGTTGATTGAATCATATTTATTTTTCTTAAAATAAATGATTTCATTTTAAATAACATTTATTGTTTAAATTTAAAAAATAAATATAATTTAATTATATAATTATTAATATTCAATGAATTTAGTTTTTAAATAAGTAATTCACTCGAATTCTACCTAAATAAATAATTCAAATTATAAAATTATATCCAAAGTGGAACCCCACCAAAGACACAACGGGGGCACCAAATAATTTGAGTGATTGTGATTTGTCTCTTTATTTTTGCTCACGAAATGGTTCATTTTTTTTTTTTTTCAAACTTCTTTTCATAATACATTTTAAAAAAAATTAACTGTAATCAAATTTTAGGCCTAACAGGTGCGAGATTGTTGAAAACCAAAAAAGTGTCGAGGCTCAAAATTAAGGGTGAATATCCTTGTTATTTTTAAATTAAGGTCTTGTTTAGGGGCAAGTTTTTTTAATAACTTTTTGACTTTATAATTCAAATGTTATATAAAAAAAATTAGTATGTTTGGGATGATTTTTTGATTTTTTACGAAGAGATATGCAAAAAGTAAAGAGAAAAGGAAATCTTTAATTTTTTGGTATAAATTATTGACTTTTTTATTTTTTTAATAACTTTTTAACTAAAAAAACTACTTCCCAAACGAGATCTAAGATTGAAATTAGTCAATGTTTTGACCATCTAATCAAGTAAAGATCTCTCACACCAACTCAGTCTCTGTTTGGGAAGTGGGTTGATTTTTTGACTTTTTGATTTTTTTAACTATTTTAGTCTAGGCTAAAATGCTTGATTTGAGAAGGACTTTTTGACTTTTTTTGTGAGAAAATAATATAATGATTATAAATTAAATATTATATTTTATTTATTGTAACTAAAATAATTTATTTTGTTTTTTATAATTAAAATAGCAAAAAAAGCTCTTGGCAAACCTTCGGGTGGGTTTGGGAAGTGGGTTGGCTTTTTGGCTTTTTGGTTTTTTTGACTATTTTAGCCTAGGCTTAAAAGCTTGGTTTGGGAAGGACTTTTTGACTTTTTGGCTTTTTTGAGTTTTTTTGTGAGAGAAGAGTGTAATGATTATGGGTTGGATGTGATGTTTTGTTTTTTTGGGCTAAAATAGCCTGTTTTGTCTTTTGTGACTATTTTAGCCCCAACCCACTTGACAAACGGGGCCGAAGTCTCATTCTTTTAAGGTGGCTCGGGTTAGAAGTCTCTGTCACCATAATATCCTTATATGTCCACTTGTCTTGTCTACCGACCTGTCTACGCAGAAATGAAGTTAGAAGTTCAGCATCGCACGAATTAAATGATAAATAATATTTAAAAAATGATTTGTGGCATTAAAACTGCTGGCACTAATGACACTAATTTCTTGTTTTGGTAACTTTGTTTTTTTTTTTACCTGATATAGAAATTAGTGCCATTAGTGCTCAAAAAATTAGTGTCACAAATCACAACCGATAATATTTTTATAGTATAGCCAAATATATCAATGTAATAAAGCAGGATATTTGATGAATTTACTCTATACACATTTGTTTTATTAAGATATTTAAATAGCTTAAATTTATTCAAATTATAAAATGACAGTTGAGATATATTTTTCAAAAAATGTCTTACATGTACATTTTCTATTTTTCTGCTTCTCTCTCTTACTTTTTTCTTTTCTCACCTATCTTTTTATGATTCCATGATCCCACATTCATTTCTCTTTTCTTTTTATTTTTTTATTTTCTCTCATTTTTATTTTTCTCTCTATTTGTTTATTATTTTTATTTTCTTCTTTTTGTTAATTTATTTTTATTCATATTATATGGAAAAGTCTGTGATATATTATTAGGACATTTTGATGGCTCAAATCTGTTCAAATTATAAAATAATAGCTGATATATATTTTTCAAAAAATGTTCTACATATACATTTTCTACTTTTCTACTTCTCTCTCTCTCTTACTTTTTCCTTTTCTTACCCCCTTCTTCTATGATCCCATGATCCCGCTTTCCTCTCTTTTTTTTTTTTTTAGTTTTTTTTTTATTTTCTCCCGTTTTTATTTTTCTCTCTATTTGTTTATGATTTTTATTTTTTCCTTTCTATTCAATATATTTTACACATATTTTCATATAATGTCTGTATGCCCGTAATACACTAGGACATTACGGGCATACATACAATTTCCATATAATTATATAAGCAAAAGCAGTATTATATGTATGCCCGTAGAAATTATATGTATGCCAGACACATCTATCTATCTAGCTATATATTATATAAGTAAAAGCGAGTTTTCGTGAATAGTTTTGTGAGAATTCCAAAATTTTATAATAAATTTGTGATTTTATCAAATTAAAAAATAAATTTAAATGGTGTTGGTATTACAATTATATTCTAATCATAATATTATTTACACCGTGCTTTCAGGCACGGACATACGCTAGTATGTATGTATAATAAGATATAAAAATTATATATATATATATATATAATTTAAATATCATATAAACAATCTCTAATACAATGACAAAAAAATTTGATAAAAAATAAAAAAAGAATGCAAGATGAGAGAAATATGAGATATATATCTCTTATACTAAAAGGTTATTTTATTTATTATATATATATATATACATATTTAGAAGTGATATAGCAAACAAAAATTTTCACAGAAATAAGGAGCCCATGGCCCCTAGGCCCTGTTTAATTGTCTGGATTAGATATAAGAGTTTGAGGATGATATGTAATAATTAAGGAAAAAGATGGGATCTAATATATTGTAGGATATGAGATGAATTATATATATTGTGGAGTCACTTATACTATATATGGTTGAGATATGATATAGGATTAGGGGTGTAAATTTGGCTTGGCCCGACCCACCTAGGCCCGAGCCAAGCCCGGCCCATGTCGGGCCTCGCGGGCTTCCAACAAAATTTGGGCCGGACCACAAGCCAAAAAATTAGGCCCAGGCCCAGGGGGTATTCTGGGCTTGGGTGGGCCGGTGGGCCTGGGTTTGGACTTGGGTAGGTTTGAACATTTTTTTTTTATTTTTTTTACCAAAATTTTATTATTTTTCACTAAAAAAAACACTAGGTCTCGGGATGAGCTTTGAGTGGGCCTTACGCGGGCCCACGGGCCGGATTTCAAAATGATGGCCAAGGCCCTAGCCCACGTACTCAAGGTGAGCTCAGGTGGGCATAAATGGGTTGGGCTTACCCTGGATTGCCAGCGGACTTTGGTCCACCTATGGGTCACGAGCCATTTGTATACTTCTATATAGGATGAGATAAGAAGAGAGTGATTATTTTTAATTTTTGGATAAAAGACTTTCTATATCTGATGGTGGGAGATATACAATACCATGGAGGGTGGTATTCCATATCCTCCATTATGCATTATATACTATCCAAGCTTCCTATATCCATAGCAACCAAACACGGATATAAGGAGATAAGAAAACATGTGGGACCCATCTCGTCTTATACTCGGTCCTACCCTCATATTCACCCCTTACATACAGTAAACAAACAGGCTCTTATAATCTTCTCCTAGTTCCATCCCTGCCTATATGTCTTACTTCTTCATCCATGTATCTACTTATTTTGTTCATGTGTTCACTTGTCTACGGTTGCTACCCACTGACTACTTTCCAGCGGCCAATTTTTCGACGACTTGTTTGGAAAACAAGAAACATGCTACCCACTATGTGTACTTTTTTGGTAAAGTGTAAGGAATTGTTTAGGATGATATAAATAAATGTATTTTTTGACTTTTTATTAAAAGATGTGCAGAAAAGTAGAGAGGTGATATGACCAAAAAAAGATAAAAAAATAAAAAGTGTACTTATATAGGGGTGTTTTGAGAAGTTTGTTAAAAGCTGGCTTTTTGATTTTTTTTTGACTTCTTTGTCATTTTGTGTGTAAAAAATGTGAGAAGTGATGTGATCCAAAATGAGTTATAAGTTAAAAGCTAACTTTTAATTGGGTTGCCAAATTGCCCCCATAATGTACCCTAAACAAAGCCTTAACTTGACGTAATTTTTCAAAATTAAAAATTAAAAATTAAAAAATAGAAGATAAAAACACCTCAATCTTAATTATTTTTAAAATTTATTTAAATTGTTTCTATCTTAGAAGCTATAAGTTAAAATTACACTAAACACTTTATGACATAAATTCTTTTAAAATATATATATAATTCTACAATGACCATCATATTTTTATATCATGTGAATTGTCACTACTAGTAATTAAATAAGTGTTGAGACCTATTACATTACAATAGTAATAACAATTTATTGGATAAATTACACTGACCTCCTTTGAAGTTTGGAGAAAATATAGTAGATTTTATAATTTTAATATAATTACATTAACTTTTCTTTTAATATAATTAAATACACAAAAACTAATATAAATGATGTAAAATTATAAAAAATAAACAACGTAAAATATATATTTTCATGTAAAAGAGATGATAATATTATTTTTTCATTCATATAACTAATAAATTAGTGATAAAAAATGGACTAAATATTATGTGAATTATAAACTCAATAGAATTCAATATAATTATACTAAAACTGTGAAATTTATTGTAATTTTTCTAAAACTTGAAAGGATATTAGTGTAATTTACCGCAAATTATACAATAAATCAAATGTAATATAAAAATATAATAATTGAATTTTGTTAACAAGTGCTCTTAAGGCACTTAATTAAGAATGCATTTAATGAAATAAACAACTTCCACTATTATAAAAAAGTCCAGTTTGTCTTATTGTTGAGATCAAGACTGGACTCGTTCAGTCTGGCCAATGGGCTTATTTTTGGGTCTCGTTTCGATAATTCGAATCGTTCAATGTGTAGAACTCGTCGAGTATTATATTCTTGTAAAAATTTACGTTGATCGGATATCGATAGCTATTTAATCGGAGCAGAATTCTAATACCGTTTATTTTTTTCACTGTTCATTTTTTAAATACAAATCTGATCTGATCAAATAGCTATCGATATCCAATCAATGTGATTTTTTACAGAGATATAGTATTTGACGAGTTCTACACATTGACGATTCGAATTATCAAAACGGGACCCAAAAATAGGCTTATAGGCCGGATTAGATGGGTCTAGGCTTGATCTCAACATAAAACAAGCTAGACCACTATAAAAAATTGTAAAGGTAATAAATCGGTGGTGCTACATGCACCAATTAGTGTACTAGCTAGTGTACCAACACTAATTATGACATTTGACTCCACTCATTATACAAATTATAAATACCAAATATATATTAAATTATGTCACATCATCAATTGATATACTAGTTAGTACACCAGTTTGTGCATATATTATTCCTAATAAATACACTCAATTAAAGAATTGTTCTTTTCTGAAGGGGACTAAAATACCCTTCCCACAAAATATATATATATATATATATTTTAAAAGTTCTTCTATTTTACGTTTAAAAAAAAAAAAAATTTCATTTTAAAAGTTCTTCTATTTTATGTTTTTATTAATTTTTCTCGATCCTTTCATTTTAAAAGTTCTTCTATTTGAAGATTGTGTTTTGTTAAAGAATTTGGTATGAAAAATTGAAAGAAAATGAAAAATAATTGATAAGATTCAAATTCTCAATTATATTTGACTGAGTTGAGAAATAAAAAAATAAAAAAAATGTAAGTGAATTAAAAGACAAATAATAAAATGATATTTTCCTTTCACTTTTTTATTTAATGTATTTTTCATTATAATTAAACAAAAATAAGATTATATTCACTTCTCTTATCGCTTCTCTCATCAAATCTTCCTACTGCAAGCTAAAATTATTGAAAAAAACAAACAAACATGTGGGGGTAAAGAGAGACGAAGCACCTATCTAAAAAAAAAAAAAAAGAGAGAGAGACGAAGCATCCAATCATGACCGTCCACTACCGCGTTGCATGAAAAGATACTACTGGTCGTTGAAAAAGGATACAAACACGTCGTTTGTGCCGCCAATCAGGAAAGGCTTTAAATATAAGTAATTAATTAATTAATTATAATTATGATAAATGGAGTATTACTTTAATTCCTCTTCAAATACAGTAAGGTCAAGTTTGGCTATCATAAATAAGTACACACTTTTTATCTTTTTATCTTTTGTCCATCACATTATCTCTCTACTTTTCTGCACATCTTTTCGTAAAAAGACAAAAAGTACACTTATTTAAATCATCCCAAACAACTCCTAAATATTTTAAGGAGCCGGCTAAAACGTGGGAAATGCACTTACCCACTAAAAACGAGGGAAATGTCAGCGTCACGTGCCGCGTGGCGGGCGTGCTTCACGTGCTGCACCTGCCCAACTCCCACCACGTTACTTACTTTTAGAATTATTTTTTTAAAAAATTTTGTTTATTTATTCCCTTAAATAGACTCGACTATTTTAATTAATTTTTTTAATTATTTAATTATTTTAATTTAACTAAAAAAATAATATTTAGGATAATCGATAAATTATAAAAGAAAAAATAAAATAATTATTATTTAGATATGATATGTTATTTTATTAACTATTTTAATATATATATTTTTAAATTTTTATTGACGATTTTTACCAAATTTTGGCATTCCAAAAGCACAAAAATTAATGGAGAAATTATACGCCAGTGGCATGTCCTAAAACATAATAAAAAAGTGATAAATTTTATAAATATTAATAATTAAAATCATAATTTTTTTACTATTTTGTAATAATTTTTCAAACCAGCTCCTGGATAGGAATTTTTCCAAAATTAGTTGAGTTAGTTGATTAAGGGCTGGTTTGAAATTTAATTATTATTATTTTTTTTAAAGATAAAATTTTTAAACTTTTAGAATCTATTCAATTAGATCAACAAGAAAAGTAAAAATTAAATAAAAAAATTTATAAAAAAATGCTAGAAATAAAAAAAATGAAAAACAATGGTTTTTTAAATTTTTTATAGATTTTTTTTAGGAAAAATTATTTATAAGTCCTATTAGGGAGACTTATATTACATATGGTCCTACTAAAAAACTTATGGCCCATAAGTTTTATGTAAAGTTTGTTAACACATTTACCCTCAATATTAGTTGTTAATATCATAAATAATGGTAAAACCATATATAGGAAATTGAATATTACCATAGATTAAGTTTGCGAAACGTAACGTGACATCTACATAAACGTAACGTAACGTGACCATATCAGATGGGACATTACATAAACGTAACGTGACGTAACACCTACATAAACGTAACGTAACGTGACACCTACATAAACGTAATGTGACGTGACACCTACATAAACGTAACGTAGCGTGTCACGTTACGTTTCGCAAACTTATTAGGTTTTTGATTTTTTTAATTGAATGTGAAAATGTTACTTTCTATGGTAACATTCAATTTTCTATATATGATTTTGCCATTATAGTGTATAATAGTATATTAATACCATTTATTTACAACTCATAAGATCTTGTGGAATATATTCCTATCTAAATAGGACTTGAAACTCTATAAGAAATTTCATAGGACTTAACATAGCATAAGTGTCCGAAATAGGACTTATAAATAAGTCTCCATTTTTTTTAACTATTATTTTTAAATTCTTCTACACTAAATGGATTGAAAAAATAAAATATTTAGACACAAACTTGAAAAAAAAACTACTAAAGACAAAAAAAATAAAAATAAAGACTTTTTTTTGCTTATTTCAAACGAAGCATAATTAAACTCAATTTCATTGAGATAGTTAAGTTTATAACTAATATATATATATATATTGTTAGAGGTATTTCCATAAGTTCAAATATAAACTAATAGGACCTACTATGGTTTCATTTTCATAATTTGAATAATTCATTTTGTAGGGTCCTCTATATATATTATTCTTAAAAAAATTACTTCGATCAAATAATCATAATATTTTTATTTTATCGTCTTTGTCTTTGAAAAAGTAGACGACAAGTTTTTTTTGAAAATAGACTATCTATTTTTTTAAAGACAAGCACAATAAAATAAAAATGTTACGATTATTCAATCAACCTTTCGTTAATAGTATATACGGAAGGCTTTACAAAGTAAATGATTTAAATAATTGAAACAAGACTCATGACAGGCCTTCTGGGTTCAAACTATTTTTGATTTAAATTTGAGAGAAACTCAATCATTTCAAAATTCATCCATTAGGCGGTTGAGTCTTAAACTAATCATTCATTAATATAGATTATGGTTAGGGGGACAAGTTCAATTGGGTTGAGGTACTGCCTAGGTTTAGCATAAGCAAATTAATTTAAGACTTTATTAATATGCATATATATATATTATGATAAAATTATTAACATTAAAATAAATAATTTATGTGATGAGAAGCAAATGAGAAAGGAGAGAGATGATAATCAACGAATTGTTATCATTAAAGAAAAGGATAAATTTTGTATTGTAATACTTTTTAAAATCTAAAATTTCCAAAGATTATTCAAAAAAGAAAAGGATAAAGCAAACTGCAACCCTACCCTAAAGTCCGTCCGAATTAAAGCAGCAGCAAGTTGAACGGAATGAGAGGGTGATGATATTTTGGATTTAGATTTTTTAAGGATAAATTATACTTACCTCTACTGAAATTTAATAAAAATATAATTAATTCTATATTTGTAACATAATTATAGTAACTATCCGTTTGGATTTGGGGTCCCTGCTGTGCCGAAAGGCACAGCAGTCACTGTTGTGCCCTCTTTTGGGCCCATTTCGGGGCCCATTTCGATAATCCGAACCGTTCATATTTTACGGTACATCGAGTACAATATACCTGTAAAAAATCAAGTTGATCGGATATCGTTAGCACTTTCATCAAATCACATTTGTATTCAGTTTTACATTAAAAATTATTAATTTTTTCAGATACAAATGTGTCTTGATGAAAAGGCTAACGATATCCGATCAACTTGATTTTTTACAGGCATATTCTACTCGATGTATCCTAAAATGTGAACGGTTCGGATTATCGAAATGGGCCCCGAAATGGGCCCAAAAGAGGGCACAACAGTGACTGCTGTGCCTTTCGGCACAGCAGGGACCCCATATCCTAACTGTTTTAAATTTTTTAATTCATATAATAATTAGATTTTTTTTTATAAGTAATTCATGAGTCGTATTAATGAAAAAAATAATATTATTATATTTTTTATATTAAAATGTATAATTATACTTGATTAGTTCAATGCCAAATCATCAAATTTTAAGTGGTGAGTGTAATTTATCTATTTTTTTAGAGATAATT
Organism: Camellia granthamiana; assembly: GCA_036172215.1. NCBI lineage: Eukaryota > Viridiplantae > Streptophyta > Magnoliopsida > Ericales > Theaceae > Camellia > Camellia granthamiana. The sequence goes on from CM069913.1 coordinate 21,466,128, forward strand.
ACAAAAACAACTCTAGGATTTGAGCCTTCGAACAAAACAAAATATGCGCTTTTTAATTTTATCAATTTAAAACGTAATCTTCTGAATCATCTGTTTTTATTAAGTACAATTAATTGGAAAAAATATTTTAGCTATTAAAACTAATATAGGTAACATAAAATATTTAAAATATTATTTTATTGAATTTAATGACTAAAATATTAATTTTTTATTGATTTTTCTTAATGAAAATAAATAAATGATTTAGATTAAAAATAAATAAAAAATTTAGAATTTAAATTGATAAAACTAAAAATTTAAAATTTATTTTATTACAATAATTAAACTCTGAGATTTTTTTTTGGTTGTAATTTTTATTTTTATTTTTGGGTAAGTAAAATTTTTTTTATTAGTAAAGGAAAGAAGAAGGAACGTACATGGCTTTAGGCTTCACGTTTATCACCTGCGCCTTTTTTTATTTTTTTTTATTATTAATTTTTTAATATTTGTGAGTGAGAGAGTTGAGTGATAGTGTTTGACTTGGATCAACGCGGATGTGTGTTATTTTTTTATTTTTATTTTTTGGAACTAGGCGGATGAGCGTGCAGGTGTGGGTTTGTTTTGTTCTTTTTCTCACTCGGTGAGTCATCGATGGGGATGGGGGATCCCACACTTGTTCCAACACTATATCTTGAAATGTGTGCCATTTCCATTTGACCATTCTCTCATCATAATTTGGGAAGTAAACTCAAAGGAATTTTTTTGGGCTTGTTTGGTTTGAGTTTCGGAGATGAATTTTAGAAAAAAAAATTTCAAAAATTGTTTGGTTTGAGTTTTTTTTAAAAAAAATTTCAAAATCACTTTCTCTCTCCTATACATCAATCAATCACTTTTTCTCTCTCATCTCTCTTTCTCAATCACTTTTTCTCTCACACACATCTACTCAATTCTTCTAAAATATCAAATCATCCCAAACTCCCACAAAAAATTTCTCTCTCAAAATATACAACCAAACAAACCATAAAAATTTCAAAAACAACTCTCCTAAATTTTTTTCAAAAACAACTCTCCCAAAAACAAACAAAACAAAAGTTTTAAGGGTATTTCCGTATAAATCCTAATAAGTAAATTTATTGTATACTAGGTCTTATAAAAAAAAAATTGTTATAAAATAATTTATTAATTATAAATTTTAATGATAATTTATAAAAATTATGATAAAAAAAAGTTATAAATTTTAATGATAATTTATACAAAAAGTCAAAAAGTCACTATCTTATTTAAGTCACATCATCTTATTTAAATCACATCACCTCTCTAACACATCACATCAAACCCAACCCAAACCCAACCTATATAAGCCAATAAATAAAAAAGTATACTTTTTTAGAAATCCCAAACCAACTCTTACATTCTAGTGATGAGGTAAGATTTTGTTTTGGGTAAATTACACTAACGGTCTTTATAATTTGAGATTTGTATCACTTTAGTCCTCAGCTTTTTAATTGTGACACATTTGATTCTGAATTTTGAATCTTATTCCAAATAAAAACATTGAAAATACTATTGCTCAATTTCAAGGACAAAGTTGTCAATTTGATAAAATATACACTAATTTTAACAAAAATAAATGTCAAAAAAATATTTTTGAATTTTTAAAAATTATTTCTACCCACTAAAGATAAAATTATGTAAAATTGATAAATCTTTTATACATTTATTTATTTTTTTACCAAATTTATTTTTATTATATGTTTGGATAATAATCATGTAATGGGTGGTTATTAGGCTTTTAATGTGTAATCGATATATGAAGTCTTCGTTTGGAAAGAGCTAAAATAGCCTCGCTTTTTTGCTATTTTAGCTTGGCTTTTTCAGCCTCATTTGGTTTTTGTTTTTGGTTTTTTTAATTTTTGTGAGAGAAACAGTGTAATGATTATGATTTAAATGTAATATTTTATCTTATTGGCTTATATAGCCAATTTTGTCTTTTGTGCTTTTTTAGCCAAAACTCCATTGTCCAAATGTTTTTCGTTTTAATTTTTTTGATTTAATAGATTGATTTAATAATGATATCGAAATTATCGCCATATTTAACTTTTAGAAAAATATAAACTAATTAATGAAAATAAAACAACCACTCATTACATTATCATCATCCAAACACATAATATAAATTAATTTTGTACAATAAATAAATAAATAAATGTATAAATATTAGTTTTATCTTTGGTGGGTAGAAATAATTTTTTAAAATTTAAAAATATTTTTTTGACATTTATTTTTCTTAAATAAGTTTATATTTTATGAAATTGACGACTTTGTCCTTAAAATTGAGTAATGATATATTTAATTGTTCTTATTTGGAATAAGATTCAAAATTTAAGGTCAAATATGTCATAATTGAAAAGTCATAGATCAAAGTGATACAAACCCCAAACTATAGGGTCCTTTATATATTTTTATATATATTTTTTCTCTATCTTATTGTGCTATAATTTTTCCAAATAAATTTTATATAAAATAATAATTTTTATAAAATTTTCTTGAATAAAATACACTAATCATCCTTAAAATATAGAGAAATCTTATAAGGGTGTGTACTATATGCATCTTAGTACAAAATAACGTAATTTTATAATTTTTTTCTTGTAATATCAATTATAAAATGCATAACGTCTCCACAAATTAGTGTAATAAAAAATGTCGTTACGAAATCACAAACTTTTGTTACATGCACTACAAATTTTTTGAATATTTTGTTAAACTAATTTATAATGAAATTATGTATTTTGTGATTAACACTACGAAATTTTATAATTACATTAATTTGTAATAGAGTAGATACGGTACACGCCCTTGAAGGGATGTGTATCATAAAATTTTCCTAAAATATATATTTTCTATCACTTTTTTATTCTTCCTACCACTTTAGTTGGTTTTAATTTTGATAATTTGACTCTTGAGATTTTTTATTTAGGTGAAATTGTAAGGGTGAGTATGGTTCGGATTGGATTGGATTGGATTGGATTGGGATAAAATCAGAATCAATTCGTTATCTACGGTTCCTAAAAAATTGGAACCAATCCAACTCGTTTAAATTGCAGATCCAATCCAAACCAATCAATTTAAACATGGATTGAATCGGTTTAGGACTACAGATTCACATAATTAAATAATAAAAAATATATATATAACACTATAATTTCATAAAAATATAAACATAGCACTATATTAGTTTCATAATAGTAATATATCTTTCTATAATAGTGATATACTGCTCTAAAATTTAAACAACTATAAGAAAACTGGTTCCACCATAAGTATTTAGATCATTACAAATCAAAACTAAAAACTAACAAACAAAAGTAATAAAAGAAGATACTATGTAGATTTAAGTTTGTGTTTAGGTTTTATATGGAATAAGAAAAGATACTATGTAGGAGGGTATATAATAAAAATATAGACTATTTGTATACGGTTCGGATTGGTTCTAATTCGGAATCGTGGGGTTCAATCCGGAACCAATCCGTGGATTACAGATTTTTAATTTTTCAATCCAAAACCGAACCACGAATTCAAAAAACCAATCCAAACCTTCCGAATTGGACTAGACTAGATCGGACTACGAATTTTATAAATTCCTTACTTAGCCCTATTAAATTGGTATATAGACAGCCATCTGAATTGCTAACATAATAATTATAAATTTCACATATGACCTTTAAATATGGGTACTTATCAATCAATTCTACTAATTAGATGTACTTATAGATCAAGATTGATAAATTTATCACTGTAAATTTATTTATAAAAACAAGAGAAATTGATAAATTTATCAATAGGACTAATGGTAAATAAGTCTCAAAAGTAGGATCTATTGGTAATTTAGCTGTGTTATGTGTCACTTTAATTTTAAATTTTAAATTTTTTTGAATTTCATTTCTCAGGCCTCGTTTGGAAACATGCTATTTTAATAACTTTTTGATTTTTTGGCTAAAATATGAGGTAAAAAAACTAGTATGTTTGGGGTGATTTTTTGACTTTTTACGAAAAGATGTGTAAAAAGTAGAGAGAAAAAGGAATCTTTAATTTTTTGGTATTGATTATAGGCTTTTTGATTTTTTTAGAAACTTTTTGACTTTTTAACTAAAATGTTAACTTGCCAAACGAGATCTTAATAAGTATTTTAAATCTAATTTAGTAGATTAATTTTATATTTTCTTATTTGACTGCATGTTAGTTGTCCATGTCATATTATTTTTAATGAATTTAGTGGTGTTTTGAGAAGTTGGTAAAAATTTAATTTTTTGATTTTTTTAATCTATTTTGTCTTTTTATAAATAAAAAATATAAAATGTAATATAACTTAAAATGAATAAAGAGCTAGAATATATATTTTTTTCCCCCACAAAAAAGGCCTTTTAGTTTTAGATTTTAAACTGATCGACTAATGGAGTAATGTCACGTGACATAGATTTGGCTTTAAGATCTGCATTCCATAAAAGACTCACGCCACTTGACACAAGAATGAGATGAGCGGACTAACCTATAGTGATCTTGGAGATTTTAAAAAATTTATTAAATGTTTTATATGGGTGTGAGATTTATATAATATGGGTCTCATATGAATTTCATTATAAGTGAGATATTTAAAAAAAAAATTGAGATCTCTAAACTTACTCATATGAGATATTTTGTAAAATTTTTAATAAAAATTTTAAAATCTCCAGTTTTTTTTTTTGTGAATCCTAAGTGAAAGATGTAATGGAAGCATGCATCTTAACTCGTAGGAAAGTGGTTGCTGGTGTGCCTAATGCCTTGTTTGGCATTAGGCTCATACAGTTTTGAACTTTTTTTAGTTTGTCTTTTTAATTATTTGATTATTTTAGTATGATTAAAAAAGTTACATTTGAGATTAGTTGATTTTATTTTATTTTTTTTGTACTTGATTCATGATTATGAGGAAAAAAAAAATGAAATGACTATGATATGAATGTGACATTTTGTTTTATTGATTATTTTAGCCACAAAAAAAAAAAGTCACTATAAATTATTATATCATTATTTCCACTTTTCTAAATATCTTTTATAAAAAATTAAAAGGTAATGCTAGAGATACCAAATTTTCTATTAAATAAATGACCAAATATCTCACATGGGTTGTGAACCCCACACCCATGTGAGACATTTACGCTGTGTTTGGTTGGGGGATTTGAGGAGGGAATTGGAAAGAGAAAGGGAAAAGTTAGGTGAAATGTGAATAAAATATACTTACATTTCACCTAATTTCACACACATTTTCCCTTTCCCTTTCCAAATCCCCCCCTAAATCTCCCAACCAAACACAACATTAGCGCTGTTTGGTGCAGCTTAAAAGCTACTTATTTCAGCTTTCAGCTTAATTTAAGCTATTTTGATGTGTTTAGTTTAGCTTATAGCTTATAGTTTATAGCTTTTTGGAAGTCAGAAATCAGCTTATTCTTTGAGTGGGGCAGGAGATGCTTAATTTATAAGTCAGAAATCAGCTTATGTTCATAGTTATAAGCTATAAACTGTTTAGGCATAAACTATAAGCACTTTCCCACAGTTCTACTAAACAGGGCCATTAGTCATTTATTTTGGGCCTATAGCATTTTCCAATTTGAAAATATGTGGTGGGTTTGTCTTGCTTTCATTCAATGTGAAATAAAGGTCTCGTTTATGAACATGTTATTTTAGTATTTTTTTGATTTTTTTATGAAAAAATATGTAGAAAAGTAGAGAGAATAATATAATAATTTATAATATTTTTTAAACTTTTTGACTAAAACTAAACTTTGCCAAATTTGTCCTCCACAACCATTTACTGAGTATATGTTTTGTTATTTAGGATTAAGATGGACATTTTTGCTATTATCAAAATTAGGGGTGTTTGGGTTGATGTAAAAAAAGATAATTTTTTATTTTTTACAAAAAAAGAAGAAGTGAAATATGGATTGATTTTGAAATGATATAGTAGAGAGATAATGTGATCAAAATAAGATAATTGTGACCCAAATAGAATAATGTTAGCACATGCTAAACACCCCTTTATTGACTTAATTTTTCTATCTTCCAATCTCTTTACTTTTAGAGAAATTAAAAATTAAGGTTATGTTTGGAAGAGTTTTGAAAATATAATTCTACCTCTTGATTTGCATGTGGTGTTTGGTTACAGTTTTAAAAAATTAATTCTACATCCACTTTTGAAAACTCTTTCCAAGGCGGGAAAATTTAAGCTAACCGGCCGTCCCTCGGACGTCCGGCCGGTTGACCGGAACAGTGCAAATATTTTTTTTTTTGGCACATGTTATTTTTTATATTTTAAATAAAAAATTTGAAATTTTTAAATTTTTTTAAGAGTTTTGAATAGAATTTTAAGTCGTGTGTTTGGTTATAAATTGTAAATTTTTGTATCAAATATCATATGTCATATCAAAAATTCTCCACTTAATTCAAAATTCTTTTCAAAACTCATTCACTAAACAAATTTTTCACACTCAAATCATAATTTCAAAACTCACAAACTTAAAATACAATTTCTATTCTCAAATTATATTTAAAAAATTCTACCAAACGCTACCTAAGTTTTAAGACAAATCAATTTCTTTTATTTATTTTTTATATTTTTCCCTATAACTCTTCTCTTTTGTAATTTAAATAAATAATTTTCACATATTAAAATTAATTTCTTTCTTTCCTCGCCAAATCAATCAATTCTCCTATGCAATCAATCCAAAGCAGCTGTAAGATCAGGTATGAGTCATCCCCCCAAGAGTTCCAATCCATGCAAATAACAAACAGTACAAATTATGAGAACCTGTCCTTGTTCATGACAATTAATTAATGATTCTTAGGACCAGCACTCAAACCTAATCATCATCATGTTGAATTCCTAAGACGATGCAACAAGGCTGCAACAATATTTCCCCTTTGGATTTAACATCATCTCCAAACAGGATTTTAACAAAATCATCATCTCCTAGGGATTTAACCCAAAAAAAAAAAAAAAAAAAAATGAAAATAAACTGTCAAATAAAAAAATTAAATGATTACAATTATTGAATAAATATAATTTTTTTCATAAAAATTTTAGAGATGGAGACCGATAAAATGATGATGGGAATGGGACCAACTTGACTCTCTAGTTCACAACATGCATTCATATTTATTACTTCTTTTCATTTTTCTCACTCAACTAAAAAAAGAGACAACAATTTTAACAACTCCAAATAATTACACTTTTATGAATGTACAATTGAGTATATCCTTTGTAAATAAAAACTGTGACAGGAGACATAATTATTATTTGTTCCGACTTAGGACTATTTTAGAAAAATGGTTATAATCAGCTTTTTGTGAGAGAAATAAGTGGGTTATAATCTGAGAAGTGGATTATGAACCACTTCCCAAAAGACCCCTTACATATTCATAAAAGTGCAATTACTCTGTTTCTCTTAAATGCGATTTTTCTTCTTTTTGTTTTTGTTTTTGTTTTTTGTTTTATTTGTTTGTTTTATTTAATATGCATAAATGAATTTCAAAAATTTCATAAGTTTTTGGTATTCCATTCATTAAAAAAAAAATAGTTTGCAAAACATTTTTTTAACAACAAAACAGAGAACATAAACACAACCAAACATCCCATAACATTATTGTTTCTTGTTCTCTAGCTTTTGTATTTGGCATTATATTTGGGAGACCTAAGTTTTGTTTGCTTGCAATGAAAGTAGGGACATTCTTGTCCACAAATTCAAAGGCTTTGATTGGAACTCAGACCTCTAAGCTGTGGGAGCTGAAGGTTTGCTTTCAGATATTTTTACAAAAACAAGGGAAATGCACCTGGTCAAAAATGGAACCTAAAATTGAGGCATTTCCAATGTTATCCCCATATTTTAATGTAATTTGAATCTTCCTTATGTTTTTTCCGTTTGTACACAATTGGGTAATTCTTGAAGATCTCATCTTCGACTTTCACAAGAAAATGTTCTGCCCTGTTTTGTTTTCAAAATTTATTTTCTGAAAAAATAAAGAAAAAAGAAACTAGTTAAGTGGAAAAATAAAGAAAAAAATTACAATTCAGTGGTATCTTTTCAAAATAATTATTAAGACTTTAATTATTAAAGTTTGTAAGTTCAAAAGCTGGTCTGATATATATATATATATATATGTATATATATATTTTTTAAAAACTAAACCCCAAGGTAAGTGGCCAAATGGTAAAGTCTGGAGGATAAAATCCACAGGTCTCGAGTTCGAGTCACCCCTTGGGGCCACTGGAGATTTGCCCGGTCGTTAATTTCAGGGCCCTTAGGATTAGTCCTGACTTCCCTTAAAATCAGCGGGTTGCGGATACTTGAGTTATCAAAATATATATATATATATATATATTTTAAAAACTAACATTGAACTATAATCACCCAAAAATGTTTGGTTATTTTCAAAAGCTATTTTTGCACCCCAAGAAAAAAAATGAAAATGATATTTTTTAAATTATTTTTACACCAAACTATTTTTTAGTGTGTTTCAAAAAACATATTTTGAAAATGAAACTAAACTAAAAATGTTTATTAAAGTTTAAACGACACATATAATTTATGAGTAATTATAAGTATTCAAATTTTATTGATAAAATTTTATATTAGATGACAAAGGTGTCCACTATAGTTAGAGTTCTCACCATAATTTTTTTAAAGAAAAAGTTGGGTTGTCATCTTCATTGGTTTAGGCGTGAGTTTGGTCCATTTGTCCACTACTTAGATTGTTTTCATCAATGTATATTTGTTGTAAGATTTATATAAAATTGGTTGTTTAACATTTGAATAATATAACACATCTATTTATATTTGTAGTAGTTCATTCATTTCCTCCTGTGTCCACCTATTCCTCTCTCTACAGCTAGTTAAAAGAATGACAAAACTATTATGAGTTTGTTGGTTAGGTGCCCTAATATTGTAGAGAACAATGTATTATATATTAACTCTTGTGAATGTTTAAATATTTCTCAATGAGTCTAAAATATAGAAACTAAATACAAAATCAAATGCAAAATATAAATGGATGGATATGATTATTGAGAAGTGGGCTCCTATTGACACCATAAATATTATTATTATTATTATTATTATTATTATTATTATTATTATTATTATTTCAAGATATGTGACACTTTCTTGATTAATTAGGAATTAAGAGAATTTACAAAGTTAGCGGTCTTGCATGGTGGAATATGGAAGACAAGGTGGAAGAAGTTAAAGCACATGTGAAGAATATGATGGACAAAGTGACTTAGTAGAAGACATGGAGGATATGTGGCATTGTGAAAATGAAGGTGGAAGAGTGAGTAGTTTCAGGTGGTGATTGGGTAGTTATTGCTAGAAGTTTTTTTTTTTTTTTTTTTTTTATATATATTTTTAAATAACCATTGATGGCTACATTTACAAGGGAATAGATCTAGAAACCACTTTATTTATTTTATATTTTTTCATTCCAGTTTTTTATTTTCCCACACTGCATTTCAATTTCTTAGGAATAGTTCTAAGTTAGTCTGTTCGTTACTATAATCCCCTTCGAAACTTTGAAAGTGTGAAGGTACTATTGTAAATATTTGTTTACTTAATGAAATTTAAGTTATGATACTGTTCTCTCCCTTCTCCTTTTACTTTTTGATTAATTCTTCTTGAGTTATTTTTTCTCCTATAACAAGCCATCAGTAAAAGTCTTTTTCATTGAGGCTAAAAGAATTTCGAAGCAATTGTTTGACTAAATGGTTGGCATTTACTATTTCTGTAAGGACTTTAGTGATCCTTATTGGTACGCTCTAATTACATTTCTAACTTTCGAAAGTCAAAAAAGCAAACAGCCCCACAAACAAGTTTTGTAAAATTTTGTCAATTCATATGTTTTCTGTATCCAATTTTTATTTGATTTATGTGTTCTTAATATTACTGAATATTTTTTAATTGAATACATACATGTGAAGAGAAATGCAATAAATTAACAAATCGGAAATAAGAAAATGAAGTTCTTAGAATTATTTTGCAAGGACAATGGTTAGGAAACAAATTTGGGAGTGTATTTAAAGGAAAGCAAGAAAAGGAGTTTGTTTAGAGCATAGGTTTAGTCAAATCCATACTCTTTGGCCCTGTTTGATTGGGTGATAAGAAGGTTGTGATTGGATATTATATCCGGTGGGATCCATATATCCCATGTTTGTAATTTTTTTTTGAAGGGGATATAATATCCGGTGGGATTGTATATCCTCCAAAAGTGGAGGATATACAATACCACCCCCTCCCCCCCCAATTATATCATATACCCTTGGTTGGGATATGATGTAAAAAGTCCAATTTACCCTTTTGTCTAACATAATATAATTTAATATATTTTTTGAATTTAATATAATATAATCATTGAATTTAATTTAATATTATTGAATTTAATATAATATAAATATTATTGAATTGAATATAATATAATATAATATTATTGAATTGAATTGAATTTAATATAATATAATTTAATACAACTTTTGAATTTAATATAATATAATATTATTTAATTTAATTTAATATAAATATTATTGAATTTAATTTAATATAATATTATTTAATTTAATTTAATATAATATAATATAATATAATTTAATACAAATTTTGAATTTAATTTAATATAATATTATTTAATTTAATTTAATTTAATATAATATTATTGAATTTAATTTAATATAATATAATTTAATATAAATTTTGAATTTAATATAATATAATATTATTTAATATAATATAATATTATGAGGGCAATCTTGGAAATTACTTGTTATATCCCACAATATATTTTGTAAAACAAACATGCATATTATATCCTCCATTTTATATTCAGTGAAACAAACAGGACTTGGGGGATATACTATCCAATACCTATATCCTATTCATTATATATCCTGACTAAATTCCATATCATATTATATCCTCTATTTTATATCCAGTGAAACAAACGGGCCTTTAAGTTTTGTATTAGATGGAAAGTGCAACTAGTAATGCACACGTAGAATCTTCACATGTCCACAAAACCCATTGGAGTTTTATCTTTTTGTTTTTGTTGGTTTCATATTAATACAAGCAAAATGTCCAATATGCTTACAGTGAAAACACCGGAGAAAAATGAAAAAAAACAAAAGAAACCTAAGCAATAATCAACGACATCGTTTTTTAATTAACAATAGTTTGATAAAATTTATTCCAAAAAATATATATGAAAACCATAATTTTTTTTAATTACTTTTTTTTTCTCACCATACTAGTTTTCCACTGGAAAGAAATAGAAAACATATTTTGAAAATGAAGCCAAACCAGTAATTTTGCGAGAAAATTCCATTTTATAAACTCCCTATTTATTTTTTTTCTTCTTTTATGCGTGTGTGTCTCTGAAATATAATACCATGGTGATAATTGTGTAAATGATATTCCAAGCTATACCTACTCCACTATATGTTTAATTATTATTAGCAAAATAAATTATGAGTCAAGCTAACGATTGTCACTAAGGTGGGAAAATTGTTTTTTTGTTTTCTTTTTAATTAAATGTGAATCCTTAAGTAATTTACACATTTCTGTACACTTTTATATATTTTTAAAATATTTTATTTTTTATATTCCCATCTAATTTTCTCATAATGAGTTTGTCGATGCTCATGACAACTATCTGAATGGTTAACTTTCGAAATACTTTCAAACACTTTAAAATATATTTTTTTAGAGAAATGATTTGTCCCCCTAAAAATGCCCCCCTAATCCCTCTAATGCCCAAAATGACGTCGTTTTGGACATGTTTTTTTTTTTTTTTGCCTTGTTCTGATTTTTCGAGAGATTAGGGGCCCCCAAATTCGGGGATGTAGCACAGCCCATTTTTTTAACTCATTGCCGTAAAATTTTCTCACAATGAGTCATCAATACTAATAGCAGCCCATTGGGCAACTAAATAAATTTCAGTTAAATAATTACAATAATAATATAATAATATGGGGTGTGTTTTGTAGAAGATTTTCACAAATTGGGAATGAGAATATATTAATGTCAAATATGAAGGTTGTGTTTTAGGATTAGAACCAACAAGGGGGGCTGCTGAGCATAAATTAGAATAAAATATTAAAAGGTTTATTATAACTATAAATAAATCGAAATAAACAAATAAAATAAAAAAATAAAAATATGTGATGGTGGTAGTTTTTCGCATGCTAAAGTGGTATTCGAACGTGCCTAGCCAGAAAAAAAAATAAAATATAAACGTTATTTTCAAATCACGCTTCAAGGTAAACGTGTCTTAATAATTTAATTATGGTGTGGGTATGTATTATTTTAGTTTGGATTTTTGTGAGGGAATCGGACGAATTGCGACGACCCGATCAAGGGTCAGGATGACTTCTCAGCCATGCCAACTAGGACCCGCTCTTTATTAAAAAATTATTGAGGATTTTGTTAATAAGCTTAGAAAATTATATAGAAATATAAAATTTTAAGGACACTTGACCATAAATTTGAATTTAAAATTTTTGAATAACTATTTCAAATTTTATTATTTTTGTCTAAAAACACAACAACAATTTAAAAGATGATATTACTTTTATGTATTTATTTGTCCGTTTACCTATTTATGTATCCATTTATGTGCACTTTTATGATAAATTTTTCAACGATGACAAATTTTTTAACGACTTAACTTTGTTCTTATAATCAAAACAAATCAATAATTAGATCATATATATCCATAAAACAAATTTTTCACAAGTTTTTTAATGCTTTAAGTTTGTCACACTTCAGTTAGACTCTATTATTAAATACTATAAAAGTATGATATGATATTATCTATGTGATATTTTTGGTTAATAAACAAAAAATATTAGTGTTGATTTAAAAAAAAAAAAAAAAAAATCCAAATCAATGGTAAAATTTATGAATTTTAATAATCAAAGTGTTATATTTTAACATCAATTTTTAACTTTAAAAAAAAAATGCCACTAAAATTATGTCAAACCTCTAATTTTTAGGAACTGGCTTCCTTCCAATCCGTGATCGGACTGAAGGGTACTATTGGACTCATGAGAGTCTATCACGGGTCCCGTTTCGATAATCTGAATTGTTCAATGTGTAGAACTTATCGAGTATTAATGTCTGAAAAAAATTAAGTTGATTGGATATTGATAGCTACGTGATCAAATCCGTTTTGTATAAAAAAATAGACGGTGAAAAAAAAAACGGTTAATAAAAATCTGATTTGATGAGATAACTATCGATATCTGATCAACGTGATTTTTCACAGATATATAGTATTCGACAAGTGTAACACATTGAACAGTTCAGATTATCAAAACGAAATCCATAATGATACTCCACGAGTGTAATAGTACTCTCAAATCTAACCACGAACATGAGAGAAGCCCAATCTAATTTTTAACTATCTAGTAATCGAGTATGTCAGACCTGTAAATTTTTTTTCCTGTGTAATTTGATTAGAAATATTAGGTAGATAATGTGCAATGGGGGTACGAATGATTAAGCCTTTTATTTATATTATTTTATTATGCATTTAGAAGTATGTATTTGTTTGTGGGCGTAAGTTGTTTTCCTTTTAATTATTATTATTATATTTTATTAACATATTTTAATAAGTACATACGTGGATTAACTAAGGGTTGAGCATAAGGCAGGTAGCTAACTAACTAGAGAGTAGAGTAGGCAAGAGTGCCGATTATTTGAAATATAACAGCCTCCACGACGCGAGTATTTGGTTCAATTTTGTGGCTGCGCTGTTTCTCGGAAGCTCGTTGAGTCCTCGTCAGATTTTTTTGCATCAGCTTTCGTAAACTAAAGTGACGTATACTGGTAAAAGATTGCGAGTGATGTCACGTAAATATTTATCTCTTAGAAAAGAAAATTTAAACATAAAATTTATGGCTGTATTAAATTAATATTTATTTATTTTGAAGAAAATAATTTAATTAATTTATTTTTAAATTTGTATATAATAAAATTTTGGATGAAATATTATAAACATCATATTTATCATTTATTATTTTTTTTAAAACATAGTAAAACATACGGTGGCAATTATCAAATTAATTGATTTTTTTTTTTTTTTTTGGTGTGTAAATAATCTACACAAGAGTATATAAGATAATGAATAAATTAATTGAAGTGAGACCGTTTCACAAATTAAATAGTCTCAATTGATATTGTAAGACTATATTTGGATTATAAATTTAAAAAAAAAGAAAGAAAAAAGGAGGATGAACTGGAAGTTAAATGTAATTTTATTTTATTCACATTATGTCATTTTTATTTTTTAAATTTTTAATGCAAACACAGTTTAAGGAGTTCAGTATAGTTGTTTTACAGGACTTGAAATCTTCTTGTAAAAAATATCTTAATAAATTTTATAAAATTAATTGAAATCAAGTTTTCATATTATCATTGGTAAATTGAAAGAAAAAAAAAACACCTTAAAATAGTAACAGTAGAATAAATATTGCCCGGCCCACCAAATTCGGGTCGGGTACAACAACAGAATGATCCTCAAGAACCCAAGCCCGAATTGAGCCATAAGTCTGTTTGGAAAAAAGCCCGGGGACTCGACCGACCAAAATAAGCTAAACCTGGCTAACACGCTAAGGTGCGCCGGCTTTACAGAGCCATCGGATTAAATCGGCGAGGCCTTCGTGGAACCCGCCAGCTTTGTCTTCTCTCTCTACACTCTCAGCCCACTAAAATTCAGCTCAAATGCATTCCAAATAAATCCCAAACGGAAATCAACTCCATATTGTAGTCTCCCACCCACCACCTCTCTCCTCCTCCTCAAATCCCTCTCATCTCCTCCGCCTCCAGGCCCCCTCCCTCTCTCTCTCTCAAGCTTCCACTTTCTCTCTCCTCTCCTCTCCTCTCCTCCCACGTGTATTCACGGTTCCAAAAACACCACTACTACGCATTTCTCTCTCTCAATGACCGATTACCGGTTACCGACGATGAATCTCTGGACCGACGACAACGCTTCGATGATGGAGGCTTTTATGACTTCCGATCTGACGTCTTTTTGGCCTCCGCCGCCATCTTCCTCTGCCTCCACCTCGGCGGTGGCGGCGAACCACCACCCGCCACCGCCGCCACCGCCACAACCACCATCGCCACCGCCGCAGATATTCAACCAGGAGAGCCTCCAGCAACGTCTCCATGCCCTGATCGAGGGGGCTCGAGAGAGCTGGACCTACGCGATCTTCTGGCAATCCTCCGTGGTCGATTACTCCGGCGGCTCCATGCTGGGTTGGGGCGACGGCTACTACAAAGGCGAAGAAGACAAAGGCAAGCGCAAGGCGGCGGCGCCGTCGTCCGTGGCGGAGCAACTGCACCGCAAGAAGGTTCTCCGGGAACTCAATTCCTTGATTTCCGGCGCCTCTCCCTCCGCCGACGACAGCGTCGATGAGGAAGTCACCGATACCGAGTGGTTCTTCCTCGTCTCCATGACTCAATCGTTCGTCAATGGAAGTGGACTCCCCGGCCAAGCCTTCTTCAATTCGTCTCCGATTTGGGTCGCCGGAGCTGAACGCCTTGCTGGTTCGGCCTGCGAGCGAGTCCGACAAGGTCAAGTGTTCGGATTACAGACCATGGTTTGTATTCCTTGCTCTAATGGCGTCGTCGAAGTGGGTTCTACGGAATTGATATTCCAGACCTCCGATCTGATGAATAAAGTCAGGTTTCTTTTCAATTTCAACAGTACTGAATTGGGTCCGTGGTCGATTCCGGCAGAAAACGACCCGTCTGCGATGTATATAACTGATCCATCGTCGTCCGTGGTCGAACTCAGAGAGTCGACACCGATAATTCCTTCTCATAATCAACAGTACTCGAAGCAAACCGGTGTTGAAAACCCTAGTTCGAGTACTGTGACTGAAACCCCTAGTTCAATCCATGTTCACAATCACAGCTCTCACCATCAAAACCAGCCACCACACCAACTAACCCATGCCCAAACCCAGAGCTCCTTTACCAGGGAATTGAATTTCTCTGAATTTGGGTACGATGGAACTAGTGTTAGGAATGGGAATTCACAGTCCTGCAAGCCTGAATCGGGCGATATTTTGAATTTCGGTGAGAGCAAGAGGAGTTCATGTAGTGGAAATGGAAATCTGTTTTCCAATCATTCCCAATTTGGTGGTGTAGAGGAAAATAAGAAGAAGAGATCCCCAACTTCACGAGGTAGTAATGATGAAGGAATGCTTTCATTCACTTCTGGTGTGATTTTGCCCTCTTCAGGGATGGTGAAATCGAGCGGTTGTGGCGGAGATTCAGACCACTCTGACCTCGAAGCCTCGGTGGCTCGCGAGGTTGAGAGTAGCAGAGTGCCTGATCCAGAGAAAAGGCCTCGTAAACGAGGTAGAAAACCCGCAAATGGAAGAGAAGAGCCATTGAATCATGTGGAAGCAGAGAGGCAGAGGCGAGAGAAGCTCAACCAGAGGTTCTATGCACTTAGAGCTGTAGTCCCAAACGTGTCGAAAATGGACAAAGCTTCGCTTCTTGGCGACGCCATTTCTTACATCAACGAGCTCAAATCCAAGCTCCAAACTTCAGAGTCCGATAAAGAGGAGATGAGGAACCAAATTGAGTCCTTAAAAAGAGAATTGAGCTTGAAAGAATCGCGGTTTTCAGGTCCACCTCCGCCCGATCAAGATCTCAAAATGTCAAACAATGGAACAAAGTTGCAAGATATAGATATCGATGTGAAGATAATTGGTTGGGACGCTATGATTCGAATCCAGTGTAGTAAAAAGAACCACCCTGCAGCTAGGTTAATGTCAGCTCTAAAAGAGCTAGACCTCGATGTCCACCATGCCAGTGTCTCCGTGGTGAACGATTTGATGATCCAACAAGCCACGGTGAAGATGGGTGGTCGATTTTACACGCAAGAACAGCTTAGGATGGCCTTATCGTCCAAAATTGGCGATTCACGGTAGGTATTGTCGGATGAATGGAGCTCAAGGAGAGAGCTTATCATAGGACCGGAGTTAAATTTGTGGATTGTGCCATGGCTCTGGGACATTTTAAGGCTCCCGGTAGCGAGCTCTGTAACATAATTGGTTTCATATTAGTCTACATTAGCTTTATTTGAGGATTTTTGATGTGAAAAAAGCTGGATGAATCTGGTTTTTTACTTGTTATTTTTGTGTTGGATCTTTGTCTAGTTTCAATCATTGTATATAAACCTAAAAGGTCCATGAATTTTCAGGCTGTTTGTTCATGTCAACTGGTCTGTTTTTGTGTTTGTAAGATCTGCATGACTCTATTTCTCTCTTTAGATTCAGGTTGGTTAAAAAACCCAGTTGAGTAGTGACTTGAAATATGCATGTTTTGTGTTGCAGGCTGTGCTGTCTCTCTGAGCTTGGTTTGGTCATTCTATCACACCTTTGAGTGTTTGAATTAGAGTACTATATAGTATATTATTTGATGATCATCAGTTGGGTTTGTGCTTTATTGTCACATGGTGCAGCCAGGTTAATGATATTTTGTCGCACTCATTTTAGTGGTTCACGAAATTAGCCTAATTGGTACAATTTAAAGGGCTTTTTATGACATTTTTTTTTTAAAATTTTGAAAGTCCGTCAGATGAGATACTTTTATGCATTTTGTTTATCAATTTTTAATTTGAGAAAATCACACCAAAGGAGGCTCTTTATATGGATCACTGGCATAAAATTATTTATTTTTAAATTTTTGTTCTCCTATTTTAATATATTAATGACCGTTAGTATATATTATGAAAATTTTATAATTAAAAAAAATCTTACGTGAGCTTATGATTGTATTATCACATAATTTTATGATTAAAAATGCATAGAAATTCAGAATATTGTTTCTAAATCTCTTTATTACCTGCCTCAATTTTCTTACATTCTTTACATCATATCTTAAAATTCTCCTTTCAAAATTTTCATTTCATCTTATGATTCAAAATTCATTGACACAAAAAAAAGTTTAAAGTAGATTTTCAAGAAACCTTTATGGAGTGGATACAAAGCTTTTTAACCCATTTGGATGGGTGGAGATGTCACCATCTTTTATTGTCTCTATATATGGTGAAACCATGGGATAAGTGTGAACAAAAGCGTGTATTCTGAAAACAAGCCAACATGTTTTATTCATTTCTTTCTTTAGCCCTCGTGACCTAATATTTTTTCTTTTGGGCCACATGATGTGATAGAAGGTGCTAAAAGAGGTCTCTCTCTCTCTCTTGAAATCTAGACCACATCCATGCAATCCCCTTACAAAAATGAATTGTGGCACTAAAAAAATGGGCACTAATGCTCCTAATTTCTAATTTGGGTAATTGTTTTTTTTTTTTTTGCCTTAACTGTTTTTCTGTTTTTCTAATTTGGGAAATTTCGGGGCATTAGTGCCCCCAATTTCGGGGCACCAATCATGGTTGATCCCCTTATTGCAAACTTGGAACTAATTTTGTCCCAGTAACCCTACCATTAAAACATTTTGAAAAATCATAAATTATTTTGATAAAAATAAATACTAAAATAATATTTTTGAATTTTTATATCCGCCCCAGAAAAAGATAAAAACTAAATATGATGAGTGTTTATAATTTATTTTTTTTCCCACTAAATTAATTTTTACTTTTTAAAATATTTTTTCAAAAATAAATTCAGAAAATTAAATGAAATAAATATGAATTTTGACTATATTTACATTGGAAAAGTGTAACAACCTACATGCATGTCTATTTGTATACATATTAATGATAGCACATATGCTATGCTTGTGCAATTTTGTATCTAAATGTTTAGATGGTTTGAATTAGGGGTGCAACTCGGGCAGGCTCAACCCGAGCAATCCGAGCCCAGCCCGAGTTTTTTTAGGGCTTGGGCAACTATATCTTGTAATGTGGACGGGCCTAGGCAGATTTTTGATGCCCGAATTGTAATTCGGGCCGGGCTTGGGCAGAACCAATGGCCAACCCGAGCAACCCGAACCCGAATTAAATTTAATATATTATATAAATTATATAATATATAATATATAATATATATAATTTAATAAATTATATAATATATATAAATTAAGTAAAAGAGTTAGTCTTAATTTTTAATTTTTATTTTTTGGTGACCAGAAAATAACTTTGAATAATTCTCAATTCTTTGTTAATTATCAATTCTACCTATAGGTTTCAAAACAAATCTACCTACAAGTTTCTGGGCAATTCGGGCAATTCGGGCTAATCCGAGTTCAAAATACAAAGCTTGGGCTGGGCTTGGGCAGCAAAGCTCGGGTTCATGTTCGGGCTTGGGCGGGCTTGGGCACTGCTCTGGGCAATTCGGGTCGGGCTTGGGCAGACCCCCAAGCCGACCGAACCCGCCCGAGTTGCACCCCTAGTTTGAATAAAAAATATGAGATGGTTCTAAAATTTGATTAGCAGTTATTGTTTATCCATTTAGTTATTTTATAGGTATTTTTAGAAATCTGAGGAAACTTTAAAAAAATATGAGTTGTATATTTTACATAATATAATGGACAAGAAAGTTCGGATAAACAACTGGTGTAATATGAAAATCAACAAGTTGAGTTAAGGTTAGAGTTTGGATTAGGGAGAAGTGTATCATAGGCAGACGGGATATAATAGACACTATTCTATTACTTTAAAATTGAAATTAGAATAAAAAGTGATGGAAACAAGTGATCTCTTGGTTTTTTTTTTTCCTTCTGGTTTCATAAGGGTAAGGTCAATTTTTTCCTCTCTTTTTTTTTTTTTTTTTTTTTTCTTTCTTCTTCTCTCTTCTTCTTTTACCTTATGGCATGTCGTCAATTTTTATTTTTTTAAAGAAAGAAAAATCACGTAAAAGTCGAGGTAGAAACTAATATAGCACAAATTATTTTGAAAATTAAGAAGAGTGGTTCAAACAAGATTCATTAGAAACTGTTAAAACAAAGTGTGGAGGATCTAACAACAATTGATTGAGACCAAAAAGTCGATGTGTATGGTGTCATGTTAGTATCTTTTTGCCTTTAAGTATTGACTAAAATCACCCCCAGTTAATAGTTATGCCTAAATACATTGCATCTTTTTATTATTAATGCTCAAACTTTTTCATGGGTATTCTTCTTCTTAAAGTTTACATTTGCCTTCTTTTTCTTTCTTTGCATTCACACTCTGCTAATTGTCACAGGTTTCCTCAACAAATTATATTATTTTTTTTCATAATAATGAAAATTCAAATAATCAAATATTATGCATTTGAGAGTAGACTTGCAAACAGTTTAATGTATAAGGTTGTAAAATATCATCAAAATTTAAAATTAGTTGTCATAAGCTATCATACCAATTTTTTAGTTTTAAAATCTCCCTTAATCATTTTGGGTTTAAAATAACAAAAATCCAATGCACCCAAAAAAGGCTGAGAATTAGAAATCTAAATTCAAATTGAAGAGGAGAAATCTCAATTCCTAAATTCAAATTTTGAGCAGATTCTTTCACAAATTAATTCTAAAATTGAAATCTCTATTTTTAAGAGAATAAGAAAAAATGGAAGAGGAGCATCTCAATATAGCTTACATCTCAAAGAAGTTGCCACATTGAGTGGACATTTGGGGTTTATTTTTTTGTGATTTATTTTATTAATTTTTTTATAAAAAAGCTAATGTATTTGAAAAGTTATTATTTTTCATGAGTAAAAAAATTAATCTGTGTTTGGTTTCACTTTTCTAAATTTAATTTTCTGAGAATTGAGTTTTTTGTTTTTTATATTTTTTTGTTTTTAGTGAATATTTTTTTAAATTTTAAGCAAATTTTTTTTAAAAATTTTTTTAGATGCACCTTACTTAGATGTATCTAAATAATAAAATATTTGTGAAAAAATATTTTAAAAAATTAATAAATATACAAAAATAAGAAAAATGTACTGAATTTTCGTATTTTTTTTTTGTATTTTTTGGTATTTAGTGTATTTTTTAAATATTTTTTTTCACAAATATTATATTTTTTAAGTGTATTTATGTTAGGTGTGTCTAATTTTTTTTAAAAAAAATTGCTTAAAATATTAAACAAATTCATTGAAAAATTAGAATACGGAAATTAAAACAGTAGAATTTTTTGAAAACTATTTTCTGAAAACTAGAACCAAACAAGATGAATATGATTTTTAACCTTTTTAACTGGTGACAAACAGTTACGTCACTTTTTAATTTTGACTTTCTTAATAAAAAATAAATACTTTTTTAAGGTCCTCAAACGACCTTTATAATCGTGACAATCATGTAAATGAAGAATTTATGGATAACGTTTTGGAGCAAAAAGGTGGTGGCTTCTATGCCAAAATGCATGAATCTCAAGCTTAATTAGTCACCAATGCAATTATACCAAATTACCAATCATGGAGGAAAAGGACATGCCATTTCTTTTAATGGTTTGATGATTTTTAATGATTCATTAATGGTTATAAGTCTTTTGAAAAAAAAGAAAAAAAAGAGAGAGAAATACGAAAATTTGAAAATCATATTATCGTGCAATTACTATGATCTCTTTTGTTAAACTTCAGGACATATATTACTTAATTGGTGTCAACTTGTAACACAAAAGCAGTGTTGAGCAATATTGAATGGGTTTGGTTTCAATTTCTGATTTTTGTATTTTTTTATTTTTAGTGAATATTTTTTAAATTTTAAGGAATTTTCTCACCATTTTAGGTGTACCGTACTTAGATATATCTAAAAAGTGAAATATTTATAAAAAATCAATAAATACACAAGAATACGAAAAATGTACTGAATTCTCATTATATATATATATATATTTGATATTTAGTGAATTTTTTAAAGATTTTTTAAACAAATATTATACTTTTTAAATATATTTATGTTAAGTGTATCTAAAAATTAAAAAAATTGCTTAGAATATTAAAAGAATTCAATAAAAAAAAATACAAAAAATAAAAAAAATTTAATTTTCTGAAAAAGTAAATCCTGAAAATCTAAACCACATAAGCTGATTAGCATTCATATCAAATCCAATATAGCAAAAAAAGAGAGAAAGAATATATATATATATATATAGGGCCGGCTCTAGATAATTTGTAACCTAAAGCAATAATTAAAAATGAGACTTTTTATATAACATTTTTTTTTCAATAAAATTTTTATTAAAAATTCATTTTTCTAGCTTTTTAAGATACAAAAATATTAATTAAATCTTTATATTCAAATTTTGCTAACAAATCTTTTTCAATTGATAATATAGCTAATCTACTTCATCTTTCTTGTAATATAGTTGATCTAAGGTACAATTATATCAATGTTAATTTTGAAAAACTTCTTTCTGCAAAGTAATTGTTACAGGTATTATTAATAATATTTTATAATAACATACATACATTTGGAAAAGAATCGAACCGTTTTATATAATTTAGTAAATTAATTGGATTACTTTTTTGATCAGTTTGAAAATTTTCTTTTAAAACTTTCAATTCTGAAAATAAATATAAACCATCAATATCAGAAAAGTTGTTATGTTTTAACATATTTAAAATTTTCAAAATTAAATAAAAAAATCAAAAACATTTTCATATAATTGAAACTGTTCAAACCTACTTTGAAGCGAAGAAATAGCTTGATTTACTGTGTATAAAATAATTAATTCTAAGAGATTGTATTGTCTCATCGTTAACATAATTTGGGCCCTTTTGTTTTATTTTGGGGCCATTTATTTTGTTTTGTTTTGTTTGGTGTATTTTTATTCAAAAAATAAATAACATATATATAAGAAAAAATTAGGTCTTTTCAAATATGGGGGCTTAAGGCCTGAGCTTGGTTGACCTTATGGTAGGGCTGGCGTTGTGTGTATATATTTCTTGTTAATTGATAAAAAATTAATTGCATATATAAGAAACATGACATCAAATTGAATAATTAAATTCCAATAATAATTAGAAAGCCAATAATTACTACAAGAAATTTCTTACATTTAAATAAAAATAAATAATTACATATAATCTCCAGAATTAAGGAGGAAAAAAAAAAAAACAGCACAAAGGTATCAAATGCCTGGTCCGACCCATGGTCCCAATGTGCAGAGTGTCAAACTCAACTGGTCCGATCCGAAATAAAATGGGTTGAAGAAGTTTTTTTCACACCATTCATGGGTCCAATTAGGACCAAAGATGTCATGTATCAAAGCTTGCCTGAACCATTCATTGGATATTATGTCTGCTATGTTCAATTACTACTGACCTTCCTAAAATTAAGTAATTCTTTGTATGCACATAATACAGGTTAATTATTCAGTAGTCCTAAAATAAAAAAATGTCCCACTTAATATGTATTGCGATTTCTTATTTATCGAGAGTACCTCGTAAATAATGTCACATAGTGGCCATGTTTGTTTGGGTGGACATGAGCTTGGGATTGGATTAATAGTCCAATAAAATTATTAATCCGATGTTTGGTTAAACAATTGAAGTACGGACTAATTATTTTAAACTTGACTATTAGTTAAGATATAGGATACATAATCCAACGAATTCGTAGTCCTAGGACTATTAGTCATGGGAATGCTAGTCCAGTCCGCCCAAACAAACATGGCCTAAAAGTATTTAGTAATTTTCCAATAATAGGTTCTTTTGCTAATAGTAGAAAATTTCACAACAATGTTAGGGATTCAGAAAAATGTATAGAATTTGAAATATGTAAATTAGATTGATATTGGGTGTGATCCACACCATGTCAAACTTAAAAATTTACATTACACAATCAAACTCGAGGCATTTTTTAAGGGTTTTTTTGTCACTACATAAAATTTTATGCACTTGTTTTGTTATGCTTCCCACCATAATAAGACCCATACAGAGTTTAACAGTTCGATATATAAAATTTAAATAAAATGACTAGTTTGTTTTTTCAGAATCACACATTCTAAAATATTGCCATTTAAAGTAAATAAACATCCATGATAGATGATCCTAATCCAACAAGATGATATTGGTGCATGCCCAAATTAGCCTTGGACCAGCTGTTTTTTTTTTTTTTTTTTTTTTTTGGTGGATATTCTTAAACACAAAGAAACATCCTAATTATAGGCCAACTATGTACCCCAACAATAGAGTATCACCATGAACAACCAAATCCCTTTCACCACCACCTAGAACAACTCTATCCATCTCCAACCTATCTCATTCCTCTCATCCCCCCACCCCTTTATCATGTAAATACTTCAACCCCACTAATGGAGAAATAACACCTCTCTCTCTCTCTCTCTCTCTCTCTCTCTCCGCGCCCTTCAATCTTTTTCTCTTTTTTCATTATCATGAGTCTCAATTGCCTGACATGTCAGAGCCTGCCAAGAGTAGACTCAGAGAAAGAACTCACCGAGAGTTCTGACAAGCCCCTTTTTACGCTACGTCGTTTTAAAAATGTAGATAGAACATGGTCAGGAAACCTTGCACCACCCAGGCCTTATGAGAAAATAAGAAACCATAATGAGTCTGCCATGGCCAGAAAAGCGGCCAAGAACAACCACCACCGGCTCCACGGTAGCGGACCTATCGGTTATGATAACGGACCCAAGCTGGTGAGGAGCAGTGGGATGAGAAGGGATTGGAGCTTTGAGGACCTGAAACAAAGAAGGGAAGTGCAAGGACATTGAAACATTGAACTATTGCTATAACTTAATAATCCCCTTATTTTCTTTTATTAGTATATATGAATTTTATTTATTTATTTATTTTTCTTTCATGGGTTGAGCCAAAGAAGATCATAGATGTTTTGTGTTGAAGCTTCATTGATGGTGGATGATCATGCTTATAAATAAAGTGTACCAAAATTACTGAGAACTGTATCCGGTTGAATATTTGTCAACATGGTTATTTGAATTCACATGCATTTGTTTGATAGTTTTCATAATATTCAGACTTTTCAAAGTTTTTTTTGGTAATAATCAAATCAATATTTCACATGATGGTCAAACAAAACAACAAAATTGTAGAGAAAATCAATACATGATTGAGCATTTATGTGAATTTGGATTTCAATTTTCTAAATTTAATTTTTTGAAAATTAATTTTTTTTTATGTTTTATTTATTGATTTATTTATTTTTAGTATTTTTTTAAAAACATTTTAAGCAATTTTTTAAAACTTTTTAGATACACCTAACTTAGATGTACCTAAAAAAATATTTGTAAGAAATATTTTAAAAAATCAATAAATACACAAGAATACAAAAATATACTTAATTTTCATTTTTCTTTCTTTTTTTTTTTTTTTTTTGGTATTTTGGTTATTTAATGAATTTTTTTTAAAAAAATTACAAATATTATACTTTTTAATTGCATTTATATTAAATGTATCTAAAAAGTAAAAAAATTGTTTACAATATTTTAAAAAATTATTAAAAACAAAAAAAATCAAAAATAAAAAAAACTCAATTTTAAAAAAATTAAATTCAAAAAATTAGATCCAAACAAGGCGATGTTTTAGACATGATTTTAATGATTGAATAATGACTTGGACCCCCTTTTTTCCCCACCCCCTTGACCCCCTCTTCACTTGATTGGCTACTTTTTTTTTTTTTTTTTTTTATTCTTTCTCTTCCAATCACCACCTGCCACGTGTCTGTGGGGGGTGGTGGGAGTGGTGATTGGAGGGGGTCTCAATCATCACCTTAACACAAAACAATCACATCAGCAGGCTAAACATTTAGGCCTTATTTATTCCTTTTTTTTAAAAGGAAAACAAAAATTTATTTGATATATTATTGTTTTGTTTTTTAAAAAATAAAATGAATTACAAAATTTAAAAAAAAAAAAAAAAAAATCACTTCCCTCCCCATCACCTGTGGTGTTCCCACATTACCTCCGGCCAGTGTCCACCACAACCACCAGCAGCAGCAGCCACAATGAACCACCATTGGTCACCGATGACTTGGCTGACAATCAGACGGTCATCTCCTGTAAACCCCGTGACCCTCTAATCTCTGACAACACTCCACCAGCTACCTCCAGCCACCCCCACTGCCAACTACTATTTGGCCACTATCTCTAGTGCATCACCAAACATGTTTCTTTATTTTTATTTTCAAAACATTAATGTACACCAAACAACTTTTCATAAATTAAAAAAAAAACATAAAAAAAAATCGTTTCTTGTTTTTCATAAGCTGAAAACAGAAAACTAACAACATTATTAAACGACACCTTAGGTTATGTTTTGATAATAACTTTGCGGAAAGAATTAAAGAAAAAGGAAAGGGGAAAAGATAAGAAGAAAATAGAGACCATAAATATGATCCATCTTAAACTCATCAACTGTTGAAATAGAAATTGAGAAGGTAATTTATAAATAAATTGGGCCGAGCAAAGGAAGAGGCTTCTTTGGAAGTTGGGCCGCACATCGGATCGAGATAGGAGCTGCTGTAGCTCGATCTAAAAACTAACGAGCTTAGGCCAGGTGAAGTTCAAACCGAGCTATGGGCCGAGGTGTTTGGGCTTCACAAGTTGGACCTCGCCCTTGTTAGCTCGGTCAGAGATTGCTGCAGTTAGCTTGGTCTAAACAGACAAAACCGATGTAACATCAATGACGACGGCCGAGCTATGTGTAGCTCGGCAGGGTGGCATTCATTAGATCGGCTTCCAATCAAACGGTCCGAACAGCAGGGGACCGAGATAAGTCAGTTCGGTCAGGAATGTGTAAACCGAGGTAAGGGGTTCAGCCATCTCACTTGGCTGGTAGTGATAAGACTCCTAGTAGGACTCTGCTAAGGAGAGTTAGAGTCCTACTGAGATTGTGCAAACCATCTCACTTGGTTGGTAGTGAGTAGGAGTGTGACTCCTAGGAGGACTCTACTAAGGAGAGTAGAGTCCTATTAGGATTGTGCAAAACCATCTCCCTTGGTTGGTAGTAAGTAGGGTGTATGATTCTTAGGAGGACTCTCATAGGGAGAGTTGGAATCCTACTAGGATTGTGCCAAGCAGAGTCTATAAAAGCTCATGACCAGACCTTTATACAAGTATCCCAATTCTTACTCTAGAATACACAAAGCTTATTGTCTATTGTCTAGTTGCTGACTTAGGTATCGGAGGGGTTTCCGGCACACACCCGCCGGTTAGATCACGTTTGTGTTTTCAGGTGGCAAAACAACATTGTTTGGAGGAGCGCAAACTTGATCAATAGGATCATACGAGAAGAATTATTTCGTGCTCGTACAATTGGCGCCATCTGTGGGAATTTCACAAAGAGCAAAACCTCTTGATCAAGTTTTCCTCTCTAGTTGAAAGCAATGGCGCACAATGAAGACTTGCCGCAATCTGCTATTGATGGGCCAACACCGGAAGGGGGTGGGAGACGCGAAGGTTTACCTTCTATCCTACCTATGGCGGAATTAGATCCCCAGCGAAGGAATCCGCGGAGAGAAGCGAGAGAAAGACGGGGCTCAAGTCCACACCGCTCTCAAAGTCCTGATAGACAGACGCGGAAGATGGATCCTCAGGTTCTCGAAGATCACGTAAGGGAGCAAGACGAAGTAATAAGAAGAATGTCGGTTGACATAGAGTCTATGAAGAGCCAGACAAAAGGCAAAGGGGTGGCAGCAAAAGAGGGGCGCAAAGGCAACACACACTCTTGTCACTTAGAAGATCGTGACAGACAAGTCACACCATCACAAACTGAAAGTAGAAGCCTTAGGTCGGGCGATACACAATCAAAGACTTCCAGGACACGCTACTCCAGGCCTGAGAGAATGAGGATTGAAAGGGCTCGAAGGAGAGAAGACACTTAGGCTCGCGACCCCCGCAGAGTCTCCGCACTACAACGATGGGCTCCTAGAACACATGGGAGTGTCGAGGTTGGAATTCCAAAGCCACGCCTTACCTATGAACCAACAGACAAAACGTTAGCAAGGTTGCAGAGCTCACCGTTCATTCCGACAATAGAGAACACATCATTACCCTCAGGCTTCCACCAGCCCAAATTCACTACTTATGAGGGGAAGTCGGACCCCTACATACACTTGAGCCACTTTTACCAGGTTATGGCCGTGTATCGGCGAAACGAGGCTCTAATGTGTATTTTGTTTCCATCCAGCCTTGGCGACCTAGGTTTGGCCTGGTTCGAAAGGCTACCAAAAGGCAGCGTAGCCTTATGGGCACAATTGGCAGAAGCGTTCGTGACTAGATTCAGAATGAACACCAAGACACTAGTGGAGATTGACCAGCTTCTCTCCATAGACATGGACGAGAAAGAAACATTGAGGTCTTACAATAACCGGTATTGGGAGACTTTTAATCAGATTGGAGATTGCCCAACAAACCTAACTATCGCATAGTACAAACGAGGTTTGCCAGCTGGCAATAAGTTGAGGGATTCAATGACAATGACGCCGCCCCTTACTATGGAAGCCCTAATGGAGAGAGTGCACCAACACATTCGGGTAGAGGAAGATGGGGTGCGCACAAGGCAGAGTCCGGCGCAACAGTGATACCAGACAGAAAGCTTTTGGCGAGAGTTGACACGGTTGACAAGTAGGACTGACCGCGCAAAAGTCTTTGCCCGACTGGGGGGCAATTGGGAAGATTGGCAGGATTGACCAAATCTTTCTAAATAAGTCTTTGCCTAACTGGGGGGCAACAAAAAAGGTTGGCAGGTTTGACCAACACTTTTCATTCCTAAGCCGAGATAAGAATCTAGGCTGCAGGACGTTGGCAGGTTTGACCAACACTTTTAGCTCTTTTTCAGCCGAGATAGGGATCCGCGCTGAAGAAAGTTGGCAGGAATAACCAACATTGAGCTCTCTGCTAAGCCGAGATAAGGATCTAGGCTGCAGGACATTGGCAAGTTTAACCAACACTTTTCATTCCTAAGCCGAGATAAGGATCTAGACTGCAGGACGTTGGCAGGTTTGACCAACACTTTCCATTCTTCAGCCGAGATCTGAATCTAGGCTGGAGAAGGTTGGCCGAAATAACAAACACTTTGTTTTCTTCAGCCGAGATCAAGATCTAGGCTGGAGAGGGTTGGCTGGAAAAACCAACATTTTTGTTCTCTTCAACCGAGATCAGGATCTAGGCTGAAGAGGGTTGGCAGGAATAACCAACATTTTGTTCTCTTCAGCCAAGATCAGGATCTAGGCTGGAAGGGTTGGCCGGAATAACCAACACTTCGTTCTCTTCAGCCGAGATCAGGATCTAGGCTGAGGAAGGTTGGCAGGTTTGACTAACAAATTTTTGAACTCTTTGGCCGGGAAGCAGGTTGGCAGGTTTGACCAATAAATTTTTGAACTCTTTAGTCGGGATGATGGTTACCTCGGCCAAAGCAGGATGGCAGGTTTGACCAACAAATTTTTGAATTCTTCGACCGAGATGGTTATCTCGGCCAAAACAGGTTGGCAGGGTTAGTGTAAACTGAGTTAGTCTGCTTGGCGAGACACAGAAAGAACGACTCGCCGTACGATTACAAACTCGAAGAATATATACGTTGAAGGCAAAAAAGCAGGGCTCTTCAAATTTTTGGCATGACGGCTGTAATAGGAGAACGGAGCTAATGGGGGCACGCCACCTGTCCTTGGGGTAACGTCGTATCAGACATGCCAGATTAGTGGAATGACGTGCTGAGCAACTGACCAGACTTGTTGGGACTGAACGAGTTGTGAGACCGAACAAACTTCTCTAGTTCGGCAAAGTTGAGCGTTTTTAGCTCGGCTAGATGAAAGTAATCCCAATCATGCTGCGCAGATGGAATTAAGGGGCAATTGAGAGAGTAATTTATAAATAAATTGGGCCGAGCTAAGGAAGATGCTTCTGTGGAAGTTGAGCCGCACATCGGACCGAGATAGGAGCTGCTGTAGCTCGGTCTAAAAACTAACGAGCTTAGGCCAGGTAAAGTTCGAACTGAGCTATGGGCCGAGGTGTTTGGGCTTCACAAGTTGGACCTCGCCCTTGTTAGCTCGGTCAGAGATTGCTGCAGTTAGCTTGGTCTAAACAGACAAAACCGAGGTAACATTAATGATGACGGCCGAGCTATGTGTAGCTCGGCAGGGTGGCATTCATTAGATCGGCTTCCAATCAAACGGTCCGAATGGCAAAGGACCGAGATAAGTCAGTTCGGTCAGGAATGTGTAAACCGAGGTAAGGGGTTCAGCCATCTCACTTGGCTGGCAGTGATGAGACTCCTAATAGGACTCTGCTAAAGAGAGTTAGAGTCCTATTAAAATTGTGCAAACCATCTCACTTGGTTGGTAGTGAGTAGGAGTGTGACTCCTGGGAGGACTCTGCTAAGGAGAGTAGAGTCTTACTAGGATTGTGCAAAACCATCTCACTTAGTTGGTAGTGAGTAGGGTGTGTGATTCTTAGGAGGACTCTCATAGGGAGAGTTGGAATCCTACTAGGATTGTGCCAAGCAGAGTCTATAAAAACTCATGACCAGACCTTTGTACAGGTATCCCGATTCTTACTCTAGAATACATAGAACTTATTATCTATTGTCTAGTTGCTGACTTAGGCATCGGAGGGGTTTCCGGCACACACTCGCCGGTTAGCTCACGTTTGTGTTTTTAGGTGGCAAAACAACATTGTTTAGAGGAGCGCAAACTTGATCAACAGGATCACACGAGAAGAATTATTTCGAGCTCGTACAGAAATCTAATCCTCTTTTTCTAGATTTAAACCTCTCATGCTACCTTTGTCCTTAACATATCATATCACTACTTCAGAATCACTTTCAATGTTTTGGTCCTTGACATTATTGTCAATGGTAGCCCAATCCATCTCTATAAGCCTTTCCTTCTCCCACTTATAGGGCTCAGTCAAGCCGAGTAATAGGTTGGAATAACAAACAGAAATGCAAATCTGTAGCCAAGTACAGATCTAGACCGCACTCCCAAAAATTGTAAAAACTATGTATATTATACTAGTAATTAGTAAGATAATTTCAAAAAAAGAAAATTTACCTATGTATTTATTTGCCCTCCCAAAGTTCGAATCTTGGATCCATCCTTGTAGCTATGGATTGAATAAGTATGGTCAAGCATAAGACACAGAGAACAAACGTTTTCGAGCAAGAAAGTATAGGCAATGCTTATATTGCTAATGTTCTCATGATTTTAATTCAAGGCGGTACCATGAAAAACACTTTAAAAATTTTGCCACAAAAAGTAATTTTAACAAGAAGCAAGCACAGCAGTTGGTCATGATGCAATTTATTGATTGAAGATTTACTTTTCAACAAAATTTATACACATACAAACATACCAGTAGAATCAGTTTGCAATACGCAAGAAAGATGCATATAAAGACAAATCCTCCTACTTGCATCATGGTGTTATATTAACATATCACCACTGACCTGACTTCTTTAACCACTAGCCAGTCACTGAAATTATCCTCCAGTTCCTCGCTATGCAAAAATAAACAACGGGCCTATGGTCCATCACCTCTAAATACCTGGAATCACAAAAGATGAAAAAATGTTAAAGAATACTACTTTAAAAACCCTTACTTGAAGGACATACAACTTATGTTACATGGACTTAGATATGGGTATGTGGTCAGATTCATTTAATTTCCTTGTCTAAGGACATGGGAACATGTCGAAATATTCATTGTGTACTAATATTTTTCTTTTGGGGAAAATGTCCAACTATACATGTCAGACACGTATCTCATACCGTTACTCGAGTGTTGAGTGTCTGGCACAGATACTTCACACATTTTTCCATGTAATATAGGCCACATCATCATGAGTTATGTGGCCATTTCTATTTAGACATCTTCCTACTGAACTTGGTTAATATATTAAAAATTGATCTCACCCATGTAAAGCAACTTGTCAGCAACCACTTCAGTTTTTCTTACTTCTTGCATCGGCTTTCCAATGTCTTCGGCCAGGTGTAGCTCTTATTTCACTGTTGTCATAGACAGGAGAATTCTTTGAATGAAGTTCACTTTCTGTTGGTGGCTTCGCCTCAGCTCCAGAGGGCAACAAGGTTGCTCGACTTTCATTGGCTAAGGTCAAACCAGCAATAACCGGGCCATTTGACATTACTTCTTGTTCCTTGACTGCATGTGCCCTTCTCGCATCTTTTTTCCAATCTCGTCGACAACGAATACTAGTCAAACAGTTACTGGGAACCTCATTCACTTGCATCTCTATTTGCAGTGGAGTTGAGTAGTTTATGGTACATGCCTTTTTCATATCAGCTTCGAGACGCTTTCGAGCCCTGTATCTACGTTGGCGTTCTCGGTTCTTTAAACGACGGTTCATAATGTCACTATTGCTTTTAGCATGGTCTCTTTCATCAAGAGGATTCATTACAAAACTATTTTCTTTTCCCAAAGCATTCATATTCTGCCCATTTTCCATTTCAAATATCGGTTGCAGCTCCTGCACGAATAAGTTTCAATAAAGCAGGGCTATAATCAACAATTCCAACTAAAAATATGTTTTATGTAAGTAGATAATAATGCTTCTTACTACTGAAAGTTAGCTTCTGTGCACAGATAACATCCTGCTAGAGTAAAACTCCATCAATCCTATGTCTCAACCATCAATTTGGAGGAAAGGTCCATCACTTGCATTCGCTATACCCCCTAACACAACAACATTTTGATTGTTGAATCAACAAAACTAATTTGGATGATAAAAAGTTAAAAGATAAGTCCATTTTTTTTTGCTTGTAAGTGTACATAACAAAGCTAATCATGAAGTTTTCAGAGAACATGCAAACTTAACAAAGAGAAAAGAAAAAGAAAAGAAAAACTTTCTATCGACATTAAATATTGTTGATTTACAAAAACCTAGGTTAAAATGGTAAATTAAAAATTAAAGAAGGGTAGGAGGGCCTGTGGACTAAGCAAAATTGACGGGCTTACCTAGTGTTAACTGTGAACAAGTAATACAAATCCTCAGTAACGTCCTTCATTCCCCTCAAGAAGACTGCCATCCCATGCATGAGAGCATTGATCCCATTGAGGCCCACACTAAATTGTCTTGTACAAACCAAATAAATCCTCTTAAGCATACAAGCTTGGACTATAATCGTTGAAGAGAAACCTGTAATATAACAAAAGCAGATAAAATTATGTTATTTAGGTAACATTTATCAGATGAGAAATAGTTGCATTTGGTGAGGAATATGAGTCTTGCTATTGATTGCCAGAATCCTTAATATTCCTTAGACATCATAGCTACATGCATAAAACAAATCATAGAAAATATTGGTTCTTACAATCAATTGAGGTTGGCTAAACATATAGTCATAAGCAAGCAAATAATCAAAAGACGATAGAAGTTCTGTACTATACAGACCATGAACATGAACTGTTACTGACAACAAAGTTAACGGAACCAATGTTTCAGAAAAAACCTAATATGCAGCCTCTTCTTACCTTTGAAAATAAATAAATAAAGGGGGAAGCGGGGAAGTCTTATTCCCATAAATGACATCATGTATCATAAATCATACAATTTCTACCCCAAATCAATTACGATGATAGGCCTTGTTGCACACAGCTTTTCACCAGCTGAAAAACTGATTTTTTTTAGCACAAAAGTGCTTTTCAGCATGTATTCTACGTGCACAAAGGCATTTGGTGCTAAAAAATCATTCTTTCTATATAGAAGTGGTTACAATAATGCTGGACATAGAAATGAAGAAATAGGACAAACAAAGGTCATGACATGTGTAGAAGTGACCATTTTGCTTATCTTCGATAGATCATAAATAGAAGAGACATCATTGAAAAGCAAGTGATATAAATTTTTGGGGTGGATAGCGAAATTCCAAGAGGAAGACAAAAACATGTCGATTGAGGTGGTGAAGAAAGACATGATGCTTATCAATTAACAGAGAATATGTCCCCTAAGGATCACAATTCATGACTAAAATAGCATTCATGTAGCCCGACCAAAGGTTGGTGGAACTTGTGCATTTGTTTAGATCTAAAAGCAAAAAATGTTCGACAACAGACCTGCATATCTTGTCTTTTTTTTTCTTTTTTCGTTTTTGTTTCCTTTCTAATTTCTATCTTATTATTATTATTATTATTATTATTATTATTATTATTATTATTATTGTTATTGGCGGGTGCACAAATTTTGTCAAATGGGTACTCAAGAATTTCGTTGATGAATAAAAAATCATTCAGAACGTTGACGGCATAGTTTGATTATGCACAAAGTATTCAACTTTCAACTTTTTAAAGATGAATTAGATTGGTAAACTTTTTATAAAGAAATCAGAAGAATTTCACCATAATGACAAACATCAAACAGTAGTTAATTTACTCCAAAAAATCTTAAACCTTACAATATTTTGAAAGCTTCAAACCATTTTTCACCCCATACAAGTTACATCTAACACTAGTCCAAAATTCAATTATCACCATTTCACCAATCCCACACCAGTGTGACTATTATACCCAAATCACATGATACAGTGGGGTTAAAGGGGAGGACAGGGAATGAGCAATATGTGTGAATTGGGCACTATTTACGCGTACGCTGTATAACACATATCTCTATCTCATTAACCCATTGCTGAAATGCTAAATCACATCAAATGGGTAATGGGAGTGAATTCCATTTTAGGCATCAATCATCAAGATCAGCATAAGTTTGAATGCTGCCATCTATAATCTATATCTCATCAAACCCATTGCTCAAATGCAAAATCACATCAAATGAGTAACGGCAACGAAGCCTATTTTAGGCATCAATCATCAAGATGAGCATAAGTTTTAATGTGTTGTTAATTTCTCATCTATAATCTCCATCTCATTATCCCATTCCTCAAATGATAAATCACATCAAATGGGAAGCCCATTTTAGGAATCAATCATCAATGTCAACTTAAGTCAGATCACAACTTGGCACAGAGAGGAAAGACCCACTACTCCTTAATACTGTTTGAAGAAACATAAACACATAGTACCCACATACTGAAATTGATCAATAAAAATCACTTGTAACAATCCCATTCAAAAGAAAATAAATCAAATCAGACACATAAATATAAGTATCTGCGTATATAATAATCATAGCTATAAATCCAACATGTATAGAGAACAGTACCTTTTGGGTAAGGGTTTGAATAAAAATGTGTTGAAACTGTTGAGAGAAGATCTGATTGAGTGATTGAGTTTTCAGAGAAGAAGAAGAAGAAGAAAAGAAGCAAACCCAATGGCTGATGTGAGCCCTCCTTTGTTGTTTGGAGAGAGAGAGAGAAGGAGAGAGAAAGGTGTGGAGAAAATTGGGGCCGATAGAAACGAGAGGACAAGACCAGAACAAAAGCAACGCTTTGTTTCAGTTGTTGACCGACAAGATTTGCCCACCTCGTACTTGCAACATGACTGTGTAAAATATCGCTTAATATATTAAAGTTGTATTGATTTATATAAATTTATATCATTTTATTTATTAATCGTGATTTAAATTTTAAAATTTAAGGTAAACATAATGTTTTAAACCTCCACTGGGGTGACTCCCACGACCCAGTGAATCTGATTGGCCAGATTATTTTTTTTTATTTTTTATTTTTAATTTTTTTTTTTTTGATAACCAACTCTCACGTGTGTAAGGGGTGATAGGGGTAAGAAAAATTGGAGGTTTCAATTAGGTTTGTTAAGCTAAATTATAAATATATTTATGGTATTTATTTAAAATATAGATTGCCTTATGTTATTTAGAAAATTATAAATATCTCATTGTTAGAATTTTTTATTTAACAGAATTAACTAAAAAAATAAAATTCATAATTATTCTCCTATATAATAATAAAATTATTTAAATTATTAATTAAAACATATTTTTAACCTAACTAAAAATTGCTAATTGATTTGATTATTTATTAATAAAAGGGTCGATTTGTTATGAAATTATAAATCTCAAGAAGTGAAATGCAATTTCTAAAATTACAGGACACGATTCATATTTTAATCAAACCTCAGGAGATTTATTTGTAATTTATCCTAAAATTTATAATTCGCCTTCAAAATCATTATACTCTGCTATAGTTATATATATATATATATATATTTTAACTTATAATATCAAAATAAAAATAAATGTGAAAAAAATTTAATATATGAAATTTATTATAAATTAATAGTTATATATATAAAAAATATTTGGATAAATTATAAATATACCTCCTAAGATTTGATTAAAATGAAAATTGCTCATATAATTTTGGAAATTACATTCCACCCCATGAGGTTTATAATTTCATAACAAATTGTTACTTTTATTAATAAATCATCAAGTTAATTAATAGTTTTTAATGATATTAGAAATATGTTTCAATTAATAATTTAGGTAATTTTGTTATTGTATAGGAGGGCAATTATGAATTTTATTTTTTAGTTAATTCTGTTAAATAAAAAATTCTAATAAGATATATTTATAATTTTTCAAATCACAAGGGACAATTTGTACGTGAAACAAACCTAAAATATTATGTAAAATTAATTTATATTATATATTATACAAAAAATTTATAATTGGTTATAATATTTTTCAATCTGCCAATCTGTAATCCGTTATTTGATTTATAATTTTATTTTCAAATCCTCCAAACTACACTGCGGACCCTACTTGCTACCTCTGATCAGCACGTGTCCTTCCCTAGAACTTTGCTATCTCAATAAATATTTTATTTTATTTTTCGAAGATTCTGAACATCTTGGGGTGGTGGCGCAGTTGGCTAGCGCGTAGGTCTCATAGCTATTCTGAGTTATCCTGAGGTCGAGAGTTCGAGCCTCTCTCACCCCATGCACTTTACTTTTTCTTAAAAAATTAAATTCACTTTGAGTGTGTTTTTTTCTTAAAAAATTAAATTCAGTGTGTTTGTTTTGAGGGATTATTTCATGAGATTGTACATTGTTTGATTTAATTTTTTTTATTCCGGATTAATAGTCTCTCATATGAGGGATTGTATCCTAGGTGGAGGGGTGGAATTATTTCCACGGAATTGGTATCCCATGGGACTAATGTATGAAATGTTAATTTTACCCTCATGCTATTATATAATAAACAATTGAAAAATAATAAAATAATTTTTTGAACATTTATAAATTATTTTTTTAGTGTAGTTAATTTAAAATTATGTATTAAATAAAAAATATAAATTATAAATTATAAATTAAACTTAATTAAAAAAATAAATTAAAAATTATGGCCTTATAATTTTTTTAGTGCCGTTAAAAAATTAAATTTATATATTAAATAAAATTACTTTTTTAGTGTTGTTAATTTAAAATTATATATTAAATAAAAAATATAAATCATAAATTAAATTAAATTAAAAATAATAAATTAAAAATTATGGCCTTATAAATTAGTTTTTTTTAGTATTGTTAAAAAATTAAATTTATATATTAAATAAAATTATTTTTTTAGTGTTGTTAATTCAAAATTATATATTAAATAAAAAATATAAATTATAAATTTAATTTAATTGAAAATAATAAATTAAAAATTATGGCCTTATAAATTAAAATTTTTTAGTGTTGTTAAATTATAAATTATAAATTATAGATTACAAATTTAAAATATTATATTAAATAAAAATTATAAATTACAAGGGTAAAATAGTCTTTTGAACATTTATCATTATCCAGTCCGTCCAACCAAATATTGGATTCACTAAAAATAATCTAATCCAGACATCTAATCCCATGCCTAACAAATATAGGATACAAATCCAATCCAACCAAATAGTTTGGAGATAATGTATCCTAGGACTAACACTTCAATGGATTACAAGCCCCTCTTATCCAGTCCGTCTAAACAAATACACCCTTTAGGTTTTTTGAGTTGAACCGACAATTGTTTTTTTTAGTAATTTTTATTTAACTAATGCTATGTGCATAAATTAGTATACTAATTAGTATATTAATTGATGATGTGACATAATTTAAGATATTTTTAGTATTTGTAATTTATATAATGAGTGGGGCCAATAATAATATCATAATTAGTGTTGATATACAAGTTAGTACTTTAATTGGTTATATATAGCACTACTCTTTTTTATTTTCAATAAAAAAAAATTTTGTTTAAAAAGTTGAGTTGATCCTTAAATTTTATTTATTTATTTATTTTTCAATTGTTAGCCTTTTTTTATAGCCAAAAATAATTTTTTAGTCGAAACCAAACAAAATCTATTTTGTTAAATGAGTTCGCAAAATATTTGAATTACCATTGAAAGCTATTATATAAGGCCATCTCTATCAAGTTAGTTATTCCTTTTTAGTTAAAATAGTGAATAAATCATTCAATCTAAAAAAATTAGCTATTAAGTTAGCTATTCCTCTTTTGGAAAGTGCCAAAAAGCAATTTATTGGTTTATTGACTTATTGAATTATATCATCTCCCTACTTTTTACATGTCTTTTTGTAATAAATAAAAAAAGTTAATTTTTTTGACACTTTCCAAAATAACCCTTAGTTTTGGTGAATTTGTCTCAACAAATGTAGCTAATAGTTTGGACTTCTCAACAAAAAATATTACTTTTGATATTTTGAAATTAGTTGTATAAAGTTTATAAAAAAAAAAAAAAAAAAAGTAATATTTAAATAGTATGAAGAAATGATAGAGAGTTTGGTGGAAAGTATATATTTAAAAAGTGTATAACCAAATTTTTTTTTAAAAAAAAAGAAAAGAAAACAAAGTAGTAACTTTTAAACTAAAATATAACCCCCCCCAAAAAAAAATTTAACTAGTTTGGTGAGGATGTTCTAAATAATAATAACTAAATAAATAAATAAAGACAAAATTGTTGAAAAGTACAATCTAACAATTGTGTATTAGGTTCAGTAAATATTTTTTGTTAGTGAGAGGTTCACCGTTTATGAAATAATTTGGTGAGAAGTCTTTTTGTTATTTATGAGGATATTTTGTTTTCAATTTTACCTCTTATCTATTTGTTGAATTTTTTTAACTATCATTTTAATTTTTTTGACCATCTATTCAAATATTTTTTTTTCTCTATTTAATTTTTTGACTATTTGTTCAATTTTTCCCTTATTTATTCAAATATTTGTCCAAATTTTATTATCTGTTCAATTTTTTCCCTAAATTATATTTGTTAATTTTTTCATCTATTCAAATCTTTGTTATTGAAATAAACAAGACGCTATATGTTATAAAAAAAAGAAAAAGATCAACTGTTCATGACCTGTTGAAATTTTTCCTCTGTTTTACATAGATGTACAATGCAATCTTGAATGCAAGAACAAATATATAGAAATACATACATTCACATATACACACACGCACACAGAGATTATACTCCTCCTTTAGGCATTCGATCTAACAATAAACAAACAGTCATAAAAAAAAAGAAAAAAGAAAAGTGGAGAGAGAGAGAGAGAGAGAGAGAGAGAGACACACACACACACACACACACAGAGATTTGTTTAAAAAACACCACAGATTCGTTCAAAGCTTCAGACGTAGTCGATCTGAGCTTTTTTGGCTCTAAGTCGAGTGTGATGATGAATTTGGTGAAACCCTTGCTTCAAAGGCTTGGTGATGGCTCTTGCTCTAAGGTTTTGGAAACCTTTGAGTCTAATACATTATCTTGGAAGGCGACGGCGGGACTGTAGTGTTGGGACGATGGTGGTGGTGTTAGAGATGAAGAGAGAGAGAGAGAGAGAGAGAGAGAGAGAGAGAGAGAGAGAGAGAGAGAGAGAGAGAGAGAGAATGGTGGTGTTGGGATGGTAGTGGTAGTGGTGGTAGTGGTGGTGGTGTTGGAGATGAAAAGAGAGAAAATAGAGAATAGAGAGAGACAGAGAGAACGGTGATATTGGGACGGAAAAAGAAGAGAGAGTGAGGATTTGATTTGGTTTCCACCGTATAACATACATATATATACTAGCGGTCGGGCACACACGAGACGTGTTCAAACTCGTTTAGAATTATAATATGAATTTCATATTATTTTTTCTAATAATATACATATAAATCATATGAATAATTATGTACAATGTAACATTTGATATTAACGTATTTGATAAATAAAATATACGTACATTAAAAGATGTATAAATCTTTAAAAAAAATACAATATTTACTAATCTTAGTTAAAAAAAATGTACAGCAAAAATTCATATAAAATCTGAATTTGGTAACATGAGGCTGAAGATCTTGTAATTCCTACAAAAAATATATAAGATATATGTAAAAATTAGTTTGCTAATAATGTATATTGATTAAATTACAATTTTACGTTCTTAAAGTGAGCCAAAATTGTTCACATGCGTACTTTAACTAGTAGTGTACAATAATAACTTTGGTTTTCTAATTGGCTTATTATGTATAAAGACACAAAATGTAAATATTGTGAAATTTTTTTATAAACGAAATTCAAAAATTCAAAACTTACATTTTGACATGGATTGACATAGTCCAAATCAAATGTCACGTTTAGCAATCTCTTCAAATTGTTTTGAAAGAATTTTTGACATACATCTATGACAACATTAAACTACAAAAATAAGATGGAATTGACAAAAAATAAAGTACGTAACTTTTGTTATACATACAAACCTATAAGTAGATTACCTTGTAACAATGTTGCACATATCTTTGCAAGCTTTCAATTTTTGTATCATTCGTTGCCTGTAAAACTGAGGAAAAATATTTCACTTCCTTGTAAGTTGATTGTTTAACAAATTTATAAAATCTAAAATTAATTTGTAAATTTACAAATATGAATATATGGAACATAGTAGTTAACTTCATAATACTTGATTTTTTACCACATATATGTCCATATTGTCTTTGCTACCTATACTTGCTTTATCAGATATGATGGGATTTCTATAAAAAAAATTACAGCAACTATTAGCAAATGTAACATATTGAAATTATTCATATAAAATGATGTAAACATGTTATCATACTGATCTTGTCATTGCCTCAAAAGCTCTCGCACAATTAATTTTCTTAATTGTTTTTTATCAACTTTAATAGAGACCTTTTGTCCAAGACCGTATATGGAGAACTGTTTGACCTACATTAATTTAAAATGTATAGTCAAACTCAGAATATATGCGAATGTTGTCAGATAAATAGCAAAATTTTTACAAACATTATGTTTTGAACATAAGTGAAGCCAATACTTGATTTTTAACTTTCTTATTTGCAGCCATATCTACCTCCTCCTGATAATTCTCCCAAAGCTGAAGTAGTTTTATTTTTTCAAGTATTCTTACAATCAATACTTAAATGAAGATATATTATAAGTATATTAATTGCAGAAGTGATTTTTAAAAAATGACATAATATAAAAAAATAAGAACTTGTTCAGTACATACCTCCTGTATCAATAATTTGATAACAAAACATCTTTGTAGACTACATTGCGGGTATACATCCTTCTGCATTATTAACTGAACCCTTTTTAACTAAGATTTTCGTTGTCTAATCTGACACCCCTTGAGATAAAGCAACATATAATTGCCCATGACTAAATACATGATATGGAAGGTAAATTTCCACATGTGGAATTGTTTGACCTTGTGATTTATTTATCGTCAAAGCAAAACTATGGTGAGCGAAAAATTGTGTGCGAGTCATTTCAAATGGAAGTTTTAAGTTTTCCAAAGCCTTTAATGGAATGCGATGCAGGAAAACTCGTATGCCTTTAAAATGTCCTGTTAAAATCTTTGAATCTATGAAATTATCGTTCAAAGCTCAACATAGTAGCCTTGTGCCATTGCACAAACTAGAAGAAGGGTCAAGATTCCTCAAAGGCATAATTAGGGCTGGGCTCTAACTTTCAAATGCAATGCATGTGGGGACATTCCTCTTGGTGAAATGGAATTTAAAAACTCTTGTTGATACAAATTTTGGAAATCATTTTCAACTTTATCAAATGAGTGGTACACTCTTGATTCTCCCGAAAATCTCTGGATGATTTTCTCATTGACCTTGTCGATATCTTCATTGCGAGGAGTTATTATGCCCATACTAACCATATACCCTATGTCAAAAGAGTGGTTTCTGATATCAAGATAAATTCTTCTAATAGTCGAACTATTGATTCTTCGCCATTCCATGGTATTGCCATCGATGTTGGTATTTTGATCATTTCATCTATAATGGTAGGTTGTACACCATCTCCAACACGTAAAAAAAAATTCACCAAACTGTTGGTCATTTATAGAGCGCATATTTTGCTTTAAACGAAGTATTTGAATGTGAGTCCAAAGAAGTGATTTGACTATCGATGCATCAATAGTTTTAACTTTTGTACTTTTAGGATCAACCGTAAGTACTTGTCGCATATCACCACCAAACACCATAATTTTGCCACGAAATGGATAATCAACACCAATGATGTCTATGAATGTTCGATTCAAAGCTTGAAAAGCATAACGATTCGTCATTGTAGCTTCATCCCAAATGATGATTGTTGCACGTCTAATCAGT
This sequence comes from Camellia granthamiana, assembly GCA_036172215.1. Classification (NCBI taxonomy): domain Eukaryota; kingdom Viridiplantae; phylum Streptophyta; class Magnoliopsida; order Ericales; family Theaceae; genus Camellia; species Camellia granthamiana. The sequence goes on from CM069913.1 coordinate 21,508,588, forward strand.
TTTGCCAAATTTGATTGTTTAGTAATAGAGCACATGGACGAAGCCTTTGGATTTAATGGGATCTTGAATCTTGAATGGGCTGTTTTTGCACCAGGTAAAAGTGTAATTGCAATTCCAGAAGTTGTTGTTGCAATGGCAATTCGACCTTGACTTCTTACTAAGGCCAACAATGCACGATATAAATATGTCTTTCCAATTCCTTCTGGTCCATCCACAAAGAAGATTGCACCAGCATTGCATTCCAAAGTCTCCATGATTGAATTAAATGCTAAACGTTGATCACTATTTAACGTAGCAATAGAATTTAAGTCTTCTTGAGGAGTTACAATGGAAAACTCATCTTTTATAACCTTTGGAACTGTTGAATTATCATCCAAATTCATTGTCATCTCAGGCAAATCGTATTATGATATGTTTTTATTGTGCTGTAGTAGGAGACGGTTTATATCTTACAGGATTTTGTTAAGGATATGCATATTATTCATACTGTTTGAATGCATGTAATCTCCAATCAAGTAAGGATAAATTTCATGCCACAAACTTCGCACCCCTATTGGCACATAGTAAACCAAAATTGTAACGAACAATCTCCTTAAAGCCGATGGCATGTGCATGGTTGCAGCTTTTAACAAACATTGTCATATACTATCATCACACTCCAATAAACCATGATGTTTAGCTGCTTGTATAAAAGTTGGATACGCAATTCCATTAACTATTAACAAATGGTCGAATGATTTTGGTCCTCTGATATGATTAAGTAAAATTCTCAAGTAAAATCTCTCCCATTCTGATGGCGAAACTGTGTAAATTCTACCAATTACTCTTTGACATCTCAACTGCCAAATCTTTTCGCTATTGCACCATTTATAGTGTTGAGGGATCTCTCGATATAAGTACTGATTTGTAGTTTCATCATTAACATTTAATTGAAAGAATTGGGTAAGCATTGTTCTGGAATAATACTTATCTCCTAAAACATTTGTGATGTCTTGGAATGTATGAAACCCCACTTGCTGCTTATTTGGTAAGTGTATTTGGAGGCGTTCTACACTAGGGGTTATTTTGGTCATTGGGAATTTGAATATTTTCCACAATGCTTCTGGAGCACAAATCCATCTTCCATCTATGAACTGTTGTACCTTATTATAATTAGGACCTTGATGAACTTCTAGTGCGACTCGGTCAGGCCTTTTATAAACGTATTTGTATAAATACTTCACACTTGTAACATTACTACAAATTTCAAGATTGATATGACAATCATATTTCAAGAACAACCATGGGTTGTACAGAATGACCCAACTATTATCCACAAAGACGCTTTGATTACTCTCTAATGGAATTGACTCCCTTTCTCTTATTCGATAAACAGGATATGAATCGTTTCCAAGTGTAGTAATTGGAGAAAATGGCTTCGGAAAACGTCTTTTGCACCGATCATTTTTCATACATGGTGACTGTTCATTGTACATTCCACATGGGCCATGTATCATGTGTTTTAAAACTGCATTATATAATCTAGGTTCTAATCTCTTGTTTGGAATTTTAGCTCTGACAATGTTATCATAATCGTTAGGAGTGCATAATTTATCATTTTCATCCAAAATAATGACCATGTGGGCATGTGGTAAGCCTCTTTTTTGGTACTCAATAACATATGCATATGCTAGAACCTTCCCGAGTACATGTTTTGTCAAAATGTCGATTTTCATCTCATCAAATTTTGAATCAAATATTCTTGTTAGCAAATCAGGACAATCATGTGGTGATTGTCCAGGATGCAACTCAGCTTTAATTTTAGGCCAATTTGGATTGCAGGTCATTGTAAGGAAAAAAATCAGTTTTTTCATACTTTTGGACCAGAGCCATTGCATCTTGATATTGCTAATACATATCTTGTGGGCTACCAACAAATGACGATGGTAATATTGTTCTACAACTAACATTACCTAACAAATTTGGATTTCACAAAAAAAAATATATGTATGAATATAAACAAACATGCATACATATAGTTATAATACCATACGTGACAATTTGTACCTCCATAATTTTCACCAGCATGTGCTCAAATGTGATTCTGATGAGTACGTACCCATCTTAATTTGTTGGACTTAATCTTCACATAATTATCTACGACATATTGCTGTAAGAAGCGACCTCCTCCAAGAAAAAAAGATTGATCACCAAGGCGAATCTGAATTGATTGTATTGGAATACTTACAAATAATTAAAAGTAAAGTTTTATACGAAATAATTATAGATTAAATAACTTTGACGAAGTAATTTTTTGATATTATATGTATGTCGTTACCTGTAGCATATAAGAATAGAAGTCACAACATGTTACTTTTCTGCCATCATTATTTTTGTTATTTGCATCCCATCCATATGAACAATAGGGTAACAACAGAGGATACTATAATGGATCATAGTATCCGACAATATCAAGAATATTTAGGAGGTGACCACTAGTTGATTGGACAATGATATCTCTTGGTTTTAAATTTCCAGCTTCTTCTCCACCTACTAAAATTACAGTAACTTCAGGAGCAATCAGAAGGTTGTATTGGGGCCTATTACGTGGTTGCTCTTTGATCTGAAGTCTGCATTCATGTATATTTGGATGCCAAGCCAACTGGTGAGATGTGTGTACAAATGGATTATGAGCATTCAAAATATTCTTTATCTTGTCAAGCAAATCCAAGTGCAATTCTTCATTTTCAGACATTCGGTTCTCATTCTTATGGTTAGTGTCACAAACATACAGTTGCAAATATCTCGGTCTGTCGCTAGAATTTGGTAATAGACTCTCAATCTTATGATATATAGCTCATTGTGCACAAAATGTGTACAAACCTCAAGTTCTTGTTGCTAAGTTTTCATCAACATGAACACCCATTGAAGTGAATGAGAAAACATGATTGTAGGCTCGAATATTTTGTCAGAAATGATGACCCTCCACTATTTTGTCAGAGAAAATATCAATTTTCTCATTTGAAGCTGTTACTAGTGGCAAAACAATTGTTCCATTATTACAACACATGGTAGATGTTTCACGATGGAACAATCTTGTGTTGCAATGTCTACATGTAGTTGGAGCAGGAAACTAAATTCTTAGGAACCTTTCACTTTCATGAAATTTCTTGCACAATTGTGATATCTTCTATGGATAAATGATCGATTATCTAGAATATCTTTATCACTCAAAGCATCCTGATTATGGTCGACACGAGGGATATTTCCTATGACAATACATGTATGATGTATTGGTTTATTATTAACACAATAGTATTTATTTGAAAGTGTTTGAGTTGCATGTTCAATATTAAATGTAATTGTACTGCATATCATATTTGCATGGTCATTTTTTGACATTTATTGTAAAGGTTGTTTGTTTTGTAAAAGTTCTTGAACTAAATAATTTATTTTTACCTTCCATTTGAACTTCGCGAAGATCATCTTGTCTGCTGCCACTTGTGCTTCCATGCTCATAAGTCGAATTAGTAGGTGCATATCGGGGTAAGTCGATACGTGAGAGTAGAGTCATTCTACTTTCCCGACTAAAAACATAAGTCACAACTAAATTGCCTTCTTCGTGAATGGTTGGCAAAACTGTTGCTCGCGACTTGCGCCATCTTATTCGATTTCTTCTTGGGATTGCATCGAAAAAGTTTAACGTGCGTCCTAACAGTTAAAATTATAAATAATAAATTAAATGAATATTAATGTCAAATTTAGAAGTGTAAAAGCTTAAAAAAATAATAACGTTTATAAAATTTGAATACTTACTACTTATTTGTGCATTTGTCATATTATGTGCTTGATTTGGATGAGTCGTTTGTTCGATATTTTCAAACATTTGCCTTTTTTGTCGATAATTTGTTCGTCGCCTTGCTAGTTGTTGTTCGCATTTGTAGAGACCCCATTTTTGACCGCCCTTAAGACTTGGGTGCTTCATTCCAAAACACTCGATGATAAAATATTACACTGTGTAATCATGCAAATCTTTAGCAAAAGAGTTCAGTTTTGAGCTTTAAACCCAAACCTTGCACCCCATTTGGACCAAAACCTGTTTTTTTAGCTTGATCACTCAAAAAGCAGCAAGACCAAAAAATGGCCAGCAGGCCACATTATTTTGGTCGGCCGGCCATGTTTAGCGTACCAGATATTTTGCAGCAACAGGTTGCTCCCATGCACGGGATTTGGCCATCTGTTCTCTTTTGGAGGTATTTACGTTGAAAAGCGGTTGAAAATCTATAAAAACAACACCTCGCCTTAGAGTTTAGGGTTAGAACAAATTCCCAAAGGCTTAGAGGATTACCAAAAGCTTTTCTCTACCCTCTTGACTATAGATACACAATACATAAACCATTGAAACTCAAACTTAAAGCTTTTTGTTGAATCTTTGAACATAATTTCAGATACTTAAGAGTGTTTAGATTAAGGTTTGTGAATCAAGAAGCTCTTCTTCTTTTCAAAAGGTTGAACTTTGAACCTTTTTCACCACCTTTTCTCTTTCTTTTTTTTTTTAATTTTTTATTTCCTTGTCCTTACATACTGATTTTCAGAGTATTTTAGGCTTTAAAATATGATTTCAACCTTGTTGAGGGTGGAAGAGTTAGCCACCCTTCCATAGACTTATTCCTTAGTATTGCTCTCTTATTGTTCTTTATGTTCTTGCTTCTTTTCTTTCAATTTCAGCACTGGTTTAGGTAGCTTTTGATTGAATATGAATGGTATATATGTGTTTAAAGCTTAAATAGATAGTTTAATTCTTGTCCTCTGTTTATCTTCTTTGAAGATGTTGTAAAGCTCTCTTCTAGTTCCATCTTTGTAGCATGGTTTTGGATGTTTGATCCATGATTCATGAGTAGGAAGATGAGCTTACAACCATCTCTTTATAGCTTTTATTTCTTACTCTTACTTAGTCTTGTTTTAACTTTGCTTTGAAGCTACATGAGAGCCCTTTTATCAGAATCATTAGGGACTCTCTTCTAGTTCCTTTTGTAGCATGGAAATGGATTTCAATCCATGTTTCATGAGTAGGAAGAAGAGTCTCTTTGTTCTTCTCAATGATGAAATTTTTCGTGCATGAGCTTTGTTTTCAAAAATGGCTTCTTCTAAGCCTATTCTCTTTAAAACTTAAGTACTCACTTGCTCTTGTTTTCCATGAGATTCAATAGGTTTTTAGCCATCTCTTTGATTGCTTGTTTCATAATTAGCCATAGTTAGTTTTGTATCCATTGATTTCCATCTCGTTGCTTCACTAATCATCATCTAAATACCCTTGGGATGTTTCATGATTTGTGAAGTAAACCTACTCTCTCTTTGAAAATCTTCATGACAAGAGAGAGAAGGAATGATGAACATCCTTCGGAGAGAGCAGTAGGACCTTCTCCAGAATAGTTGGCCGTCGGCCATCATCTTGTACGGCTGACCACTTAATCAGGTCGGCCGACCACCTCTTTTGTACGACAGTGGTAGTATTTCAGATAAATAGAGCAGCTTCTGGCAGTGAGCAGAGGGGGTTTCTGGAGGATGTTCTTGGCCGTGCGCATGTGATTCCTTGCCTTTCATTTAGATTGGCTGCTTTGATTCATATTTGTAATAAATTAGTCACTTTCATTCGGATTTGTAATAATTAATTAATTAGTTCATTTGTGTTTGTAATAATTAGTTAATTATGACATTCAGACCCTCTTGTGCGAAGGCAAATTTGTAACATTTGATATATGTCTTCTAACCCCCATTTCTTTATCCCTTTTACTTATATGCTTACCATGGTTGTACTACGCATCATATTTTCATTTATCATTACAATGATTTGTATCCATTTTTACATACATTAAAAATTCGGCTCATTATACATAATGCTCTTGTTAGTTCCTAAATGATTATGTGCGCTATCTCATGCTTTGAGTTGCTTCATATGTCATGTTAATAGCCAAATTTATTAGTTGCATTTTGTATGTGTTACGTTAGCCATTTTGCATACTAGGATCATGCATTTTTCTAACTATCTTCTTTTCTTCGGCTTGCCTCGTTTGAGTACTAGGTGAGCATTTTTGCTTAAGCATATCATATATGTGTTTGCATTGCCATATTGAGTACACTACCATGAGGCTACGTGTTTATTTGAAATAGCTCTTTGAATGCCTGTGGATGAAAGCTATTTCGCTTAAGTTGGAATGACTTTGATTATTGTACATATGAGCTCGCTTATTTATTTATATATATATATTTTTTATTTTTTAAGTTGCACATATTCCAAACTCTTGTCAAGAAAGCATGAAATCAAAACATTCCATAGTAAGTGACGTGGTTTATACTTGCTTACTTCACATAGTAATATTAATATATTAAATAATCAGAATATGAGCATATAATGTCTATAAAATTCACATCATGATTAGTAGAGGTTAATCTTTGATCGGGTGAGTGAGGGTGCTCAATTCATGACCTTCCCCTCTCATACCTAAGTTTCCAAACCGAGACACTTTGGTTATGACGGACAAATGGCCTGTCACGAGTTTTCTAAATTTTTCAAAAATATTTAGGTAGAAATTATGAAATCTGGCAATGCAGTCCATTTTCAATATCTCTAATAATTAATGGATTTTCTAGGATTTGCCAGATTTGGACTCCTATTCTTTTTTTTGTTTCACATTGTACTTGTGAAACCAGATTCAGAACCACAGGAGTTCGAACTATAGGACAATCGCATCCGAAGAGACTAAACCCCTTCGAGGAGCGTGAAAAACCAGCTACAGTTCAGTAGTCAATGCAACCCTCCTTTGTCTGGCGTAATTACGCCAACTTTCCCTTTAAATTTCTCTTTGTTGCACATTAGAACCCATGCTTTGTTTGCGAATAAACGATCTTCGCCTACGCTGAGCAAGACAATGTTGCTCCAATTTTGCTGAGTGTTGTTTAGTGCGCAAGTTTTGAAGGCATAACTGTTTGAATTCTCTTTGTGGTTGTTTAGTTTGAGCATTTGGTTCTGAAGCTGAGCGTTGCCTCCTCTGTTGTAGGTATAAACGACGTCGTTCACGATTTTGTTGTTGTACATGTCTCAAATTTAATGTGTCAGTGTAATCGTGATTCATTTTCCCTGAGATTGTTAGCAAACTAACACTTATGTAGATGAAATACGACTATTTTTAAAATGTGTATACATCGTATACTCAATATATAATAAGCTCTGTATTTTTATGTAAGTGTTTTCATATGTTTGTTTTTAGTAATATGTATTATAATGCATATTAGTTTAAGTTGTAATCTCATTTTGTGAAGAATTAAATAAACACACTTCAAAATAAATAAATGAATAAATAAAGGGTTTTTTAAGATTAGCTACAATAAAAAAGATCAGATATAAACGAAGGAAAATAGCACAAGACTTGAAAAAAAATCCAAAAACCTAAAAAAAAAAAACCTGATAACACAACGAAACATTTCATTTTCTATAAATTTTTTTTATAGAAAGTATAATTAATATTATTACAAGGAAAAAATACAACACAAAATAATGTATGATTTAGTTGTTCATATTTTCATTTTTCAAGTTTAAAGTATAAATCCAACACTCATATAGAATACTTATAGTCAAAGTAGATAAGTGTCGATAAAAAATCACCTGAAAAATTATTTATTCTGAACAACACAAATTCATAAAGCAACCTGCAAAAAAAATTAATAGTATTACACCAAAAAACACAACACAAAATAATGTTTGATTTAATTGAAATATTTAGTATTACTAAAAGTATAATTAACAGTATTACACAAAAAAATACAAAAATAAAATCTAAAGACACTCATTTTATATGATTTTTTTTAAGAGCACTTAATTTTATTTTAAATAACACAGAAAATTAACTAAACAAATAAACCAACCAAATTTTTAAAAGCTGAATTTGTACACCAAAAAATAAACAAAAGCTTAAAAAAATGAAATAGGAAAAAGCCCCAAAAATTTTTAAAAACTGAATTATAGGTTTTATGGTTGCTAAGCCTACTCACCATCTGTCAATTAACAATCACAATTTTCACTACTCGAAAAAAAAAAAAAACCAGCAACAATCACAATTTTTCCAAACATGGGTAGGGAGGTTGGTTTACTTAATTAACCTATCCTCTCGGATTATGACAGATAATTATTAACTCCACACCTGGGCCAAACAAAAAAATTGAATATGAGAAACAAAAAAAAAAAAAAAAAGTGAAAAGCATACCAAATAGAAAAAAAAACCCCAAACTGTTTAAATGTAAGTCTAAATAATTGCACACATTTTATGATTTGCAATTTTGCTAAAAATTGAATATAAATATACAGAAGCACACAAAATAGAAAAGTGCAAACCCAATACACTTAGAACACTCATAAAGAATACTTATAAATACAACACAAAATAATTGCTGTGATTATAAATCTAACCCTCATTATAAATCTAACACTCATACAGAACACTTATAGTCAAAATAGATAAGTGTCGAAAAAGAATCACCCAAGAAGTTGTTTATTCTGAATAACACAAAGTCATAAAGCAACGTGCAAAAAAATTAATAGTATTAAACAAAAAAAATACAATGCAAAATAATGTTTGATTTAGATGGAATATTTTGATATTTCAAGTTTCAAGCATTATAAATCCAACAATCATATAGAATTCTTACAATCAAAGTAGATAAGTGTTGTAACAACCCCGACCTACGATTACCTGTTAAACCATGATTATGCATGCCTAATAAGTAATTAAGAAGAAATCCTGAGTTAACTATGTGTTCATCGCATTATTTGTGTTTATATCTGTCTATCGTAGGAATATTTGTTCATATTTCTATTTTGTTCTGAGAATTAAAGGCCTTATCGGCATTCGAATGTGAAATTGACTTGATTTGTGTGTTATGTGGGAGTTTTAGCATTTTATGGTAGGTTTAATAAAAATTCGATTTGGAACGATTAAATTAGAATAATTAATGTCAATTAATTAACCAACTTTTAATTAAGCCTACATAAGGCTAATATGACCCCACTAATTCATTGTTGCACCCTCATTTCCTCATCTTCAAGCTCCAAAACGTGTTAGAGAGAGAAGAGGAGAGAAATTGGGATCAAAAGCTAGAGAAAATGGGGATTGCTAGGAATTGTTGGAGAATTGAAGAGCATTTAGAAGTTAAGCCTCTACACTTGTGAATTCAAGGTTTAAGGGAAGAAATCAAGCCTTTGGTCTTGCTTTTGAGTTGGTGAGTTTATAAATGTAAGAGGTTTAAGTGTTTAACATGAGAATTGAGCTTAAGAGCTAGAAATGAAGGAATTTGCATTAAATCATGCATGTATGCATATATCATAGCATTTTGAGTTTGAATTTCAAACAAATCCCCCATGCATGTGTCTATCTTGACTTTGTTTTGAGAATTCATCACATTTCTTACCATTTGACCTTAATAGATCATGTTTTGGAAAGTTCAAGTTCATAACAAGTCATACATGTCATGTTCATATCATATTCTTAAAGTTTGAGTTTGAATTTGTACAATTGGCAAGCTTTTGGGCCTTAATTTTGCGAAATGATTTTGAATTCTCAATGTTTTAAAAGTTTCCAAGTGTTTCCTCAAGTTTTGGGCCCAAGAGAATGTGTTTTGTTAGTTTGAAAATGAATTTTGAAGCTTGGAAGCAAATCTGGAAATTCTAGATTCTACTTATCGGCTCGAGCGACAGATCTTGCACTCGAGCAACCACCTTTATTTTCGCACTTTTGCTCGAGTGGCTAAAAGTTAGCTCGAGCATAAATTGCATGCTCCTAGAAGTTCAACATTTTTGCAGACTGCTCTAGCGACAAGAGTTGCATTCGAGCGAAGACCTTAGTCTCACGCTCGAGCGACCATCGAGCGACCGTCGAGCGAAAAATTCAAGCAACCAGTACTTTTGCAAAGTTTACAGATCACTCACATGTCTGGACGTCCGCTCGAGCGAAAGAAGTTGCGTTCGAGCGAGGCCCCTATTTTCAGCATATTTGCCTAAGTGTTTTCAAGTGCATTATAGCATCCTCATCGCATCCTAGGCATTCCTAAGCCCTAGTTAAGACATAATAATGAAGATAAGAAGTAGAAACACACTTAAAGAAGAAAGAACTCAGTTAATAATTCCGAGTGTGTAATTCAGTACGTATTTGTTCTGCATCTGTGTAGATCACACGCCGCAAAGTTACCTGATTTGTCTGCTCTGTTGTTTGCTTTTGAACCATCTGTGAGTAATAACTTAGTAAAGCTATGTTCAACTTTATTTATTTTCTGTATGTGGAATAAGATTTGTTTTATGAAATGTTATGCTCTGTACAATGAATAATTGTCCAGTTTCTGACAAGCACTAGTGGCAATAATTCTATGGTTCAAGTATATGATCTGTTCTCGGTACTGGAGGTTCCTTTGTGGAACTGGCAAGTATATGATTTGTTCCCAGTACTGGAGGTTCCTGTGTAGAACTGGTAAGTATGTTATCTGTTCCTAGTACTGGAGGTTCCTTTGTGGAATTGGCAAGCATGTTATCTATTCTCGGTACCGGAGGTTCCTTTATGGAACTGACAAGTATGACCCTCAATGCTTTGTATTTGATTTTTTTTAACGCTAATGGATGTACCATGTAAGATCAAGCATGAATTCTGATTTCTATATATGATCCGAACAAGAATATGAATATGAATCTGTTTCTATTTTCTGAATCTAGTGGGACATCATTCATTTGACCCTTTACTCTGTTATTATTCATTAGTCTTTTGCTCACTATTTATATTATGTATGTAGGTGATCAGGCGCGTGACCAAGCCTAAGCTGCTACCTGGAGAGTTTTGAGTCAGCCAGCTATAATGCCTCCCAATAAGGTTCCCGTTTTATCGAAGTCAAGCTTGTGAACCATGTTAAAGACATCTATTTTGCTTTGTTTTGTTGTCTATACATTGGGCTAAGTCTCTTTTTGGTTGTATCTGCATGTTGCCATAAGCCTTATGTAATGTTGACGTCATGTGTGTATGTATATAAGTTTTAAATTTTCTGTCCTATGTATGTCAGCACGGCTCAATGGACTACGTATATTATATATTTGCTTCTGCAGCCCCTAATTATATGTTATTCTTTTCAAAGGCCTTTTGTAATCCAAGGATTATTGGTCGGTTACGACGCTAAACCTATAGGGGCGGGTTTGGGTCGTAACAGAGTGGTATCAGAGCACGTGTTATACCGCACGCACAAGTCCATATGAGCTATAGGATGTCGTAGAAAATAATTAGGGACATTCATCTGCATGTGTGAGTGTGTGTGTTCTATAAATGTGAAATTGAACTTGACTATGAACACATGAAATTGAAATGAATGAACTGAGGTTGAATGATTTGAATATTGTGAAAATGACTATTTGCCTATGTTTATAAGTGCTTTGTTTACCTCTAGCAAATGGAAAATACAAGAAGTAATGATGCCATTGAATCCTCTAAGGCCCGAATAAGTCGAATGGAACAGATGCGTGTAGTTTGACTGAAGCAATGACGTAATAACAGAGGCAACAACCTTTACCTTCTCCGCCTCCTCTGGTCCAAGTTGAACCGGATAACAATGATATTATAAATCTAACTCAGAAGTTCATGAAGATGAATTCGCTGACTTTCTTGGGTGGTATTGAACCTTGAAAAGCAGAAACATGGTTGCTCGAAATGAAGAAACTGTTTGAAGTGTTTCCCTGCTTTGAGACATAAAAAGTTCTTTTGGCCACCTACACTTTAAAAGATGAAGCTTGGAGATGGTGGTTACTGATCCGAACTAATAATGGGAACATGACATGGATTCAGTTTAACGAGATCTTCTATGACAAGTACTTTTCCCAATGCTTCAGAGATTGAAAAGTGTCATAATTTCAAGAACTTAAGCAAGACAGGATGTCCGTAATTGAGTATAAGGCTAAATTCACTGAGTTGGCCTGGTTTGCTCCACACATGGTGGATACTGATTACAAAAAGGAATGAAAGTTCGAAGGCGGTTTGAATCTAGAAGTATTTGATCAAGTACGCATTTTAAAGTTGCCTACACACATGGAGGTACTTGATAGAGCATTGATGGTAGAGGCCATTCTGGTAGCAAAGAAACAAGTTCCAACTCCAACAATAGAATGGAAAGGTAAAAGACCTAGATCTAATTTTCGGAAAGGCCGTTCATCGTTTACAAACAAAAAGCAAAATATTGGGTCACCAAGCAATTCAAGCCAAAACAGTGGATCCATGTCAATTTATTCTGAGTGTGGAAGGAAACATAAAGGCACGTGCTACCGTGTATCTGGCCCTTGTTTTCGGTGTGGCAAGACTGGCCACATGATTCAAGATTGTCTGCTGAGATTTGATAATGTTAACCGTTCTGCAGCAAGTTCAACTGGATCTACTTCTACAACAAGGACAAATGCAAGAACTAACGCCAGGGGTAATACCAGGAATGAAATGCTAAAGCAAGGGAGAGTGTTCGCACGAGTGCCTGGGGATGTACAAAATACTGAATCTATGTTGTCAGGTATAATCCCTATTTGTGCTCAGAATGCCTATGTGTTAATAGATTCTGGTTCCACGCATTCATTTGTATCGTATGCTTTTTCTCGAAAATTAACTAGACCATTAGAACCTATGAACTATTTACCATCTGTGTCTACACCATCTGGAGGTTCTATAATATGTGCTTATGTATATCCGGCATGTGAAATTATGATTGGTGCTATAGCATTGTACGTTGATTTGCTGCCTTTGAGTATTGATCATTTTGATTGTATTCTGGGTATGGATTGGTTAATGAAATACTATGCCACCATTGATTGTGTGAGTAAATCCATCATGTTTAGACCACCTGGTATGCCTGAGTTTGTATTCGTTGGGAATGGGGTAATTCCTCCACCGTATTTGATTTCTTTTGTGAAAGCCAAAAAGTTGTTAAGAAAAGGGTGTCAGGGCTACTTATTGTGATTTTTGATAGTTCTACTATTGAGAACATCCCCGTAGTAAATGAATTTCTCGATGTATTTCCAAATGAATTACCTGGAGACTTAATTGATAGGGAAATCGAGTTTACTATCGATGTTATATCCAGGACACAACTAATTTCTAAAACTCCATACAGAATGTCCACTTCTAAATTGAAAAAATTGAAAACTCAACTTCAGAAATTGTTAGACAAGAAGTTTATCCGCCCGAGCACTTCACCCTAGGGTGCTCCAGTCCTATTTGTTAAGAAGAAAGACGGATCGTTAAGGCTGTGTATAGACTATAGGGAGTTGAACAAAGTAACTGTTAAGAACAAGTACCTATTACCTCGAATAGATGACCTATTTGACCAACTTTATGGGGCACAAGTGTTCTCCAAGATAGATCTTAGATCTGGGTATCACCAGCTAAAAGTTAAAGCAGAGGACATAGAGAAAACTGCATCCAAAACTAGATATGGGCACTACGAGTTTTTAGTAATGCCATTTGGGGTAACGAATGCACCTGCAAGGTTTATGGATATAATGGATAGGGTTTTCAAACAATTTCTTAATGAATTTCTTGTTGTATTTATTGATGATATACTGGTTTACTCCAAAAGTAGGGAAGAGCATGAGAATCATCTGAGAACTGCTTTATAGATTTTAAGAGAAAAGAAATTGTATGTAAAGTTGTCCAAATGTGAATTCTGGCTTGACAATGTAGCATTTCTGGGGCATGTAATCAACAAGGAGGGCATCTCTGTTGACCCATAGAAAATCGAAGCTATTGTGGACTGGCCTAGGCCAACCAATGTGTTAAAAGTTCGAATTTTTCTAGGGCTTGCTGGCTATTACAGAAGATTTGTGAAAGACTTCTCAAAACTTGCTATGCCATTGACACAGTTGACACAGAAACATGTACCATTTGATTGAAACAATCAACGGGAGTCAGCCTTTTAAGAACTGAAAACTAGACTGGTAACTGCACCAATTCTGACCTTGCCTAACGAAACCGATGGGTGTTAGATTTACAGTGATGCTTTCTACAAAGGTTTAGGGTGTGTTATGCAGAATGGGAAGGTAATTGCTTATGCCTCTCGGCAACTTCGTCCACATGAAAAGAACTATCCGACCCATGACCTGGAACTCGCAGCTGTGGTTTTTGCACTAAAGATTTGGCGACACTACTTATATGGAGTGACTTGCAAAGTGTACACTGACCATAAAAGTCTGAAATATTTCTTTACCTAAAAAGAACTAAACATAAGACAGAGAAGATGGCTGGAATTGATCAAAGACTATGACTTGCAAATCTTGTATCATCCGGAGAAGGCAAATACCGTTGCAGATGCATTAAGCTGAAAATCTATTGGGAATTTGTCATGTCTGCTCACCAGTCAGAGAGAGTTGTTATGTGACTTGGAAAAGAATGAGATTGAAGTTGTACTGCATGAACAAGGCGAGATTTTGGCCGCCATTTCTGCCCAGCATGCGATCATTGAAGAGATTAGAGAGAAGCAACTTGAAAAGGAGTTTTTGAAGAAAATTGTTGACGAGATTGACTCAAAACCAAGGCTAGGATTTGCGTTGGAGAACAATGTATTGACATTTCAGGGTAGACTTTGTGTATCGGACTATTCGAAATTAAGGAAACATGTTATGACTGAGGCCCACAACTCCAAATTTGCTATGCATCCAGGGAATACAAAGATGTATCATGACTTGAAACAGACTTTTTGGAGGCCTGGAATGAATAAATGTATTGCAAATTTTGTGGCAAGATGCTTACATTGCCAACAAGTTAAAGCCGAATATCAATGACCCGCTGGTTTGCTACAGCCGTTTCCAATACCAAAATAGAAATGGGAGCACATTACCATGAACTTCATTGGTGGAATTGCCTCACTCTTCTCGAGGTATGGATTCTATTTGGGTCATAGTTGATTGTTTGACTAAATCTGCTCATTTTTTGCCTGTTAAAACTATTTATGATGCGGACAAGCTGACTAACATTTATATGAATGAGATTGTGAGGTTGTATGGTGTGCTAGTATCCATTATATTTGACAGAGATTCGAATTTCACGTCAAGATTTTGATAGAGTTTGCAACAGGCTTTGGGGACTAAATTGCAATTGAGTAATACCTATCACCTACAGACAGATGGCCAATCTGAATGAACCAATTGGACTTTGGAAGATATGCTCAGGATGTGTGTGTTGGATTTCCAAGGGAATTGGGAGACTTACTGTCACGACCCAAACCCGCCCCTATGGGTTTAGCACCATAACCGGCCAGTAATCCGTGATTACCGAAGGCCTGCTTAACAGTAGAACAGTAAAACAGAGTACAGGGGCTGGCGGAAGCCAAAACAGTAATTTAAACAATGTCTAATGAGGTGTGATAGTCTGTATGCAAAAAGACTTTTCATACATATATACCATCAGTGCAAAACAGTATGTATAACATTTACAATCATTCAGGACAGGGACTTAACCCCTGTTAAAACAGTACAGTAACAGTCTATACAGTCTATGCAAAACAGAACAGAAGAGGGGAAACTAAAACACCCCTAAGCCATAGCTTGGCAGGCTCGAAACCTCGCAGTGAGGCACAATGGTTGGCTTGACAAAAAGGGAAGTCTAACCCACGCTCCTAACTCCGGTCTGGTGCCTAAACACCTACATATATATATAAACAGTGAGGCAAAGCCCAGTGAATAACATAATGCGTAAAGAGGTTAAGAATGAATGTCCTTACAGTAATGAAAACAGTCGATTGATTTAGTATATCAGTCATTCAGTCATAACGGTCATATGTGGTACATCCATTAGCATAGCAGTACAGTAAACAGTGGGTCTTAAAAGACCGAACAGTCAATGATGGCCATCATAACAATAAACAGAAGTTCCAAGATAGGAACTGACAGAGATCTCTGTAACAGTAGCAGTAACAGTAACAGTAGTTGCTAAGGATGCCACAATACAGTTTAGAATAGAGGACATACATTCATTCAGTTAACAGTAACAATTCAGAAAGCAGTTCAGTTAACAGTTAGAAAATATTCATCTTTGAACATATTTTTACGACATCGTTACTTACAGAGTTCTGGGCTATAAGCAGCTAGAACGCGTCTCCGAAAGCCAACCCTAAACAGTGACAGAACGAACACACACTAAGTTACACATTCGGGAATCAAAGACTTAGTCCCTACTTAGACTCGGTGTGGTTCTACATCTATATCCTCATCAAGATGCTTTAAACTAGGCCTAAGAATGCCTAGGATGAAATGAGGATGCAAAGATGCACTTTTAAAAGCATTTTTAGAATTTTCAGAAAACATAGTTCCCGCTCGAGCGTCGATTACTCCGCTCGAGCAGACATGCAGACAAAGGTTTCCGCTCGAGCGTACCGCAAAACAGTCAAAAGTACTGGATAAGTGAAATCCACGCTCGATTGGGCGCTCTACACCCGCTCGAGCGTAGGACACAAGGTCCCGCTCGAGCGTAAATTACCCCGCTCGAG
Organism: Camellia granthamiana; assembly: GCA_036172215.1. Classification (NCBI taxonomy): domain Eukaryota; kingdom Viridiplantae; phylum Streptophyta; class Magnoliopsida; order Ericales; family Theaceae; genus Camellia; species Camellia granthamiana. Next base: position 21,525,109 of record CM069913.1, read on the forward strand.
CGGACATCAAAACAGTGCAAAGTACTGGGAGCACGAATTTCACGCTCGAGCGCCAATAACTTCGCTCGAGCGTGAGTTCAAAATCTGGAATTCCCAGATTTGAACCTCAAGCTCAAAATCAACTTCCAAGGCACTAAATTCGATCATTTTGGGCTACTTTTCTGGAAAACATTTGCAAACTCATAGAACAACATGTTTCAAAGGTCAATTGTGAAACCAAAGCCCCAAAAGAAGATCAATTCAACTCAATTTGAAACCAAACTTACAAGAACATGATAAACATGTACATGCATGAATTTAAACCAATTCAAAGCTTCAAATACTTGCTCAAGTGAGCCAATTCTTTCAAAACCAAGATGAAAACATGGACTCCAACAATAATATGAACATGCACGTACCAAATTCCATGTAATCAACCTCAAAATGCAACAATGTAGACATGCATGCATGATATATGCTACAATTCAACATTTTAGGACCAATTCATGACTTAGCTCTTCAATATGGCATGAACCATGAAAGAACCAACTTAAAGACACAATTAAGAGGTTGAATTCCTTACCTAAGTTCTCAAATCCAAGTCTAGAAGGTCAATTGATCACAAACTCTTCCAATCTTCTCAATTTCCAAGCAATACAAGATGAATTCACTCCAACTCCCTATCTCTCTCTCTCTAGTCGACAATATCAAGGAAAGAGGCTGATGAAATGTTTTGTTGAATGTATAATAAGGCTCAAAGATGTGTTGCTTAAGTGGTCCACTAAGTGGCACGTTGGTAATTAAGCCAACTATTGCAATTTAACTCAATTCAATCCAATTTAATCGTACCAAATCACATTTCAGATAAATATGTCATAAAATCACATAAATTCTAATGATCATAAAACATCAATCAATTTCAGTTTCGACTGCCGATAAGGCCTTCAATTTGCAGTTTAAAGCATATAACACGAACAGATCATTTAAACGACAAACAGATAGTTATGTATTTAAACTAGTACATTCAATCAGTCAGTTCAGTATTTTAATCAATTCAATTACTAATCGTAAGCAATCTCAGTTTAGTAGTAATCAGTGGTTAACCAGTAATCAGTGGTGAGGGTTATTACAGTCTCTCCTCCTTAAAAAGAGTTTGGTCCTCCAAACTTGAATTACCTTCGTTTTGGAAGAAAACAGGATTCAGTGGAAACAATTCAGGATATCTTTTAGCCATGTCATCTTCCCTTTCCCAAGTGGCATACACGCCACCATGGTTTTGCCAGTCAACTTTCACTAACGGGATCTCTTTGTTTCTCAACTTCTTAATTCGTCTGTTTACAATCTGAATAGGCCGTTCCTCGTAAGTGTAGTCATCGCTTAGCACTACACGAGTAGGCTCAATCACATGGAAAGGATCCCGGAGGTAGTCCCTCAACATAGAAATGTGGAACACGTTATGCATGTGCTCCATTTCAAGAGGAAGCGCTACTTGATACGCCACCGGATTGATTTTCTCAATAATCTCATACGGTCCGACATATCTCGACGCTAGCTTGCCCTTGACTCCAAAACGAGTCTGGCTTTTCATCGGTGTCACTTTTACAAAAACGTGATCACCTACTTCATACTCTCTATCTCGTCTTCTGACATCCGTATAACTTTTCTGTCGGCTCTGTGCGGTTTTCAGTCTCTGTTGTATCAGTTTTACATTCTCAGTCATTTCATAAACAATCTCGGGCCCAAGCAAAGGCCCATCTCTAATTTCTACACAGCAAATCGGAGATCTACATTTTCTGCCATACAATGCCTCGAAAGGCGCCATACCAATACTTGAATGATAACTGTTATTGTAGGCAAATTCAGCTAAAGGCAAATGGCTTTCCCAGTTTCCCTGAAAATCAAGGACGCACATTCTCAATAAATCCTCCAGAGTCTGGATGGTCCCTTCTGACTAGCCATCTGTCTGAGGATGATAGGCACTACTCAGTCTCAGTTCAGTACCCAATGCGGTCTGTAAGCTTTGCCAAAATCTCGATGTAAACTTCGAGTCCCTATCAGAAACAATGGATACAGGCACTCCATGCAGTCTAACAATTTCATCAATATAGAGTATAGCCAATTTGTCTGCATTATAAATTGTTTTGACAGGTAAGAAGTGAGCAGATTTAGTCAGTCTATCAACAATAACCCAAATTGAGTCCATACCTTTACCGGAGCGAGGTAACCTAACAATAAAATCCATGGTGATATGTTCCCATTTCCACTCCGGTATGGGTAAGGGCTGCAGTAAGCCTGCGGGTCATTGATGTTCCACTTTGACTTGTTGGCAATGAAGAGATTTCGATACAAAATCAGCAATTTCTTTCTTCATTCCTGGCCACCAGAAATTCAGTTTCAAATCTTGATACATTTTTGTATTCCCTGGATGGATAGACAGTTTTGAATTGTGGCCCTCTTGCAGAATTCTTCTTTTCAGTTCAGAATCATTCGGTACACACAATCTTCCCTAAAATTTCAGTACATTATTTTCAAATTTGAATTCCGGTCTCGGTTTAGATTCCCGTTCTTCGATGATCTTCTTCAAGAAGTCATCCTGCTGCTGTTTCTCTTTAATCTCTTCAATCAGTGCTGGTTGGGCAGATATAGCAGCCAATGTCCCACATTGTTCTCGTAACACAATTTCGATTTCAGATTTTTCAAGGTCACGAAGCAACTTTTTCTACCCGGTGAGCAAACATGCTAAGTTCCCAATCGATTTCCGACTCAGTGCATCGGCAACAGTGTTGGCTTTTCCCGGATGGTACAAAATCTGTAGGTCATAGTCTTTAATCAATTCTAGCCATCTTTGCTGTCTCATGTTCAATTCTTTCTGTGTGAAGAAATATTTCAAACTCTTATGGTCGGTATACACTTCACACGTCGCCCCATAAAGGTAGTGACGCCAGATTTTCAATGCAAATACTACTATAGCAAGTTCTAAGTCATGGGTCGGGTAGTTCTTTTCATGTGGTCTCAGCTGTCGAGAAGCATAGGCAATAACTCTCCCATTCTGCATTAAAACACATCCCAAACCCTTATGAGAAGCATCACTAAAAATGGTAAAATCATCCGTACCTGAAGGTAGGGTAAGAACCGGTGCAGTCACTAGTCGAGTTTTCAACTCTTGAAATGCGGATTCTCTTTGCTCAGTCAAGTCAAATGATATTCCTTTCTGAGTCAATTGAGTCAACGGTAAGGCAATTTTGGAGAAATCTTTGACAAATCTTCTGTAATATCCAGCTAATCCCAAAAAGCTTCGAACTTTTGTAACATTTGTTGGTCTAGGCCAATTTACCACTGCTTCAACTTTCTGTGGATCAATTGAAATTCCATCCTTGCTAATAACATGTCCCAAAAACATAACATGATCAAGCCAAAATTCACATTTAGACAGTTTAGCAAAAAGTTTCTGTTCTCTTAGGGTCTGTAGGGCAAGTCTCAGGTGATGTTCATGTTCTTCTCTACTCTTGGAATAAATCAGAATGTCATCTATGAATACAACAATAAAGTCATCGAGGAATGGTTTAAAGATTCTGTTCATGAGGTCCATAAATGTAGCAGGTGCATTGGTAACTCCAAAAGGCATAACTAAAAATTCGTAATGTCCATACCTCGTTCGAAAAGCAGTTTTATCAATATCCTCTGGTTTAACTTTCAGCTGATGATATCTGGATCTGAGATCAATCTTAGAAAATACTTGAGCACCCTGTAACTGGTCAAATAAGTCATCAATACGCGGCAATGGATATTTATTTTTCACAGTTACCTTGTTCAGTTTACGGTAGTCAATACAAAGTCTCAGTGAGCCGTCTTTCTTTTTCACAAACAAGACAGGTGCGCCCCATGGCTAAGTACTGGGCCTGATGAACTTCTTATCTAACAGTTCTTGCAGTTGCACTTTCAATTCTTTCAGTTCAGTCGGAGCCATTCGGTAAGGAGCTTTAGATATTGGTTGTGTACCCGGAATCACATCAACGGTGAACTCAATCTCCCTAGCAATCAAATCCCCTGGCAGATTATCTGGAAAAACATCTGAGAATTCTTTGACTACAGGAATACTGTTCACATTAGCGTTAACATCAGCCGATACAGTCAGTACAGAACATAAATACCCTTTACACCCCTTTCTAATCAGTTTGTATGCTTTCATAGATGAAATCAAATATGGGGGAGGTACCACTCCACTTCTGTTAAACACAAATTCGAGTAGGCCAGGTGGACGGAAAACAACTTGTTTTGTCACACAGTCTATAGTGGCATGATATTTTGTTAACTAGTCAATTCCCAATATTACATCAAAATGATCAATGTTCAGAGGCAGTAAATCAATATACAGATGCATATCCCCAACAATAATTTCACATGCAGGGTACATATAAGCACAAGTCACAGATCCCCCGACAGGTGAAGATACAGCTAACAAGTAATTCATGGGTTCCAATGGTCTGTTCAATTTTCGCGAAAAAGCATGTGATACATATGAATATGTAGACCCCGAATCAATCAGTGCATAAGCATTTTGAGTACAAATAGAGAGAATACCTGACACAACGGTCTCGGTATTCTGCACATCTCCCGGTACTAGTGCGAACACTCGGCCTTGCCTCATAGGCTCTTTCCCAGTAGCTTTGGGGTTAGGTTTTGGTGCGACAGTTGATGCTGCTGTGCTAGGTGCAACTTTACTATTGGCCTGCGGAGCAGAGGGGCAGTCTTTAACCATGTGGCCCACCTTGCCACACCTGTAACAGGCTCCAGATATTTTGTAACAGACCCTTTTGTGCCTCTTGCCACACTCAGAATAGGGTGGTATGGAACCACTCCCCTGGCTGGGGCTAGTTGTTGACCCCGTATTCTGTTTCTTGTTCAATGGGTTATTCTTGCCTTTCTTGAACTTAAAACCCTGCCTTTTACCATGCCATTCAGACGCTGGTGTTTCAGTTTGTTTCAGTGCCTCAATGTTCGACTCAGCCATTAGTGCTCAGTCAAGAACATTTACATAGTTCGGTAGCTTTAAAACATTTATTCTGTCAAGTATTGCAACATTAAGGCCGCCTTCAATTTTCCTGGCCTTCTTGTAGTCAGTGTCCACCATGTGTGGTGCATACCTTGCAAGTTCGGTAAACTTGGTTTCATATTCGGCGACGGACATGGTACCCTGTCTCAGCTGCTCAAATTTAGTTACTTTGCGGTCTCGGACACACTGTGGAAAGTATTTCTCAAAGAAGGACTCTTTAAACTGAGCCCAAGTCACAACTGTGTTGGTGTCACGGACCAGCATCCACCACCTTCTAACCTCTTCTTGTAAGGTGAAGGTAGCTAGTAACACTTTATGTGCTTCGGAGCACAGAAACACTTCGAACAATTTTTCTGTCTCAAGAACCCATGCTTCAGCTTTCAAGGGTTTAAGGCCTCCCTGAAAGGATGGCGGTTTCATCTTGCTAAACTTCTGTGTCAGAGCTATAATATCATCATTAACAGGTGGCTCTGGCTGTACTGGGGGAGGTGGGGGCTGTTGGTTCTGTTGTTGCCCTAGTCTTTCAGTTAATAGTTCCACCATTCTCTCCAGCCTTGCCATTCTTGCCTCAGAGGATTCGGTTTCATCAACATTTCTTGCGTTGTCCATTTCACTATAAGCAGTTATAGCAATTATAAACATAAGCAGTCATATGTTTAACCACATTAACACATATTTATGTCATGTCCACACACACTTTTCATGCTCATGTGATGCCCTAATTGCTTTTCTAGGACACCCTATAGCTCATTTGGACACGTGTGTGCGGTATAACTCGTGGTTAAGTATCGCTCTGATACCACTCTGTCACGACCCAAACCCGCCCCTATGGGTTTAGCACCGTAACCGCCAGTAATCCGTGATTACCGAAGGCCTGCTTAACAGTAGAACAGTAAAACAGAGTACAGGGGCTGGCGGAAGCTAAAATAGTAATTTAAACAATGTCCAATGAGTTGTGACAGTCTGTATGCAAAAAGACTTTTCATACATATATACCATCAGTGCAAAACAGTATGTACAACATTTACAATCATTCAGGACAGGGACTTAGCCCCTGTTAAAACAGTACAGTAACAGTCTATGCAAAACAGAACAGAAGGAGGGAAACCAAAACACCCCTAAGCCATAGCTTGGCAGGCTCGGAACCTTGCAGTGAGGCACAGTGGTTGGCTTGACAAAAAGGGAAGTCTAACCCACGCTCCTAGCTCCGGTCTGGTGCCTGAACACCTATATATATATAAATAGTGAGGCAAAGCCCAGTGAATAACATAATGCGTAAAGAGGTTAAGAATGAATGTCCTTACAGTAATAAAAATAGTCGATTGATTTAGTATATCAGTCATTCAGTCATAACAGTCATATGTGGTACATCCATTAGCATAGCATAGCAGTACAGTAAACAGTGGGTCTTAAAAGACCGAACAGTCAATGATGGCCATCATAACAATAAACAGAAGTTTCAAGATAGGAACTGACAGAGATCTCTGTAACAGTAGCAGTAACAGTAACAGTAGTTGCTAAGGATGCCACAATACAGTTTAGAATAGAGGACATACATTCATTCAGTTAACAGTAACAATTCAGAAAGCAGTTCAGTTAACAGTCAGAAAATATTCATCTTTGAACATATCTTTACGACATCGTTACTTACAGAGTTCTGGGCTATAAGCAGCTAGAACGCGTCTCCGAAAGCCAACCCTAAACAGTGACAGAACGAACACACACTAAGTTACACATTCGGGAATCAAAGACTTAGTCCCTACTTAGACTCGGTGTGGTTCTACATCTATATCTTCATCAAGATGCTTTAAACTAGGCCTAAGAATGCCTAGGATGAAATGAGGATGCAAAGATGTACTTTTAAAAGCATTTTCAGAATTTTCAGAAAACATAGTTCCCGCTCGAGCGTCGATTACTCCGCTCGAGCGGACATGCAGACAAAGGTTTCCGCTCGAGTGTAGACTTACTCGCTCGAGCGTACCACAAAACAGTCAAAAGTACTGGATAAGTGAAATCCACGCTCGATTGGGCGCTCTACACCCGCTCGAGCGTAGGACACAAGGTCCCGCTTGAGCGTAAATTACCCCGCTCGAGCGGACATCAAAACAGTGCAAAGTACTGGGAGCACGAATTTCACGCTCGAACGCCAATAACTTCGCTCGAGCGTGAGTTCAAAATCTGGAATTCCCAGATTTGAACCTCAAGCTCAAAATCAACTTCCAAGGCACTAAATTTGATCCTTTTGGGCTACTTTTCTGGAAAACATTTGCAAACTCATAGAACAACATGTTTCAAAGGTCAATTGTGAAACCAAAGCCCCAAAGGAAGATCAATTCAACTCAATTTGAAACCAAACTTACAAGAACATGATAAACATGTACATGCATGAATTTAAACCAATTCAAAGCTTCAAATATTTGCTCAAGTGAGCCAATTCTTTCAAAACCAAGATGAAAACATGGACTCCAACAATAATATGAACATGCATGTACCAAATTCCATGTAATCAACCTCAAAATGCAACAATGTAGACATGCATGCATGATATATGCTACAATTCAACATTTTACGACCAATTCATGACTTAGCTCTTCAATATGGCATGAACCATGCAAGAACCAACTTAAAGACACAATTAAGAGGTTGAATTCCTTACCTAAGTTCTCAAATCCAAGTCTAGAAGCTCAATTGATCACAAACTCTTCCAATCTTCTCAATTTCCAAGCAATACAAGATGAATTCACTCCAACTCCCTATCTTTCTCTCTCTAGTCGGCAATATCAAGGAAAGAGGTTGATGAAATGTTTTGTTGAATGTATAATAAGGCTCAAAGATGTGTTGCCTAAGTGGTCCACTAAGTGGCATGTTGGTAATTAAGCCAACTATTGCAATTTAGCTCAATTCAATCCAATTTAATCGTACCAAATCACATTTCAGATAAATATGTTATAAAATCACATAAATTCTAATGATCATAAAATATCAATCAATTTCAGTTTCGGCCGCCGATAAGGCCTTCAATTTGCAGTTTAAAGCATATAACATGAACAGATCCTTTAAACGACAAACAGATAGTTATGCATTTAAACTAGTACATTCAATCAGTCAGTTCAGTATTTCAATCAATTCGATTACTAATCGTAAGCAATCTCAGTTTAGCAGTAATCAGTGGTTAACCAGTAATCAGTGGTGAGGGTTATTACACTTACCTTCCTTTGGCCGAGTTTGTGTACAACAACAGTTACCATTTAAGCATTAGAATGGCTCCTTATGAAGCTTTGTATGGTAGAAAGTGCCAATCTCCAATTTGCTGGGCTGAGGTAGGTGATAGACCATTATTGGGACTGGAACTTGTGCAAGAAACAACTGAGAAAGTGAAATTGATTCAACAACGTTTAAAAAATGCACAGAGCCGTTAAAAGAGTTATGCGGATGTCTGGAGAAAGGACAGAGAATACGAAGTTGGTGACCATATATTTATCAAAGTAACTCTAATGAAAGGCCAGACACGATTCAGGGTGAAAGGAAAGCTAGCACCAAGATACATTGGCCCGTATGAAGTTTTAGAGAAATTGAACTCGGTAACATACCGAGTGACCTTACCTCCGGTCATGGAGAATATGAACAATGTGTTTCATGTCTCAATGCTTCAGGATTATTTGGGAGACCCATTGCACGTGATCGAGCCAACCCATGTACTTCTAAAAGATGACTATATGTACAAAGAGAGGCCAATTTAGATTGTGAATTGCAGAATCAAACAATTAAGGAACAAAGAAATACCGTCGGTAAAAGTTGATTGGCAAAACCATAGAGGAACCTATGCAACTTGGGAGATAGAGGAAGATATGATGCGAAGATACCCTAATTTGTTTCCTTTGGACCCGCTGTTTTTCCAAAATGAAGGTAATTCGAGTTTGAAGGACCAAACTCTTTAAGGGGGGAAGACTATAACAATCCCGACCTACAATTAGCCGTTTGTGGACGCCCCATTTTTGACCGCCTGTAAGGCTCGAGTGCTTTGTCCGGTACACTCAATGATGAAAGTGGTGTTGTGCGTGGTTCGAGGTCTCAACGAATGAGCCTTGTTTAAGTTCCGAAACAATCCCAAACCTTCCATATTCTTACTGATTATACCCAAGAAATCCATTTTTATACATTGTGCCACCCTATGCTAAGGCTGAAACAGAAAAATAGGGAAATGCATTGAGGCCCGGCTGTGGCTATTGAGGGTCGGGCCTTAGTAACGAGAAACACTATTTTGGGCGGGAGGCTGCCAACTGTTCATTTTTGAAGATATTGATGATATTTCTAGCTCAAATTCTATAAAAACGACCATATATCTCAGTTTTGAGGGTTAAAGAATTTCAAGAAAGCCATTATATCACCTTGAGAGCTCTTTCTTCTCTTTCTTGTGCAAGTAACACTTTGAACTAACATACCATCTTGAACCTATATCCATACATCATATACACCCCTAGCCTAGGAACCTTAGTCGAGTCTTGAACACCATAATTCAAGCTTAAGAGTGTGTTGAGACTTAGCTTGGTTCATAATCAAAAGCTTACTTCTTTGAGAGGTATAAGCTTGCTATCTTCCCTCTTGCTTTCATTTCTTTCATTCGCTACCTAGTTCTTATTGTTTTGATCCTCTTCTAAGTGTTTGAGTTTGGGTTTGGAGAGCTGCCAAAAGGATAGAGAGAGTTTACACTCTTTCTATACCTTTACCTATAGCTTAAACCCTTACTTTTACACTCTTTTTCTTTGTTCTCTACACTGATTTTCAGAGTTTAAAAAGAGCTAAAAATCATACTTTGAGATTTCAAAAGTAAAGGGGTTAGCCTTGTTTACTAGCCTAGTTTCCTCTCTTGGTGTGACAACCCTCACCTCTGATTAGTGTTAAACTGTAATTGAGCATGATAAGTGAATGATTAGAGTGAAATCCTAAATTGTTTGTTTGAGTGTATTGTTTTAAATGAATTTCTATCTGTTTGACTTCTGAACAATCTGTTCGTGTTTTTATTTCGAATTGGGAATTGAAAGCTTTATCGGCGACCGATTCAAGAATTGATTAATGTTATATGCTAATTAGGATTTATGTGATTTTATGGTAGGTTTAATTAAAATTCAATTTGGAATAATTAAATTAGATTAAATAAAGTTAAACCACATTAGCTTGCATTTACTACACTTTTGCCATTGAGTGGATTATGTTAGGCCACTACTTCTCTCACCCTTTACATTGTTTAGCATCTTTCTTCACTTCATCTTCTTGACCCAAAACCGTGAGAGAGAGGGAGTGTGAGGAAAGAATTGAATTCAACTAGAAACTTTGCTTGAACTTAGAAGATTTGAAGAGGTTTTGCGAAATTGAGCTTCCATACTTGGAATTCAAGATCTAAGGTAGGAAATTCACCCTCTTGATTATGAATTTGAATAGTTACTTGCATGGTTCATGGAAAGATTAGTGATTTGAGCCAAGAACTAGCTTAATGTGTTAAATTAAGAGTCCATTCATGCATGCATGTCCATATCATGGGATTTTGAGGTTGTTTTCACGAAAATTCTTACATGCAAGTTCATATTTTAGTTGTAGTTCAAGAATTCATCATGTTTTCGGAGGGATTGACTCCTTTGATCATGTGTTAGAAGCTTTGAGTTCAAATGAGCACACGCATGTTATATTTACATCATGTTCTTGAAGTTTCATTCAAAATTGTGTTCCATTATCACACCTTTGGGCTTGATTTCATAAATTGATCTTTGAAACATGTTGTATTATGGGTTTTTAAGTATTTTCCAGAAAATTTGCCCGAAAGAATCAAGTTCAAAGCTTTTAAGGTTGAGTTTTTGTGTTTGGGGATCAATATGGAAATTCTAGATTTTTGATCCACGCTCGAGCGAAGGACTTCACGCTCGAGCGTACACTCTGAGAACATGCACTTCCGCTCGAGCGTATAAAGTAACGATTGAGCGTGAAATGCATATGCCCAGAAGTTCATATGTTTTGAAGTCCGCTCGAGCGGGAGAATTCACGCTCGAGCGAGGGTTTGAGTCTCACGCTAGAGCGGAGGTCGAGCGTCCGTCGAGCGTGAATATCATGCAACCAGTACTTTTCATGAGTTTGCAGCGCGCTCGAGTGCAGGAAGTCGCACTCAAGCGGAGCTTCATTGTCTGCATGTCCGCTCGAGCGTATAAAGACACGCTCAAGCGTGGACCCCTGTTTCAGCAAATTTTGAAAAGTGTTTTAAAGTACATATTTGCATCCTCATTTCATCCTAGGCATTCCTAGGTCAAGTTCAAGGCATCTTAATGAGGATAATGTTATAGAACTACACCAAGTCAAGTTTAGGGGCTAAGCTATTAATCCCAAGTGTGTAACTTTGTGTGTGTTCATTTTGCAACTGTGTAGGGTTGGCATCTGAGGACGCTCATTAGCTCGCCTATAGCCCAGTACTCTGTGAGTAACGATGTCGTAAAGATATGTTCAATTATGATTATTTTCTGAATGATCGACTGTACTGCTTCTTGAAATGACATTGTTTACTGAATGAATGTTTGTCCTATTTGTAAACTGTACTCGTGGCATCCATAGCAACTTACTGTTACTGTTACTGCTACTGCTACTGCTACTATTACAGAGATCTCTGTCGGCTCCAATGTGTGGAACCACTACTGTTTACTGTTTGATGGCCATCAACTGATTGTTCAGTCTGTCAAGACCTACTGTACTGTTTTGCTATTGGATGTACCACATATGACTATTATGGTTTCTAAATAACTGTTATGGCATGAAATATGAGCCACTGATTGAACAACTGATTTACTGGTACAATTGACTGTTTTAATTACTGAAAGGACATTCATTCTTAACCCTTTTACGCATATGTTATTTACTGGGCTTTAGCTCACTGTTTATATTTACTGGGCTTTAGCTCACTGTTTATATTTATATGCAAGGCCGGGTGTTTGCACTTGTACCGGGAGATGTGCAGAACACTGAGACAGTTGTGTCAGGTATACTCTCAATTTGTACTCAAAATGCATATATTCTGATTGATTCGGGGTCTACACATTCGTTTGTCTCGCATGCTTTTTCACGAAAATTAGCTAGACCACTTGAACCCATGAACTATTTGTTAGCTGTATCTTCACCCGCTAGGGGATCCATGACTTGTGCTTATGTGTATCCTGCATGTGAGATTATTGTCGGGCATGCACATTTGTATATTGATTTACTGCCTTTGAACATTGATCATTTCGATGTAATTTTGGGAATGGACTGGTTAACAAAATATCATGCTACCATAGACTGTGTAACGAAACAAGTTGTTTTCCGTCCACCTGGTTTACCTGAATTTGTGTTTAACGGAGTTGGTGTAGTACCTCCCCCATATCTGATTTCGTCCATGAAAGCATTTAAATTAATCAAGAAGGGGTGTAAAGGGTATTTATGTTGCATATTGACTGTACCTACTGATACTAAAGCTAATGTGGACAGTATTCCTATAGTCAGAGAATTCCCAGATGTCTTTCCAGATGACTTGCCAGGGGATTTGTTTGATAAGGAGATTGAGTTCACTATTAAAGTGTTATCGGGTACACAGCCAGTTTCCAAAGCTCCGTACAGAATGGCACCTACCGAATTGAAAGAATTGAAAATTCAGCTGCAAGAATTGTTGGATAAGAAGTTCATCAGGCCTAGTACTTCATCGTGGGGCGCACCAATTTTATTTGTGAAAAAGAAAGACGGCTCACTAAGACTCTGCATTGACTACCGTGAACTGAACAAGGTAACAGTGAAAAACAAATACCCACTGCCTCGTATTGATGATTTATTCGACCATTTACAGGGTGCTTAAGTCTTCTCTAAGATTGACCTTAGATTCGGATACCACCAGTTGAAAGTCAAGACAGAGGACATTGAAAAGACTGCCTTTCGAACGAGGTACGGACATTATGAATTTCTTGTTATGCCTTTCGGAGTTACTAATGCACCTGCTGCATTTATGGGCCTTATGAACAGAATTTTCAAACCATTCCTGGACGAATTTGTGGTTGTCTTTATAGATGACATTTTGATTTACTCCAAGAATAAGGAAGAACATGAACGACATTTTAGGATTGCTTTACAGACCTTAAGAGAATAGAAACTGTATGCAAAACTAACAAAGTGTGAATTTTGGCTTGATAATGTGATGTTTTTGGGACATGTGATTAGTAAGGATGGCGTTTTAGTTGACCCACAGAAGATTGAAGCAGTGGTGAATTGGCCTAGACCAAATAATGTTACGGAAGTTCGAAGTTTCTTGGGCTTAGCCGGGTACCACAGAAGGTTTGTGAAAGATTTCTCCAAAATCGCTCTACCATTGACTCAATTGACTCAAAAGGGAATATCATTTGACTGGACCAATCAGAGAGAATCAGCCTTCTAAGAGTTAAAGACTCGACTTGTGACTGCACCGATTCTCACCCTACCCTCAGGTACGGATGGATTTACTATTTTTAGTGATGCTTCTTATAAGGGTTTGGGATGTGTATTAATGCAGAATGGTAAAGTTATTGCGTATGCTTCCCGACAATTGAGACCGCATGAAAAGAACTACCCCACTCATGATTTAGAACTTGCTGCAGTGGTATTTGCATTGAAAATTTGGCGCTACTACCTTTATGGGGCAACATGTGAAGTGTACACAGATCACAAGAGCTTAAAATATTTCTTTACACAGAAAGAGTTGAACATGAGGCAGCGGAGATGGTTAGAACTGATAAAAGACTATGACTTGCAAATCTTGTACCATCCAGGAAAAGCTAACACCATTGCCGATGCACTGAGTTGGAAATCAATTAGGAATTTGGCCTGTTTACTCACCGGACAGAAAGAATTGCTATGTGACCTTGAAAAATTCAAAGTTGAGATTGTTTTGCGTGAACAAGGTGGAACATTGGCTGCTATTTCTGCCTAACCGACTCTTATTGAAGAGATTAGAGAGAAACAACACCAAGATGACTTTCTGAAAAAGATCATCGATGAACAGGAATCTAAACGAAGGCCGGACTTTAAATTTGAAAAAAATGTATTGAAATTTCAGGGAAGGTTGTGTGTACCGAATGACCCTAAACTGAAAAGTCGAATTTTGCAGGAGGGCCACAATTCAAAACTTTCCATCCATCCGGGAAATACAAAAATGTACCAAGACTTGAAACTGAATTTCTGGTGGCCAGGAAAGAAGAAAGAGATTACCGAGTTTGTGTCAAAATGCCTACACTACCAACAAGTCAAAGCCGAACATCAACGACCCGCAGGCTTACTTCAGCCCTTACCAATACCGGAGTGGAAATGGGAACATATCACTATGGATTTCATTGTTGGTTTACCTCGCTCCAGTAAAGGTATGGACTCCATTTGGGTTATTGTTGATAGATTGACTAAATCTGCTCACTTCTTACCTGTTAAAACAATTTATAACGCGGACAGATTGGCTACAATTTATGTTGATGAGATTGTTAGATTGCATGGAGTGCCTGTATCTATTGTTTCTGATAAGGACTCGAAGTTCACATCGAGATTCTGGCAAAGTCTGCAAACAGCGTTGGGTACCGAACTGAGGTTGAGTAGTGCATACCATCCTCAGACAGATGGCCAGTCAGAAAGAACAATCCAGACTCTGGAAGACTTACTGCGTATGTGTGTTCTTGATTTCCAAGGAAATTGGGAAAGTCATTTACCGTTAGCTGAATTTGCTTACAATAACAGTTTTCACTCGAGCATTGGTATGGCGCCTTTTGAGGCTTTATATGGCAGAAAATGCCGATCTCCTATTTGCTGGGCAGAAGTTGGAGATGGGCCTTTGCTTGGGCCTGAGATTGTACATGAGACCACAGAAAAGGTGAAACTGATTCAACAAAGACTGAAAACTGCACAAAGCCGACATAAAAGTTATGCGGATGTCCGAAGGCGAGACAGGGAATATGAAGTAGGTGATCATGCTTTTGTCAATGTGACACCAATTAAAGGACAGACTCGGTTTGGGGCTAAAGGTAAGCTAGCCCCAAGATATGTTGGGCCATACGAAATCATTGAAAAGATTAATCCGGTGGCGTATCAAGTAGCACTTCCTCCTAAAATGGAGCATATGCAAAATGTCTTCCATATTTCAATGTTGAGGGATTATCTTCAGGATCCCTTCCATGTTATTGAGCCTACCCATGTAGGGCTAAGTGATGACTACACTTATGAAGAACGGCCTATTCAGATTGTAAAATGACGAATCAAGAAGTTGAGAAATAAAGAAATCCCGCTAGTGAAGGTGGACTGGAAAAACCATGGTGGCATTTACGCCACTTGGGAAAGGGAAGACGATATGATGAAAAGATATCCTGAATTGTTCCCCCTGAATCCAGCATTCTTCCAAAATGAAGGTAATCCGAGTTTGGAGGACCAAACTCTTTTAAGGAGGGAAGACTGTGACAACCCTCACCTCTGATTAGTGTTAAACTGTGATTGAGCATGATCAATGAATGATTAGAGTGAAATCCTAAATTGTTTGTTTGAGTGTATTGTTTTAAATGCATTTCTATCTGTTTGACTTCTGAACGATCTGTTCGTGTTTTTATTTCGAATTGCGAATTGAAAGCCTTATCGGCGACCGATTCAGGAATTGATTAATGGTATATGCTAATTAGGATTTATGTGATTTTATGGTAGGTTTAATTAAAATTCAATTTGGAATGATTAAATTAGATTAAATAAAGTTAAACCACATTAGTTTGCATTTACTACACTTTTGCCATTGAGTGGATTATGCTAGGCCACTACTTCTCTCACCCTTTACGTTGTTTAGCATCTTTCTTCACTTCATCTTCTTGACCCAAAACCGTGAGAGAGAGGGAGTGTGAGGAAAGAATTGAATTCAACTAGAAACTTTGCTTGAACTTAGAAGATTTGAAGAGGTTTTGTGAAATTGAGCTTCCATACTTGGAATTCAAGATCTAAGGTAGGAAATTCACCCTATTGATTATGAATTTGAGTAGTTACTTGCATGGTTCATGGAAAGATTAGTGATTTGAGCCAAGAACTAGCTTAATGTGTTAAATTAAGAGTCCATTCATGCATGCATGTCCATATCATGGGATTTTGAGGTCGTTTTCATGAAAATTCTTACATGCAAGTTCATATTTTAGTTGTAGTTCAAGAATTCATCATGTTTTTGGAGGGATTGACTCATTTGATCATGCGTTAGAAGCTTTGAGTTCAAATGAGCACACGCATGTTATATTTACATCATGTTCTTGAAGTTTCATTCAAAATTGTGTTCCATTATCACACCTTTGGGCTTGATTTCATAAATTGATCTTTGAGACATGTTGTATTATGGGTTTTTAAGTATTTTCCAGAAAATTTGCCCGAAAGAATCGAGTTCAAAGCTTTTAAGGTTGAGTTTTTGTGTTTGGGGATCAATCTGGAAATTTCAGATTTTTGATCCACACTCGAGCGAAGGCCTTCACGCTCGAGCGTACACTCTGAGTACATGCACTTATGCTCGAGCGTATAAAGTAACGATCGAGCGTGAAATGCATATGCCCGGAAGTTCATGTGTTTTGAAGTCCGCTGGAGCGGGAGAATTCACGCTCGAGCGAGGGTCTGAGTCTCACGCTCGAGCGGAGGTCGAGTGTTCGTCGAGCGTGAATATCATGCAACCAGTACTTTTCATGAGTTTGCAGCGCGCTCGAGTGCAGGAAGTCGCACTCAAGCGGAGCTTCATTGTCTGCATGTCCGATCGAGCGTATAAAGACACGCTCAAGCGTGGACCCCTGTTTCAGCAAATTTTGAAAAGTGTTTTAAAGTACATATTTGCATCCTCATTTCATCCTAGGCATTCCTAGGTCAAGTTCAAGGCATCTTAATGAGGATAATGTTATAGAACCACACCAAGTCAAGTTTAGGGGCTAAGCTATTAATCCCAAGTGTGTAACTTAGTGTGTGTTCATTTTGCAACTGTGTAGGGTTGGCATCCGGGGACGCTCATTAGCTCGCCTATAGCCCAGTACTCTGTGAGTAACGATGTCGTAAAGATATGTTCAATTATGATTATTTTCTGAATGATCAACTGTATTGCTTCCTAAAATGACATTGTTTACTGAAAGAATGTTTGTCCTATTTGTAAACTGTACTCGTGGCATCCATAGCAACTTACTGTTACTGTTACTGCTACTGCTACTGCTACTGTTACAGAGATCTCTGTTGGCTCCAATGTGTGGAACCACTACTGTTTACTGTTTGATGGCCATTAACTGACTGTTCAGTCTGTCAAGAGCTGCTGTACTGTTTTGCTATTGGATGTACCACATATGACTATTATAGTTTCTAAATAACTGTTATGGCATGAAATATGAGCCACTAATTGAACAACTAATTTACTGATGCAATTGATTATTTTAATTACTGAAAGGACATTCATTCTTAACCCCTTTACGCATATGTTATTCACTGGGCTTTAGCTCACTGTTTATATTTATATGTAGGTGTCCAGGCACCGGACCAAAGCTAGGAGCGTTTAGTTAAGCTCCCATTTTGTCAAGCCAACCTTTGTGCCTCACTTCGAGGTCCCAAGTCCGTTCAAGCTAAGGCTATTTTAGGGGTGTCTCTGTCTCACCCTTCTATCTCTATTTTGTAATAAGTGTTTAGGACTTGACTGTACAGTTATGGTGAAGGGATTAGGTCCCTAACCTGGATAATTATGTATATGATGTTTGTATATATGTTTTGGTTATAAATGTGACTTGTTTATATAAAGTCTTTTTGTATTCAGATTGTCACAGCTCGTTGGACATCTTTCAATTTCTGTTTGGCTTCCGCCAGCCCCCTTACTGTCAAACAGGCCTTTGGTAATCACGGATTACTGGCCGGTTGCGATGCTAAACCCATAGGGGCGGGTTTGGGTCGTGACAGAGTGGTATCAGAGCGATACCAAGCACGAGTTATACCGCACACACGTGTCCAAATGAGCGATAGGATGTCCTAAAAAAGTAATTAGGGCATTGCATGAGCATGAAAAAGTGTGTGTGGCCATGATATGAATATATGTGCTAATGTGCTTAAGTCAGCAACTTCCTATGTTTATTATTACCATATTTCGTATAGTGAGATGGAGAATGCAAGAAATGCCGATGAATTTGAATCATTTGAGGCAAGAATGGCAAGGTTAGAAAGAACGGTTGAACTGTTGACTGAGGCCCTACGGCAACAACAGAACCAACAGCCCCCACCTCCTCCAGTACGGCCAGAACCAAATGTTAATGATGATATAATTGCTTTGACACAGAAGTTTAGCAAAATGAAACCACTATCATTCCAAGGAGGCCTTGAACCACTAAAGGCCGAAGCATGGGTTCTAGAAATCGAGAAATTGTTTGAAGTGTTTCCTTGTTCGGAGGCACACAAGGTATTACTGGCTACCTTCACCTTACAAGAAGAGGCTAGACGATGGTGGATGCTTGTTCGTGACACCAGTAATGCTATGACTTGGGCTCAGTTGAAGGAAGCTTTTTTTTGAGAAATACTTTCCCCATTGTGTTCGAGACCGCAAGATAACTGAATTTGAACAGTTGAAACAAGGTACCATGTCAGTAGCAGAGTATGAATCTAAATTCACTGAACTCGCCAGATATGCACCACACATGGTGGACACTGATTATAAAAAGGGCAGGAAGTTTGAAGGCGGGTTGAATGTAGAAATACTTGATCGAATCAATATCCTGAAGTTACTTAAATATGTGGATGTTCTTGACCGAGCAATAATGGCTGAGTCGAATATCGAAGCATTAAAACATACTGAAACACCAGCAACCGAGTGGTGCAGCAAGAGACGGGGCTTTAAGTTTAAGAAAGGCCGGAACAGTTCATTGAATAAAAAGCAGAACACAGGGTCAACAAACAGTTCTAGTCAGGGAAGTGGTTCCATACCACCCTGCTCCGATTGTGGAAAAAGGCATAAGGGGGTTTGCTATAAAATTTCTGGTGCTTGTTACAGGTGTGGCAAGGTGGGCCACATGGTCAAAGATTGCCCTTCTACTTCTCAAGGCAATTGTAAAGCTGCAGCTAGTGCCGCAGCATCAACTGCTACACCAAAACCCAATCCCAAAGCTACTGGAGAAGAGCCTTTAAGGCAAGGCCGGGTGTTTGCACTTGTACTGGGAGATGTGAAGAACACAGACAGTTGTGTCAGGTATACTCTCAATTTGTGCTCAAAATGCATATATTCTGATTGATTCGAGGTCTACACATTCGTTTGTCTCGCATGCTTTTTCACGAAAATTAGCTAGACCATTTGAACCCATGAACTATTTGTTAGCTGTATCTTCACCCGCTGGGAGATCCATGACTTGTGCTTATGTGTATCCTGCATGTGAGATTATTGTCGGGCATGCACATTTGTATATTGATTTACTGCCTTTTAACATTGATCATTTCGATGTAATTTTGGGAATGGACTGATTAACAAAATATCATGCTACCATAGACTGTGTAACGAAACAAGTTGTTTTCCGTCCACCTGGTTTACCTGAATTTGTGTTTAACGGAGTTGGTGTAGTACCTCCCCCATATCTGATTTCGTCCATGAAAGCATTTAAATTAATCAAGAAGGGGTGTAAAGGGTATTTATGTTGCATATTGACTGTACCTACTGATCCTAAAGCTAATGTGGACAGTATTCCTATAGTCAGAGAATTCCCAGATGTCTTTCCAGATGACTTGCCAGGGGATTTGATTGATAGGGAGATTGAGTTCACTATTGAAGTGTTACCGGGTACACAGCCAGTTTCCAAAGCTCCGTACAGAATGGCATCTACCGAATTGAAAGAATTGAAAATTCAGCTGCAAGAATTGTTGGATAAGAAGTTCATCAGGCCTAGTACTTCACCGTGGGGCGCACCAGTTTTAATTGTGAAAAAGAAAGACGGCTCACTAAGACTCTGCATTGACTATCGTGAACTGAAAAGTTTAACAGTGAAAAACAAATACCCACTGCCTCGTATTGATGATTTATTCGACCAGTTACAGGGTGCTCAAGTCTTCTCCAAATTGACCTTAGATCCGGATACCACCAGTTGAAAGTCAAGACAAAGGACATTGAAAAGACTGCCTTTCGAACGAGGTACGGACATTATGAATTTCTTGTTATGCGTTTCGGAGTTACTAATGCACCTGCTGCATTTATGGACCTTATGAACAGAATTTTCAAACCATTTCTCGATGAATTTGTGGTTGTCTTTATAGATGACATTTTGATTTACTCCAAGAATAAGGAAGAACATGAACGACATTTGAGAATTGCTTTACAGACCTTAAGAGAACAGAAACTGTATGCAAAACTAACAAAGTGTGAATTTTGGCTTGATAATGTGATGTTTTTGGGACATGTGATTAGTAAGGATGGCATTTTAGTTAACCCACAGAAGATTGAAGCAGTGGTGAATTGGCCTAGACCAACTAATGTTATGGAAGTTCGAAGTTTCTTGGGCTTAGCCAGGTACCACAGAAGGTTTGTGAAAGATTTCTCCAAAATCGCTCTACCATTGACTCAATTGACTCAAAAGGGAATATCATTTGACTGGACCGATTAGAGAGAATCAGCCTTCCAAGAGTTAAAGACTCAGCTTGTAACTGCACCGATT
This sequence comes from Camellia granthamiana, assembly GCA_036172215.1. Classification (NCBI taxonomy): domain Eukaryota; kingdom Viridiplantae; phylum Streptophyta; class Magnoliopsida; order Ericales; family Theaceae; genus Camellia; species Camellia granthamiana. Next base: position 21,545,818 of record CM069913.1, read on the forward strand.
CTCACCCTACCCTCAGGTACGGATGGATTTACTATTTTCAGTGATGCTTCTTATAAGGGTTTGGGATGTGTATTAATGCAGAATGGTAAAGTTATTGCGTATGCTTCTCGACAATTGAGACCGCATGAAAAGAACTACCCCACTCATGATTTAGAACTTACTGCAGTGGTATTTGCATTGAAAATTTGGCACCACTACCTTTATGGGGCAACATGTGAAGTGTACACAGATCACAAGAGCTTAAAATATTTCTTTACACAGAAAGAGTTGAACATGAGGCAGGGGAGATAGTTAGAACTGATAAAAGACTATGACTTGCAAATCTTATACCATCCAGGAAAAGCTAACACCGTTGCCGATGCACTGAGTCGGAAATCAATTGGGAATTTGGCCTGTTTACTCACCGGACAGAAAGAATTACTATGTGACCTTGAAAAATTCGAAGTTGAGATTGTTTTGCGTGAACAAGGTGGAACATTGGCTGCTATTTCTGCCCAACCGGCTCTTATTGAAGAGATTAAAGAGAAACAACGCCAAGATGACTTTCTGAAAAAGATCATCGATGAGTAGGAATCCAAACGAAGGCCAGACTTTAAATTTGAAAAAAATGTATTGAAATTTCAGGGAAGGTTGTGTGTACCGAATGACCCTAAACTGAAAAGGCGAATTTTGCATGAGGGCCACAAGTCAAAACTTTCCATCCATCCGGGAAATACAAAAATGTACCAAGACTTGAAACTTAATTTCTGGTGGCCGGGAATGAAGAAAGAGATTGCCGAGTTTGTGTCAAAATGCCTACACTGCCAACAAGTCAAAGCCGAACATCAACGACCCGCAGGCTTACTTCAGCCCTTACCAATACCGGAGTGGAAATAGGAACATATCACTATGGATTTCATTGTTGGTTTACCTCGCTCCAGTAAAGGTATGGACTCTATTTGGGTTATTATTGATAGATTGACTAAATCTGCTCACTTCTTACCTGTTAAAACAATTTATAACGTGAACAGATTGGTTACAATTTATGTTGATGAGATTGTCAGATTGCATGGAGTGCCTGTATCTATTGTTTCTGATAGGGACTCGAAGTTCACATCGAGATTCTGGCAAAGTCTGCAAACAGCGTTGGGTACCGAACTGAGGTTGAGTAGTGCATACCATCCTCAGACAGATGGCCAGTCAGAAAGAACAATCCAGACTCTGGAAGACTTACTGCGTATGTGTATTCTTGATTTCCAAGGAAATTGGGAAAGTCATTTACCGTTAGCTGAATTTGCCTACAATAACAGTTTTCACTCGAGCATTGGTATGGCGCCTTTTGAGGCTTTATATAGCAGAAAATGCCGATCTCTTATTTGCTGGGCAGAAGTTGGAGATGGGCCTTTGCTTGGGCCCGAGATTGTACATGAGACCACAGAAAACGTGAAACTAATTCAACAAAGACTGAAAACCGCACAAAGCCAACATAAAAGTTATGCGGATTTCCGAAGGCGAGACAGGGAATATGAAGTAGGTGATCATGTTTTTGTCAAGGTGACACCAATGAAAGGACAGACTCGGTTTGGGGCTAAGGGTAAGCTAGCCCCGAGATATGTTGGGCCGTACGAAATCATTCAAAAGAATAATCCAGTGGCATATCAAGTAGCGCTTCCTCCTGAAATGGAGCATATGCATAATGTCTTCCATATTTCAATGTTGAGGGATTATCTTCGGGATCATTTCCATGTTATTGAGCCTACCCGTGTAGTGCTAAGTGATGACTACACTTATGAAGAACGACCTATTCAGATTGTAAGCCGACGAATCAAGAAGTTGATAAATAAAGAAATCCCGCTAGTGAAGGTGGACTGGCAAAACCATGGTGGCATTTACGCCACTTAGGAAAGGGAAGACGATATATTGAAAAGATATCCTGAATTGTTCCCCCTGAATCTAGTATTCTTCCAAAATGAAGGTAATCCGAGTTTGGAGGACCAAACTCTTTTAAGGAGGGAAGACTATGACAACCCTCACCTCTGATTAGTGTTAAACTGTGATTGAGCATGATAAGTGAATGATTAGAGTGAAATCCTAAATTGTTTGTTTGAGTGTATTGTTTTAAATGCATTTTTATCTGTTTGACTTCTAAACGATCTGTTCGTGTTTTTATTTCGAATTACGAATTGAAAGCCTTATTGGCGACCGATTCAGGAATTGATTAATATTATATGCTAATTAGGATTTATGTGATTTTATGGTAGGTTTAATTAAAATTGAATTTGGAATGATTAAATTAGATTAAATAAAGTTAAACCACATTAGTTTGCATTTACTACACTTTTGCCATTGAGTGGATTATGCTAGGCCACTACTTCTCTCACCCTTTACATTGTTTAGCATCTTTCTTCACTTCATCTTCTTGACCCAAAACTGTGAGAGAGAGGGAGTGTGAGGAAAAAATTGAATTCAACTAGAAACTTTGCTTGAACTTAGAAGATTTGAAGAGGTTTTGCGAAATTGAGCTTCCATACTTGGAATTCAAGGTCTATGGTAGGAAATTCACCCTCTTGATTATGAATTTGAGTAGTTACTTGCATGGTTCATGGAAAGATTAGTGATTTGAGCCAAGAACTTCCTTAATGTGTTAAATTAAGAGTCCATTCATGCATGCATGTCCATATCATGGGATCTTGAGGTCATTTTCATGAAAATTCTTACATGCAAGTTCATATTTTAGTTGTAGTTCAAGAATTCATCATGTTTTTGGAGGGATTGACTTATTTGATCATGTGTTAGAAGCTTTGCGTTCAAATGAGCACACGCATGTTATATTTACATCATGTTCTTGAAGTTTCATTCGAATTCGTGTTCCATTATCACACCTTTGGGCTTGATTTCATAAATTGATCTTTGAAACATGTTGTATTATGGGTTTTTAAGTGTTTTCCAGAAAATTTGCCCGAAAGAATCGAGTTTGAAGCTTTTAAGGTTGAGTTTTTGTGTTTGGGGATCAATTTGGAAATTCCAAATTTTTGATCCACGCTCGAGCGAAGGACTTCACGCTCGAGCGTACATTCTGAGTACATGCACTTCCGCTCGAGCGTATAAAGTAACGATCGAGCATGAAATGCATATGCCCAGAAGTTCATGTGTTTTGCAGTCCGCGCGAGCCGGAGAATTCACGTTCGAGCGAGGGTTTGAGTCTCACGCTCGAGCGGAGGTCGAGCGTCCGTCGAGCGTGAATATCATGCAACCAGTACTTTTCATGAGTTTGCAGCCCGCTCAAGTGAAGAAAGTCGCGCTCGAGCGGAGCTTCGTTGTCTGCATGTCCACTCGAGCATATAAAGACATGCTCGAGCGTGGACCCCTGTTTCAACAAATTTTGAAAAGTATTTTAAAGTATATCTTTGCATCCTCATTTCATCCTAGGCATTCCTAGGTCAAGTTTAAGGCATTTTAATGAGGATAATGTTATTGAACCACACCAAGTCAAGTTTAGGGGCTAAGCTATTAATCCCAAGTGTGTAACTTAGTGTGTGTTCATTCTGCAATTGTGTAGGGTTGGCATTCGAGGATGCTCATTAGCTCGCCTATAGCCCAGTACTCTGTGAGTAACGATATCGTAAAGATATGTTCAATTATGATTATTTTCTGAATGATCGATTGTACTGCTTCCTGAAATGATATTGTTTACTGAATGAATGTTTGTCGTATTTGTAAACTGTACTCGTGGCATCCATAGCAACTTATTGTTACTGTTACTGCTACTGCTACTATTACAGAGATCTCTGTCGGCTCCAATGTGTGAAACCACTACTGTTTACTGTTTGATGGCCATCAACTGACTGTTCGGTCTGTCAAGACCTGCTGTACTGTTTTGCTATTGAATGTACCACATATGACTATTATGGTTTCTAAATAACTGTTATAGCATGAAATATGAGCCACTGATTGAACAACTGATTTACTGATATAATTGACTGTTTTAATTACTGAAAGGGCATTCATTCTTAACCGTTTTATGCATATGTTATTCACTGGGCTTTAGCTCATTGTTTATATTTATATGTAGGTGTCCAAGCACCGGACTGAAGCTAGGAGCGTGAAGTTAAAGCCAACCTTTGCGCCTCACTTCGAGGTCCCAAGTCCGTTCAGGCTAAGGCTATTTTAGGGGTGTCTCTGTCTCACCCTTCTGTCTCTGTTTTGTAATAAGTGTTTAGGACTTGACTGTACAGTTACGGTGAAGGGATTAGGTCCCTAACCTGGATGATTATGTATATGATATTTGTATATATGTTTTGGTTATAAATGTGACTTGTTTATATAAAGTCTTTTTGCATTCAGATTGTCATAGCTCGTTGGATATCTTTCAATTTCTGTTTGGCTTCCGCCAGCCCCCTTACTCTGTATTACTGTCATTACTGTCAAGCAGGCCTTTGGTAATCACGGATTACTGGCCGATTGCGATACTAAACCCATAGGGGCGAGTTTGGGTCGTGACACTTGGTTGATTTGCTTTTTTTTTTTAGGCTCTTTTCATGTATTTTTTGCCACTGTTTTCCATCTATTTAAGGCTGTCTTGAGTTCTTTAAATAGGTCATGCTTTGATTAGCTTGGTTGTTGTCTTATAAGTTTGCATACATAGCTTGTTGTCCGTTGATTCTTGGCTCTTCTTCAATTCATTTCCATGTTCAAGGACCTCATTTTAATAATCAACTTGCCATTCATCCATTTCCATTGAGAGTTGTTTCAATCGGTTGATGGTTATTCAAAACGTAAACAAGTGATTTACTCTTAATGGCTTAATCTCTACGGAGATTCAATGCCAACGGTGTAGTCTCTTTTTCATGTTGAGAATCACCTCCTGTTTGACATATTTCTCACTTAGTGGACGTAACAATCATCTTTGATTTAATAGATTAAAGGGTGTTAAGGCTAAAGAATTTGACTTAAAATGAACCAACCCACATAAACAAAATGAGTTATCTTGCTTGGGATTCGGTCAAACGTTATGCTGAATCCGTTGTGTCAAGAGTTGTCTTACATCAATTCATGATGTTTTGATAGATCTTGAAGCGTCTCTACCTCCCTCTTTGAGTTCACTCCATGATAGGAGGGAGGGGTGGTTGTTGTTCATTACATTTATTGATTTTTGTCCAAGTTGTGCATCAAAATCATCAAGCAATCAATTTGCTCTTTGGTGGTTTTGGAAACAATTCTAACATTCTCTCGAGGCTTTCCTATGATAAGGAAGTGTAAGAGAGACAAACAGAGTCCAAAACACTCTGTCTGTACTGTTTTCACTTCAAAGCACAAAATAGAATTTTACATGACATTGAGGCACGGTCGGCCTTCTTTAGGCTTGGCCGGGCTTCATTGACGGCCGGCCTGGCCAGTCATCAATGTTTGGTTAGCAATGTATTTTTGAAGAACAGAAGACAGTGGCTGAATGTGAAACAGAGCAAGCCAAGGCAGACAGTGTTGTTTTGGGACCTTGTGCTTGTAAACCTTGTGTATTAATGCTCCGTGCATTGTTGTAATTAATTAATTTATTTAATATTGTTTGTTGTAATTAGTCTTGTTAATTATTAATGTTGTAATTAATTAATTATTATTATTCATTTGTAATTATTATAGCTAATTAGCTTAGATAGTTAATTTTACTTACCATGGTTATCCTTATTGTAATAGCATAGCTTAGCTAATTACTTCTTTAATTTATTCATTCGATTTTGTAATAAGTAGTTTAATTTGGACTTTTGAACTTTAATTCACACCCTCTCGCACGAGGGCAATGTTGTAATAAGTTGTATGTCTTCCAACCCTATGTCTTTCTCCTTTTTACTTACTTGCTTACAATGGTTAGTTTAGAAATATCACTTTTCAAATTAGCATTCTCATGTTTTGCAGCCGTTGTCTTACATGCATCCAAGGTTCGGCTCATCATGCTAACCTAATATCAAATATTCAAACTCATTACTCGAATACGTGCCTTATCGCATGTCTTGAATGAAATCATATGCCCTGCTCATAGCTGAGTCCATAAAATACATAATGTGTGCATTGCATTAGTCATATTGCATAGTTAAGATCATGCATTTTTCTAACTCTTTCACCTTTTTTAGCTTGGAGAATTAGGTGAGCTTTTATTGCTTTAGCATATTACATTGAATGTTAGTGCTTCCATGTCTAGCATACTTCCATGAGGCTAATTGCTTAAATGATATAACTGTTTGAATGCCTATGGATGAAGGCTAGTTGCTTGAATTGAGATGGTTTGATTAAATGTCCGTTTTAGCCCACTTTTTCAAGTGGCAAGTTCACAAAACAATTTCAAATAAAACATGAAAATCAAATGTCCCAATTCTTGCAAATATTAGTTTATACCTTGTGTGCGCATCACATAGTTATGTTAACTAATAAATCGGAACAAGTGCATATAATGCAAATAAAAATCACATCATGATTAATAGAGGCCGATCTTTGATCGGGCGAGCGGGATGCTCAATTCATGACCTTCCCTTCTCGTACCTAAGTTCCTGAGCCGAGACACTTTGGTGATGACGGATAAGTGGCCTTTGGCACGAGTCTCGAGTTTCCTAAATTTTTCCAAAAATATTTAGGTGGCGCCTCTGAAATCTAGCAAAGCAGTCCATTTTTGGCATTTGATTCAAACATCAATTTTTCAAAAGAATTGCCGGATTTGGACTCTTTTTGTGTTTTCACTGTTTCACATTGCACTTTGTGAAATCAGATTCAGAACCACGGGGAGTCCGAATTGTAGGGCTAGTCGTATTCGAAAGGAGCATGAAAAGTCGAGCTACAGTTTCTGGCGACTCTGCTGGGGAGTAAGAGAACTTGACTTGAAACTCATGATGTGAACTTTTATCTACACTTATATGTTCTTTGCATTGCATTTGCATGGTTACTTTATGTCACTGTGTTTTCCATCTACTATTCCTGGACGGTTTGTCAGAGGCTTGCCCAAAAGGCTTGCCAAAAGGTTGATTGGTCATGGGCTCTGCCATGTTAGAAACACAACCCTTGGATTTAGGTTGCCGCTGTACTGCTTGATCCACCCTTCACTTCTCGGTGTTAGGTGTGAGAGGTATATTAGGTAATCTTGCTGAGGTACCCTTTTGACCATTCGACCTAGTTGCAAGTGAAGCTATATTGACTATTCTAACTTAAGATAGGATGCTGCCCATTTGCAGGATGTTGTGAAAACTCGTTGTTTGAAATGGTGCAGCCTAGATCATGCCAAAATCTAGGACAGGGTAACCCTACCCCCTTATAGGGGTGTTTTGGTTCTTTTACTTGATGTGTGCTTTTACAGTGAGACTGTACAGGATAGTTCATATCAGCGTGAGATTGAGAACAGAGTTCAGTGGGGATTACAGTTCAGCTATGTGTTTTGATTGTTGTGAATTGGGGCCGAGTGTTGTCCGATTTTGATTTTGTTTTTCTTTTTTTCTTTTTGCTAGGTAGTTTACCATCATAGCTTCAGAAAGACCTGATATTCCCCAAGTTGTATGGACCTGTTTTGGCAAGCTTTGCAAAGCTCAAGACCTTATTGGTGGTTAGCCCGTGTTAGTCTCGCTTCCGCTAGTCACCCGACGAAGAAGGAACAGACAGTCAGTAGTATCAGTACAAAGCACTTTGCAAACACCAGCCCGTTCTCACTCAATCAGTTCACCAACATCTAGTTCATCCAGACTAGCAATGGCACAGAACGCAGAGGAATTCGCGGCCATGATGACAACTTTCCAAAGAACCGTGGATACTGTAAACTAGAGGATGGGCTGCACAAGATGAAATCATTGTCGATCTACAACATACATCTAAGGCATCAGCGTCAACCGTACACCCAATCCCGGTTGCTCAGCCAAATCCTGACCTACCCCCACCAGTAGAAAATCTGCCAGTCCCGGATCCTCAAGACATGTTTCCCCCAGCTCTAGCTTATCGGTCTCCGGTTCAACCTCCTACAGGGATTTTTCCTTTTAATATGAATGAAATTGATCCAGCCTTGGTCAAGATTGCTAGATTAGCGAAAGCATTGAAGAAATCCCAGGGCTTCAACTCCATTCCAGATATCGAAGATGGGTACACTAAGGCTTCGATCAGATTACTAGAGAAATTTACTATGCCCTACATCGACAGATTCGATGGGAGTGGGGATCCAATTATGCATGTCCGATTTTTTTCGAATGTATTGAGGCCCAAAGGTTTGTCTCGGGTGCAGAAGCTTTCTTTATTTGGGAGAACCCTGTTTGATGTGGCGGCCATTTAGTATGCTAAATTGGAAGACTTAACAAAGCGAAATTAGGAGGAGCTATCTGAGGTGTTTGTCAATCAGTACTCATATAACACCCAAATAGAGGTAATCATAAGTGAGCTAGAGGCTATTACCCAGAACCCCAAAGAATCATTCATCGATTTTGTTGCCCGGTGGAGAGCCAAGGCAGCCCGAATGAGAAATAGGCCTGTTGAAAGAGAACAAGTCCGACTAGTGGTCCAGAACCTTGAGCCAGACATGTTGCAGAGGATGATAGTGCCACCGTTGTCCGCATTTGCTTCCTTACATGAGCTAGGGGTCCAGATTGAGAGTGCATTAAAAAAGGGCATCATCCATAGAACAAGTGAACCCGTAAAAAGGCCATTCTCTCGGAACACCAATGCTAGCAGTAGCACTATTCCACGGCCTGCGAATGTCAGTACTGTTGTTTCGATGACCAAGATAGTTGATCCCTTTACTACAACCACAACCTCACAATCTTCACAAAATACCGGGCCACCCCACAATCGAAGAGTTTTTACTCCCCTTCATATGAGCCCAACCCATGCCCTCAAGCTATTAATGCAAAAGGGGCATCTCAAGCCTCTCAATCCTCGTCCACTTCTAGACCCATTGCCACCCAAACATGACCCTACCCAGTATTGTATCTTCCATCAACAACATGGCCATCCCACAAATATGTGCTATCGCCTACGTTATGAGATCCAGGATCTCATTGACAACAAAGTTATCTCCCCACCTGCCAAACCAAACGTAACAACCAACCCACTTCTTAGACACAACCAAGTCCCCCCACCCAGAAACATTAACCATATCCATACACTACCACCCACCTTCAACCCTAGCACATACATTACCATATCCCATCTATCAAAACCGGAGGTGGTTATTCCAAAAGGCACAGACATGTGCATAATGGATCTAATAACACAAACCCAATCCAGGCCTGTGGCAGTAGAAACGGAGAAAGAGAAGAATGCACTGAAGACAGGGTCATTTGATACCCGTGTCATAGAGAAGGGGGTCCCGCTCGCAGAGGAGTACGATCTAGTTTATTATCACATGCTCGGGGGGTACCCGCACGTGTTAAACAATTCGGACCCTTGATTTCTTTGATCTAGTCTCACTAGAGCAATGTGAAACGTAGATGAAAGTCCAGATTTGGCAACTTTTAAAAAATCCATTTTATTGCAAAACCTTTTGCCAGAAATGGACTGCATCATCAGATCTCAGAGTCACCACCTAATATTTTTGGGAAATTAGGAAATACATGACTCGTGCCAAGGCCACTATTCGTTGTAACCAAGGATGCTTGGCTCGGAACCTTAGGTATGAGAGAGGATGGTCAATAATGAGCACCCCCGCTCACCCGATCAAAGATCGGCTTCTACTAAACCATGATATGAATTTTATTTTATTTATATGTTCATGTTATGATTATTTAATAAATCGTAAAATTTACTATGTGAAGCATACAAGTATAGACTAGTTTGCTCAAATTGGAACAATTCAATTTCATGTTTGTTTGTTGAAAGGGGTTTGAATTTGCCACTTGACAAAGTGGGCTTAAAGTTTGTGAATTTGCTACTACAAAGTGGGCTTAAAACGTACAATCGTTGAATCATTCCAATTCAAGCAACAAGCCTTCATCCACAGGTATTCTGTAATAACCCTCATCACTGATCACTGATTACCTACTGATTACTGCTAAATTGAAACTGATTATGATTGGTAATTGAACTGATTGAAATACTGAACTGACTGACTGAAATCTGAAACTGATTGATTGACTGTATCTGTTTAAATGCATTTTCTATCTGTTGATCGTTAATTGATCTGTCCATGTTTTATGCTTTAAACTGCGAATTGAAGGCCTTATCTGCAGCCGAATCCAAAATTGACTGATGTTTTTATGATCATTGGAATTTATGTGATTTTATGACATATTTAATTAAAATGTGATTTGGTATGATTAAATTGGATTAATATTGATATATTACATAGTTTGACTTAATTACAACCTTGCCATTTGAGTGGACCACTACGCCAAACTTTGCCTAAGCCTTAGCCTTGCATTACAAAACAATTCATCAACCCAATTCTTCTTGAGAGCAACCGACTAGAGTGAGAGAGTGAAGGGAATTGAATTCAACTTGTTGATTTGGCTTGGAACTTGAAGGAATTGAAGTATAGATTGCTAAATTGAGCTTCTAGTCTTGCATTGAAGACCTAAGGTAGAGTAACTACCCTTTTGTTCATGAACTTAAGTGATTCTTGCATGGTCTAGAGCATAGTTAAAGTCTTGAGCCAAGTTATGGCTCTTAATTGTTGAATTGAAGCTTAATCGTTGCATGCATGGCTATATCCTTGCATTTTGAGGTTGATTACATAGAATTTGGTACATGCATGCTCATGATTATGTTTAAGGTTCATGAAATCATCTTGTTCTTAAAAGATTTGGCTCTTTTGAGCATGTATTGAAGCTTTGAATTGATTTAAAGTCTTGCATGTCATATTTGAAGTTAGTTCATGAAAATTGGTTTGAAATTGGATTTGATTGAACTACCCTTGGGCTTTGATTTCTCAAATTGATCTTTGAAACATGTAATATTATGGGTTTTGAAGTGTTTTCCAGAAAATTAGCCCAAGAGGATCGGAATTTATGCATTAAAACTTGATTTTGAGCTTGAGGTTCAAATTTGGGAATTCCAGATTTCGAACTCACGCTCGAGCGGGGTTACTGGCGCTCGAGCATGAAATTCGTGCTCCCAGTACTTTGCACTGTTTTACGGTCCGCTCGAGCGGGGTATTGGACGCTCGAGCGGGACCTTGTGTCTTACGCTCGAGCGGCTATCGAGCGCCCATCGAGCGTGATTTTCGAGCATCCAGTACTTTTGACTGTTTTGCAGACCGCTCGAGCGTGGGAAGTGACGCTCGAGCGGGAACCTTTGTCTGCATGTCCGCTCGAGCGGAGTAACCTACGCTCGAGCGGGACCCCTGTTTTCTGAAAATTTTGAAAAATGTTTTAAAGTACATCTTTGCATCCTCATTCCATCCTAGGCATTCTTAGGCCTAGTTTAAGACATCTTAATAAGGATATAGATGTAGAACACACCGAGGCAAATTAGGGATTAAGTTATTATCTTTCCCAACTGTGTAGCTTAGTGTGTGTTCATCTTGTAAACTGTTTAGGGTTGGCTTTCGGAGACGCGCTCTAGCTGCTTATAGCCCAGAACTCTGTGAGTAACAATATTGTAAAGATATGTTCAAATATGAATATCTTCTGAATACTGAACTGTACTGCTTTTCGAAATGACACTGTTAACTGAATGAATGTATGTCCTCTATTCTGAACTGTATTGTGGCATCCATAGCAACTACTGTTTACTGTTACTGCTACTGTTACAGAGATCTCTGTCAGTTCCTATCTTGGAACTTCTGTTTACTGTTATGATGGCCATATTGACTATTCGGTCTTTTAAGACCTACTGTTTACTGTACTGCTATGCTAATGGATGTACCACATATGATCGTTATAACTGAATGACTGACATACTGAATCAATGAACTGTTTTCATTACTGTAAGGCCATTCATTCTTAACCTCTTTACGCATTATGTTATTCACTAGGCTTTAGCTCACTGTTTATATATATATATATATATATATGTAGGTGTTCAGGCACCAGACTGGAGCTAGGAGCGTGGGTTAGACTCCCCCATTTTTTGTCAAGCCAACCACTGTGCCTCACTGCGAGGTTCTGAGCCTGTCAAGCCACGGCTTAGGGGTGTTTTAATTTCCCTCGTCTGTCTCTGTATCTGTTTTGTAATACTGTATAGACTGATAGCACTGTACTGTACTGTTATAATAGGGGGTTAGGTCCCTGTTCTAAATGATTGTACATATATGTACAGACTGTTTCGTTATGAATGTGCATACGAATGAAAAGTCTTTTTGCATACAGACTGTCACAGCTCATTGGACATTGTTTAATTACTGTTTTGGCTTCCGCCAGCCCCTGTACTCTGTTTTACTGTATGACTGTTAAGCAAGCCTTCGGTAATCTCAGACTACTGGCCGGTTACGGTGCTAACCCCATAGGGGCGGGTTTGGGTCGTGACATATTCAAACTGTTTATCACTTAAGCAATTAGCCACATGGTAGGATGCTAAACATAACAAGAAAATTATGTACAAGCGGGATGCTAAAGCATAAAAACTCACATATTTACCAACGTCTCGCGAACAAGCTACAAAACAAAATTAGTAAATCATGCATGATCTTATATAGAAAATCCTAATATAATTCACTCATGAGATGTAACTAAAGATTTGGCTTCTAAGATATGACATGTGAATCATCTCAAAAACATGAAGCGCACATAATCACATAAGAATTGATTAAATCCACAAATACAAAATTTGCCGAATCAAGATGCATGAAATATGGATGCAAAGCAAAGATTTAATAAAAAAATAGAATAAACATGATGCATATCCACAAATAAGGAAAGTGAGTAAAAGAACGGGATAGAAAGAAGCGAGACGGGGAATTATTACAACATTTTAAATATTACAAATCCGAAGGAGATGAATAAATATTACAACACAATATAAAAATCCTCACAAACACTCAAAATAAAATAAATAAAAGAAAAGGCTTCATGTGCCATGGAAACCACCAGGAGTTGGTTAACATCGGAATATAACGTCGTCTTGTCCAAAAAAAGCTAACCGGCCGGCCAAATAGGCCTAGCAAAACCTGTCTTATTACGAAACCAAGAAAAAGAACAAATAATAAATATGTAGATGGCTCAACTAACCACTACCGGTTAGATTAAAATAAGAAAACAAATATAAAATAGAAAGTGCAAAATTACAACACAACTAACATGACCCTAAAACAAGAAAACAAATATAAGATAGAACATACAAAATTACAACAAAACTAATATGAACCTAAAACAAGGAAACAAATATAAGATAGAACATGCAAGATTACAACAAAATTAATATGAAACTAAAATAAGAAAACAAATATAAAATACAACATGCAAAATTACAACAAAACTAACATAAACCTAAAACAAGAAAACAAATATGAGATAGAACATGCAAGATTACAACAAAAGTAATATGAAACTAAAATAAGAAAACAAATATAAGATAGAACATGTAAGATTATAACAAAACTAATATGAAACAAAAATAAGAAAACATATATAAGATAGAACATAATATGAAACTAACACAAGAAAATAAATATAAGATAAAACATGCAAGAAAAATGAAAGAATTGAAAATTCACCTTCCAAAGAAAAGGATGAACTCCTTAGTTCACAAACTCCCTCTTGATCACCCTCAAGTTGTGGTGTATGTTGTTGAAATCTTAGCAAGAAAGTTCAAGTTTTAGCTTTGGTGAAGTTTTGGGTGGTAACAAAATAAACTATTTCTTTAATCAGAGTTTAGATCTCTCTCTAAAAATATTTTCACTCAATTTGAACAAAATAAACTCTTTCTTTGATCAAAGTTTAGACCTCTCTCTCATAAAAATTTTTCACCAACCCTCATAGCTCTAATGGTCTTCTATATATAGGCCAAAAACCAAGACCCTTTCATGTTTTGAAGGGCCAATTTTGAAAGGCCAATTTTGAAGAGCCAAAACCTATTCATGTTTTGAAAAAGCCAATTGTGAATAGTCAAAACCCATTTATTTTGAAAGGCCAATTGTGAATAGTCAAAACCTATTCATGTTTTGAAAGGCCAATTGTGAATAGTCAAAAACCCATTTAGTTTTTTTGAAAGGCCATTTGTGAATAGTCAAAGCCTATTTATTTTTTGAAAGGTCATTTGTGAATAGTCAAAACCTATTTATTTTTTGAAAGGCCATGTGTGAATAGTCAAAACCTATTTATTTTGTTTGAAAGGCCATTTGTGAATAGTCAAAACCTATTTATTTTTTTGAAAGGCTTATTGTTTCAAACTGCTAAATTTTCTGGACAAGAAAAAAAATATATAAAAAGATTTTTGAATAGGTCTAAATTAATTTCGCCAAAACGGGTGTAAAATTTGGATTAAAGCTTAAATTCGATTTTTTTGCTGAGAAATTCATAAAATAGCACATTATAATTTTCATCATTGGGTGTTCAAAAAAAAAGGCCCAAGTCTTAAGGTCGGTCAACATGGGGTATCTACATTTATACATTGTGGCAATCGATCAACTGAAACCAGTGGTCATACTGCTGGACTTTCTTAGCATTAATGCTATTGAGGAACCCCAAATGGCGTAGAATCCGAATGAGTGGCCCGAGCAAGGCCTGAATGACTTAGCAAACCTAGAGGAGGATCTGGCAGAATTGGAAGAGGATCTGGAGGATCTTTACTTCTTCGAGGAAAAGATACGAGGTGTATGCAGATGGGATGGTGGGATCTAAGCCAGCTAGAAACAAGTAATAAATGTTTGAGTGAGGAAGAGTCTGATGTGAAGGAACAGACATGAGAGACTGGGACAGAAGAGGAAATCACTATTAGTAGCAAAGTTGAGGATGAACCTCTGACTAAGAAAGAACAGGCATTGGAACAATTTCAAAGGGAAATGATAGAGGAGATCTAGGAGAAGATAGCTCTAGAACAGAAAAGAGGAAAAGAGAAAGAAGAAGCTGAATCCACAACCCGTAGTGTTCAAAACACCAAGAAAACCGAGTAGGAACCCAATGATTGGAAGAGAATGTTACAAAAACTCAGAAAATACCGGGATGCTGAAACCCGATTTGTAGTGGAGGAAAAATGGTATGATGACGGGGCACGTGATGTTAACATGCTTAGAATAAAACTTGATAGCAGCCTGACCATGACCGCGGGGGATTGGTGGGAAGATAGCGATCTAAGCCACATATACACGGATGAAGGGTGGAAGGATGAGACCCCTGACGATACGTGGTATATTGATAAGATTGATCATCTGACTTGCAGTGGTCGGTACTTTAAATCCCTGACTTTAGATCAACCAGAGTCTTCCAACAGAGAGGCCAAGAAAGCAAAGAAGAAGGATGTTGAGGAAAACTTGGTCTTGAAACAACTAAAGAAGATCTAGGCCGACATATCCATCGGGGGACTGATAATGGCGTCTCGGAGCATAGACAAGCCCTGCTCGAAGCAATGAACCGAACCAAACTACCCATTGACACCACCGCTGACCAATTGGTATCGTTGGTCACCTCTGGAGATGTTATGCCAGTAATATCCTTTACGGATAAAGAATTGCCTCCTGAGGGCGCCAACCACAACCACCCTTTGTATGTAACCCTGCAAAGAAAAAAAAAAAAGATTCTGGTGGTGTTAATAGATATCGGATCGATGATCAATGTGTGTCTAGTGAGAACTGCTTATGCCCTCGGTTTGAGGCCGATTGACTTTACACCCACGATCCAAGTTGTCTGGGCTTATGACAATACGAGCCAGGATGATATGGAAACGTTCAAGAGCCATATCCTAATCGGCCTGTTCGAACATGTGATGGAATTCCATGTGATAGACGTTCCGGCCACATTCAACCTACCACTGGGAAGGCTTGACTATATCAAATAAAGGTTGTATCATCAACAGTCCATCAGTTAGTAAAGTACCCTTTTAACAACTTGATTGCCACTGTGTATGGTAACTCTGCGATCCATCCTCCCCAGGGAACCACTGCACCATTATTGGAAATCATATATGGAAAAGAAAACGTGTTCCTTTCTGGCTTCTCTCTGGCAGAAGCCCGGTTGGTCCAAACCATCATGGCATAGGGCGATGGAGACTATGTGAGTGCGCAATATATATATATGATGAATAAACAAAGGCATATGCCCGGGTCGGGATTAGGTCGAAGTGGCACAGAGAGAGGTACTGTTGCAAAGGAGATAAGTCATAACCCCCACACTTTTGGGCCGGGATACAAACTTGCCGTTGCAGATTGGCAAAGGAAATGACAGGAGCTGAGAGAAAATCTGAAAGCAAAGAGGACTGGAATGGACGTTTTGTCCGCCAAGAGGAAGACTTCTCCTTTTTTGGATTTCTAGAGCCCTGGTATGATTGGGAAACAAAAACAAGGTATCCGGGGTTTGAGATCTTTTTCAGACACCAGCTGCCAAAAGAGGAGGATGAACAAGTATACTTGAGCCCTAGCACAGATCAAAGCAGGACTGCAAACCTGGACATTGAAGAAGAGGAGTTTCTGGGAAAGGCACTGGCTGACTTATTGACAAGTTCTACTGCTGGAGCTGAGACCACCAACTTGGAGGATAATTTTGCTATCTCAATGATCGTGGATACCCTAGCTACGGATTTCTCTAATCTTATCGTGGATGCATCTTAGGCTCCATGCCTGGTCTAGAAGTTTGAGAAAGGCATCATCAACAGTTTTGAATCGGATAGTTAGTCCGGATTTGATTCCAGAGAGTTTGTGGAATCGGAGTCAGATTCGAGTTCCTTTGAGTCTGGTATTTCTAGGAGTGGTAACCCGGATACCAAAGTCCTATCCAGGTCGTCTTTTAGCTTTTCTTTTGAGTCCATTGTAACCGAAGATCCAGACTTTTTGAATGAGAATGCTGTGAATGTTGCCTACTTCTTTGTGCCTTTGGTTTGTTGTATTGATCTTAATTTTCAAAATTTTGACATAAACGAAGTTGAAGAAATTCCTTGGGTTTTGAAAAATTTGGTCGATCATGAGAAGGAGACGCATGTTAAGCCCTGTATAGATGAAATCGTATCAATTAAGGTGGGTACTGAGAAAGATCCTCGCTTGGTCCAGATCGGGTCCACGCTATCTTCGGAGGAACGCAAGCGTTTAATCGCTTTATTAAAAAATTTTAAAGATGTTTTCACGTGGTCCTACAAAGACATGCCTGGAATCGATCTTGAGATTGTACAGCACCGGATCCCTCTTGACTTTGAGGCCCGGCCAGTTAAGCAAAAGCTGCGCAGAGTTCGCCCAGATTGGGCTTTGAAGATCAAGGAAGAAGTTACCAAATAGATTAAGGCAGGGTTCTTGCTTGTATCTGAGTATCTGACGTGGTTGGTCAATATTGTTCTAGTCCCAAAGAAGGATGGCAGAATCAGAGTTTGTGCCGACTTCAAGGATCTAAATAAGTCTAGTCCGAAGGATGATTTTCCATTTTCGCATATTGATGAGTTGGTAGACTTCACCGTGGGCCATGCATTGCTCTCGTTCATGGACGGGTTTTCCGGGTATAATCATATTCTGATGGCACCCAAGGATAGGGAGAAGACCGCTTTCACTACTCCGTAGGGCACCTATTGCTACCAAGTCATGCTGTTTGGGTTGAAGAATGTCGGGGCCATGTATCAAAGGGCTATAACTACCATTCTACATGATATGATCCACAAAAAGGTTGAGGTATACGTGGACGATATAATTGTCAAGTCCATAGAGCGAGAGGGTCACTACATTGCCTTAGAGAAATTCTTTCAGCGGATCAAGGAGTATAGATTGAGGTTAAACCCGCAAAAATGCACTTTCGGTGTAACAACAGGAAAAATACTGGGATTCTTAATCACACAGAGAGGAATTAAGGTAGATCCTTCCAAAATCAAGGCCATCTTACAAATGCCACCACTAAGGATTGAAAATGAGGTGCGCGACTTTTTGGGTAAAGTACAATTCATAAGACGGTTTATTTCCAAATTAACCTTGACTTGTGAACCACTATTTCGTCTCCTAAAGAGAGGAAATAAGTTCTAATGGGACGATCGTTATCAATTCACTTTTGAACAAGTCAAGCAGTACCTGCAGAATCCGCCTGTGTTATGGCTGCCAAAACCGAAAAAAATTGCTGATTTTGTACCTGTCAATGACAAACTCAACCATGGGATGTATGTTAGCTCAAGAGTCTAAGGCCAAGGTGGAGTAATCCGTTTACTACTTGAGCAAGAAAATGCTGGATTACGAGACCCGTTACACTCCCCTCGAGAAATCTTGTCTAGCCTTGGTGTGGGCTACCCGGAAATTGAGGCACTACTTGTTAGCTCACTCTGTTATCCTGGTTTCGAGATCAAATCCCATCAAATATCTCTTTGAGAAGCCAGCACTTATGGGTAGGCTAGTCCATTGGTTGCTTCTTCTCTTCGAATTTGATCTTACATATGTTACACACAAGTCAGTTAAAAAGAGAGCTATAGTGGAATTCCTGGCAGATCACCCAACAAAGGGGGATGAGACGGTGGAGTAATTTTTCCCAGATGAATATATTCTGCAAATGGAGGAGAAAACGTGGACGATGTACTTTGACGGAGCAACCAATCAATATGATTATGGGATCGGTGTGTTGCTGTTAGCACTTGATGATTCCCATATACCCTTAGCCTTCAAACTCCAGTACAAAGTATCCAATAACGAAGCAGAATATGAGGCGTGTATTGCTGGTTTAAAAGTCGCCCTAGAACTAGGGGCAAAAAGGTTGGACGTTATCAGGGATTCGAACTTGGTTGTGTCTCAAGAAAACGGAGATTGGCGGGTTAAAGAAGAGAAATGGAAGGTTTACCATCAAGTCTTGGATATGCTAATTTCGAGGTTTGAAAAGTTAACATTTACCCATCTGTTAAGAGAGAATAACCGATTTGCTGATGCATTAGCAACTCTATCTTTTATGGTAGATATTCCATTGGGAGTCAGGATGTGTCCGATCGTTATTGAACGGAAGTATACGCCGGCCTATGAAATCATTGCCACGATAGATGAGGCGTCAGACAAGAACCCCTAGTACTATGATATCTGGAATTTCTTGAAAAAGGAGGCGTATCCACCAGAAGCAAATGCCAAGGACAAAAGGGGAATCCAGTGTCTGGCCGTCCAATTTATTATCTGCAGGGGCAAGTTGTTCAAAAGAGGCCATTTGGGAATGCACAAGTTATATGTTGAGGAAGAAGAATCAAAGCGCCTTATAGAGACCATCCATGGAGGAGAGAGCGGGGCCCACATAAATGGTGTGATGCTCGCCCGGAAAATTTTTAGACAAGGCTACTACTGGTCAACCATGGAAGAGGATTGTATTGGTTTTGTTCGGCGATGTCACAAATACTAGATTCATGCCAATTGCGTGAACATTCCACCGTCGAGGCTCTACAACATGACTTCACCATGGTCATTCTCTGTTTGGAGGATAGACGTTATCGGTGCAGTTACGCCAAAGGGGTCAAACGGGCATGAATTCATTCTAGTAACAATCGATTACTTCACTAAATAGGTAGAGGCCTAGTCCTACTTTGTATTGAAAACATCGCATGTGGCTAAGTTCATCAAAAACAACATTACATGCCGGTATGGGGTGCCCAATGAGATTATCTCCGATAATGGGTCACACTTCAAGAAACAGGTAACAGACTTGCTTGAGAAATATAACGTGGCTTTCCATAAGTCATCAAACTATAGGCCACAGACCAATGGAGCCGTTGAGGCTGCAAACAAAAATATCAAGAGAATATTATAAAAGATGGTGGAAACCTACAGGGACTGGCCAGATAAATTGCCATTCGTGTTCTGGGGCTACAGAACCTCAATCCAAACATCTACAGGGGCAATCCCCTATTCTCTCGTCTACGGGATGGAAGCTGTTTTGCCGATCGAAATTGAAGTGCCCTCGCTACGAGTTATGGCCGAGTGTCAAATAGCAAAGGCAGTTTGGCAGCAAAGTAGGTTTAAAGAGCTAATGATGTTTGATGAGAGGAGACTAAGAGCAGTGTATCATCTCTAGGGCTACCAACGCCGAATTGTCAGGGCTTTTAACAAGAAAGTTAAGTCCAGAAATCTTTAAGAAGAGAACATGGTGCTGAAAGAAAATCAAGCTCCCATTTATGACCCTAGGGGCAAGTTCAAACCCAACTAGACTGGTCCTTACATAATCAAGTCAATCTGGTCAAGAGGGGCAGTTATTCTTATAGACTTGGATGGCCTGGAGTTCTCGCAACTAATCAATATAGACAAGTTGAAGAAATATTATCCCTGAGAGGCTTGCTAGGCCGAAAACCTAAAAAGGCGGCCTAGGCAAAAGTTAAAGCACAAAAAATTAAAAATAAAAGAAAAACTGAACTCGTAAGGTTGAAAACCCTAAAGGGCGACTTTGGGAAAAGTTAGAGCGCAAAAGAAGAGAGTTAATACTCGAGTGAACCAGAACTGAACTACATACGGCCAGATACCCATTTTTTGGATACGTAGGCAACTTCACCCTGAAGTTCGGCCGTAACTATCTCTAATTCAATTGTCCTATCCGTTTTCTTGATCAGGTCATCTTTGTTCATCATTTATTAGTTCAGTTGTGGTCTTTATTTCGGAGAAGAAAGTGAGTACAATGCAGAGCAGCAACGATATGTAGTCAGGGGCAGTTATGATTTCTTTTGATTTGAGACTATACATCTTGAGAATTGATTCTGTACGTGTCAGGTGGTAATCGTTTCCGAAAATTGTTTTGAAAAGTTTTAATAAAAGTTGATTTTGTTCAAAATTTTACCCTTTTACAACTTGGACCATTTTTAGGACCGAAAAGAAAATTTTCAATACTTGCAACTTTAATTTTATTGATTTCAACACAAGTAGATACTTCCTTTTTATTTAGATCAAAGTTGCTTTTACATCTTAAAAACTTGAAAAGAAAATATCAAAGCTGTAAAACTAGGGGCACAACTAAGTCAGGTGGCCTTATGCCAAAGACGGCCCAATCTCTGCCTCCTCTTTAAGCCAAGCCAAACACTCCTTAAATAGGGTGTAACTGAAACTAATGGCAGGGGCCAGAATCTCTCTCATTCTCCAAGCTGCAAGATACCGGGGCAGGTGCAAGGCGTGAACTGGAAATGAAGCTGTGTATTACACTCTCTCACTTAGACATATCTGATCATGCTCGAACTGGCATCAGAACCGGAGAGGAAAATAGAATACACAATGTGTAAGGCCAATCAACTCTACACCCGACTGTCGAGACATGTTGTAGCTCATCTCAGCCAAATTAAGCCAGGGGCAACGCCAAGTAATGTCAGTTACAGACCGGCTGCACATCTAATCACACCATAAACCTTCTGAGGAGAAATCCACTAGCCGTAGACGAAAGAAGTAAGCTCGGGTTGAGTAAACTGAGCAAAGAACCACTACTTGCAGTTTATCAATAAGCCATACTTGGGGAGGGATGAAAAATAAGAGAGATTAAAGAATAGAGAGGTGTACGATGAGAGAAAAGTAAGGAAGGGGTTTTGAGAGAAAAACAGAGAATGAGTGTTGAGTGATGTAAGAATCATAAATTAGAAAGGTGGAAAACAATATCTGGAGAAGTAGCGGACTCTCTGACAGCCGGGTGGTCTCTCATCGACGGAAAACATCTAAACCCGAGGTTTCGGCCAGTGCCAAACCCAATGCAACTTTTACCGTCTTTCAGATGTTGAGCCACTTCAATTAACCAAATGCTAGCTCTGCCGAAACTAGGGGCAAAAAGGAATTATGCAAGAAGGCATAAACAGAGAGCATGTTGCTGGCGGCCTCGCCAAAGAAGGTCACTCCTGTCTCCAATGGCGGAAAATCGATGAACTAAACCGAGGATGTCTAGTTCCTCATCATGTTTCAAAAATTGAGCCTCATATAATGTTAACCCACACATTCGTCCCAAAGCTTGGGTATGGTCAAAAGGGGGCTGCGGTACGATTTCTTCGTCACACCGGGACTCCATCAAAGCTCGAAATTCTTCGAGTGTTGGACACACCTCTTGTGATTCGAATTGAAACACATGTGTGATCGGGTTCCAACATCGAATTGCGGCATGGAAAGCAAAGAGAAGTGCAACTCAGAGGAAAAGGGGCATTTAGACCAAAATCATGAAAATTCACCTTTTTTGAGTCGTCCAAAGTGGCTGTCCAATCTCGAAGCCTATTGTTGCACAATGTCTCCATCTTGGGAGAAAAATATCAAAGACTTGCTATTCTATCAGAAAAACAGCATGGGAGCATTATTTATAGAGGATGAGAAGGAGCAGTGCATGATAGCTGGGCAGCACTGATCGATCTCACACTGAGGCCCAGTTGTGCCTCAATGAAGCTTGGCAGCGCATATTTAGGCCCGGCCAGGTCTAAATGATGTTCAAAATCAGTATAGTTACAGGAAAGGCTGATTTTTGCCTTAACGTACCCCAGCTTTGTTTTGAGTCTTGTTTTGTTTGTACCAAGTGTTTTTTAGTATTTTCGAGTTGTTTTTGTTTTGTTTTTCTGTTATCGAGTTGTATTTTACATTTTGTCCAGTTATGGGTTGTTTTCCGATTCAAGAATGAATGCCAGAGCAGATATTTGTTGTTTTAAGTCTTATGTGAAGTTACCATGCAAAGGTTACGCCATTCATCACGTGCAAATGCCATTCATCACGTTATGCAAAGGAGATCATTCAACAAAAACTTGTCTTTTATAACTAGTGGGTCCAACCTCGATCATTGTTTTACAAGGTAACAAAACAAAAGAAAATCCTTCAAAACAAAAAAAAATGGGTCTATATGAAACTAGTCTTTAACTACAAAGTAAAAACAAAAACAAAAACAAAATCATCATCCTCATCAGTAACCCATTATTGCCCTCTTCCTCTTCGGCTGCAGAGGAAGTGCATCACTGTCGTCACTAGGGCTACTGGACAACAAGTTAACCTCTTCTCCCTTATCCTCGAGGGTCGTGGACCCGTCAAAAGACTCCTCAGAAGGTGAGCACTACCTCGCTTGGCTTTTCCCTCGATTGACTCCCCCTCGGCCCCTCACTGGACCCCATCTCCGTCTAATAGCCGAAGGAGGTCCTGCAGGCACTGCTGGCGTGGGCTCAAGCTAAAAATAGTATGAGTATCAGTATGAATTAACATGAGTATAAGAAGCATGGCAATAGCAGTGAACTACAGATATAATGTACCTCGATCCCATGGGTAACTAAGGCGGTTTGCCTCCTCCGTACCATGAGAAGCAGTTGGTCGATCATCCGGAGGAGGTCATCATCATACGCCCGGGTATCTGCAAAAGGAACATAATTTGAGAAAGGTAGACAGAAGTAATAAAGAACAATAAACAGAAATGGTAGAAAACAAAACAAAACGAAGTGCAGAGAGTAGAAGCAAAATGTGTACCTACTCGATGCCAGGAGCGAAAACTAGCCTCCGGTCCCTCTCCTCAATGCGCTTAAGCAGGATCTGCTCGATTACTCTATCTGGAAGCATATACATAATGTTAGTGGGAATCACAGGAAACCCAAGAATGGGAGCAACGGCAGGGGCACCTCCAGCAGGGGCATCACCAGCTGCAGCGGTAGCAGCAGTAACCTTTGGCGTAGTGCAAACCACACCCGGGGTAAAAGATGCCATCACCCGAGTGTATAAGAAGGTAATGAAGTCGCCAGGCTCATGATGATGATCACCATCCTCTGCCAACATTAGGAGGTCGATCTGAGGACCGTCCGATAACTCATCAACTACACTCATGACTGGAGGAGGAGGATGTGGAATGTCGGGGTCAGCGACGCCCTGCGTCTAGCGGATAAACCTTTCTCCCAGGTAGTAAGCCCAGCCAAAGGGGCCCTCGAACAGAATTCGCATGGTGGAGGCATGCCATGCAGCGACGTAGGTCGTCCTTGATGCCTGGGAAATGCCCGCCTAGGGATGCCAGTCAACCTGTAGGAGCAGACGTAAGATGTCAATAATCAATGCAGTGTGAGAAATCAGTGCAGTATGAAAATGGTAGTGCAGTACAGAAGCAACAGTATGAGAATGACCGTGTAGTATGGGAAACAGTGCAGTTTGCTTATAGTATGCAACAGTTAAGGGTTAATATTTTGTTACTTGATCCGTAGTGATCGTGTCAAAGACGTGGCGAAAATAGGGGAAGTCTCGATCTATGCGGTGGCAGCACTCAAATTGAGAGTTGTAGTACTGTGAGCGGGGTATTGACAACTCGATCGGCCTCACCGGGATCGGAGCCAGAGAGGTGAAGTATGTATAAACCCAGAGCTGCAAACAGGAAATGATGAATGAAATAAATGAGCAAAAAATGAAATGCAAAACAAGATAAGCTGAAAACGTAGAATGCACAAAAAAGATAAGTGTGAGGCATACCTCCTAAACTCTCCAATAGCCGCCGAGTGAATCCGCCTTGCGGTGGGAGACGAAGCTCATGTAGCAGTATAAGGTGGCCAGGCCGGCGCCACCCCAGTCGTACTCTGTCACCTGGGGGAGGTGCACTAGTGCCCCTAGAAGATATAACCCCACGGTATTTTTCCTGTTCGTAAACAGGGTAGTATCGAGAAAATACATGAGGAAGACGCAGGTGTACTGTGCGACCTCATATAGAGTAGCGGGCTGGGACTCGGAGAAATGATCGTAAAACCAGCTGTACCTCACCATCCCATGACTGGTGATGTCCGGGATCGCCCCAAGAAGCTAATGCTGTGCGGATCTCCACTACGTCATGTCAAGATCGCATGGGATCGGGCCACCAACTCCAACCTGCAGGCCAGTGAGCATCGAAAAGTCGTACGGGGTCAGAGTCAGCTCCTCGATCGATGAGAAATGGAATGAATCTGTGGTGTCTCACCATCTCTTGACCAGAGCCCGTACAGAATGACTCGGCCCTCATCTATATGAGCCCTAAGCAGAAGGGCCTAAAGTCGACTGCATCAACTAGTACGCGAACCTCTGCAGGCAGTCTCTCGTACCAGTGCCGGGGGCCGGATATGGATCCATATCCATCAATCCTCCTGGCTACCACCTGCAAATGGGAAATATATGGCATTTAACTAGTGGTCTACTTGTGAGATTCAACGATGCATTTAAACAAAGAAAAGTCGCTTACCGTGGAGGCATCAGCGGATAAGTGCTCTGTGGGCTCTCGCAACAAGATGTCCCCGTCTATCCTGGGAATGAGGCCCTCGAATCTCAAAATACCACCTGGAGGTGG
Organism: Camellia granthamiana; assembly: GCA_036172215.1. Lineage (NCBI taxonomy): Eukaryota > Viridiplantae > Streptophyta > Magnoliopsida > Ericales > Theaceae > Camellia > Camellia granthamiana. Next base: position 21,571,044 of record CM069913.1, read on the forward strand.
AGCATGTGTGCGTGGTCGGTAGGTGGCGGCATCAAATGGCCTATCAACGAGGAGAGGCAACGCGAGAGCATCCTCGACCTCCATATCTGCGCCTAAGGCATCCCCAATGCCAATGGCGGGGTTCGGGATAAGAACTTCATCACTAGCCATGGAGAAAAGTGGAGGAAATGAAAAGAAAGTAAGAAAAATGTGGAGGGCCAAACCCTAGGTGAGAGAAAATGAGAGGGAAAAGTGAACACGAGAGTGAGTACACGAAAACAGAGAAAACTCGTGAGAAACAAGGCAAAAACAATGACAAACCCAAAAACTTGACCGGATCAAAATCCAATCGGTTCAAAAATATAGAGAAAGGGAAGGGTTTCGAAGAAAAATAACGAAGATTGTTGGGTATTGCAAGGAAAGAGGGAAATCTAGAGAGAGAAGGAGGTTAGAGAGAGAAGCTAGGGAATTTTCGGATGAGAATGTGCGAGGAAATAGGGTTTGAGTTAGTTTTAAACAAATAAATCGTGAAGAAAGGCGGAAACTGCCCTTGCCGCTATCGAAGCTTGGCTAGCTGTCGCAATGCCAGGCCCTGCTTCATTGAGGCCCGGCCGACTCTCAGTGTAAATCCAGTTCAGTTTTTGTTTTTGTTTTTCCTTACTTTACTTTATTTCTTATATTGTGGAGTTAAAAAAAATAAAAATAAATAAAAAATAAAAGAGCAAAACAAAAAAGAAAGCAAAAAAGAAAAGGAAAATATGAAACGAGTGGAAATGAAAAGAAATAATTTTTGTTCTTTCGGATTTGTTGTATAAACGCATGATTTGATTCAAAATTTATTTGTTTATACTCATTTGTTTAACTTATAGTTTAAGTCACAATTTGACCTGCTGTTAGTTTATAAATTGTTTTGCCTAAATTGACTGTTTTGTTATATCGTGTTGGACCATTTTAATATCTTTTATTTATTTATTTATATATTTTTGTTCATGAATTTTCTTTTGTCTTATTCATGAATCTCATCTTATTCATGAATGGAGATTAGTTAGAATTCATGAACTTGGTGGTGAGTTAATATTTGGATACACTCTCCCTTTTCTCTAGGTTCATGGTCTTTATTATTTTTTGGCATATTTTGTAAAGTCCTAGTGGCCTATATATAGTTCCTCTCATCTACTTTTTTTTACACAAACACACCAACTATTTTCTATACAAGAGAGATTATTAGCAAAGAATGATGTTTTTCTTGGTGGAGCTTTGGGTTCACCATCTTGTGCAGAGTTGGCTTGAACCATACGATAAGTGGTCGGGCCGTTGTATCCTGGAGGGGACAAGTCATAGTTTTGTGACTGCTGTATTGGTATTTGGGTTCTTCCTACCGCAACGGGCTTGATCTCCTTAAAGAAAATGAGACATCCGTGCCTCAGCATGATCTATTTGCATTTCATTTTCTTTGCATTATTTATCAATAAAATATAATTTTTTCTGGCATTTTCACCAACAATTTTAAGGAGATCAACCATGGAACAAGTACCAAAAAAAACCAATGATGAAATTGGAGATCTCAACAAGCCTTTCAAGTTCAAGGGAGTTCATTTTAAGAGGTGGAACGGAAAAGTTCTTTTTTACCTCAACCTATTGAAAGTTGCATATGTTCTTACCTAGAAGAACCCAAACAAAATCCCAACCAAGGAGATGAATGATGAAAACTACGAGGCACATGAAGCAAAAGTGGCTTCCTATAATACAGATGAGTATAAATGTCATTTTTATCTCTTAAATTGCCTTGCTGATCAATTTTATGATTACTATGACACCACTTACACTTCCGCAAAGAAAATTTGGAAAGTTTTACAGACTAAGTATGATACTGAAGAGGCAGGAGCAAAAAAGTATGCAACTAGTCACTTTTTTTGCTGCCAAATGGTGGATGGAAAAGATGTTGTAGAGCAAGCACAAGATTTCCAAATGATAGTTGCAGAAGTAAGTTCTGAAGGCATCAAGATTGGTGACAACTTGGTAGTTGCGGGACTTGTTGACAAGCTACCGCTATCTTGGAGAGAATTCCAAAAGAGCATGCGCCACAAACAAAAGGAGACTTCCTTAGAGGCGTTGATCACTCGCATCTAAGTCAAAGAGAAGGCTAGAGGCCAAGATGCATTAATAACACAAGCGGGTAATGACAATTCTACCACAAAGGTAAACTTTGTTTCAGCAAATAATAACTTTCCCAAAGGTCACAATTCCAAGAATGCTTATTTGAAGCCTTATAAAAAAGAATATGAAGAATTATGGTAAACCTCACAATAAATGGATTAATACAAATAAGAACCAGGGTCCATCACCTCCACAAAATTTTACAAGTTTTGTCTGTGGCAAAAATGGGCATATTGCTCGAACTTGCAAATTCTGAAAACGTGCACCTACCCCAAAGGCTAACGTTATCGAGGAGTCATTTGTGACGATGATTACAAACATTTGCATGGTTAATTATATGGACGGTTGGTGGGCAAATTCTGGTGCCAATAGACATGTTTATTATGATCAAGCTTGGTTTAAGGTGTATACTCCCTTTGATGATGAGAAAACAATAATGCTTGGTGATTCTAGTCTAACCAAGATACTTGGGAGTGGTGAGATTGACCTTAAGTTCACCTCTGGACGTGTGCTTACTTTGAAAGATGTGCTTTATACACAGTCCATGAGGAAGAATTTGATGTCAAGTTATTTGTTGAATAAGGCTGGTTTTAAGCAAACTGTGGAATCTGATCAATATGTGATTACCAAGAAGGGTATTTTTGTGGGTAAGGGTTATGCTTGTGATGGGATGTTCAAATTGAATGTTAAGATTAATAAACCATCTACCAATTCAGTTTACATGTTGTCTTCTATTAATTTTTGGCATGCTCGCTTATGTCATATTAAAAGCAAATATGTGAAAATCATGAGTAGTTTAGGATTAATTCCTAAAGTGACAAAATTTTTTGAGAAATGTGAAGTTTGCAGTAAAGCAAAAATTACCAAGAGGCCTCATAAAAGTGTTGAAAAAAATACCGAATTACTAGAATTATTTCATACTGATTTGTGTGAGTTTGAAGGAATTTTAACTCGGAGTAGTAACCGATATTTTATCACTTTTATTAATGATTTTTCAAAATACGCAAACGTATATTTATTAAAAAATAAAAGTGATGCTTTTGAGAAATTTAAAAAATTCATTCTTAAAGTAGAAAATCAATTTGGTAAAAAGATTAAGAGAATTAGAAGTGATAGAGGCCGAGAGTATGAATCTCTTAGATTCAACTCTTTTGTTCAGTCATTGGGAATTATTCATGAGACTGCTCCACCATATTAACCTTCATCAAATGGCGTAGCTGAAAGAAAAAATAGAACGTTATTTGACTTGACAAATGCTATGCTTATCGATTCAGGTGCTCCCTCAAATCTTTGGGGCGAGGCTATTTTGATAACTTGCCATGTGATAAATAGAGTGCCACACAAAAAGACTAAAATTGTATCTTATGAGTTGTGGCAAGGGCATAAACTAAATCTAAGTTATTTGAGAGTTTGGGGCTGTTTAGCTTTTGTGAGGCTTGCAGATCCTAAACGACCTAAATTGGATGAACGAGCTACCACCTATGCTTTTCTTGGATATGCGTTGCATTGTACAGCCTATAGATTTTTTGAAATGGAAAATAATATTATTTTTGAATCAGGTGATGCTATTTTTCATAAAAATAAATTTCCTTTCAAATCTAGAAATAGTGGGGGTCAAATAATTTCTGAAAATATTTTATCTGTGCCTAACTCTTCTACTCCATCTCAAGTTTTTCAAGAACAAGAAAATTCTCAAATCCAACCAAGAAGGAGTAAACGAGCTAGAGTTGAAAAAGATTTTGGCCCTAACTATTATCTATACAATGTGGAAGAAATTTCTCTTACGGTGCAAGAAGCTTTATCATCACCTGATGCTATTTTCTGGAGAGAGGCAGTAAATGATGAGATAGATTCACTACTTTCAAATAAAACATGGAAGCTAGTGGATTTACCTCTAGGTTGTAAAACTATTGGGTGTAAATGGGTCATTCGTAAAAAACTTAAACCGGATGGAATTATAGATAAATATAAAGCGAGGCTTGTCACTAAAGGTTTTAAACAACAAGTTGATCTTGATTTCTTTGATACTTTTTCTCCGGTTACTAAAGTTACATCCATTAGATTGTTGATAGCAGTGGCTGCAATTCATGATTTAAAAATTCATTAAATGGATGTGAAAACAACATTTTTAAATGGAGATCTAGATGAGGAGATTTACATGGACCAACTCGAAGGCTTTGTGGAGCCTGGCCAAGAAAGCAAGGTGTGTAAGCTAACTAAATCCCTTTGTGGTTTAAAACAAGCTCCTTAACAATGGCATGAGAAATTTGATTCCTGCATGCTTGAGAATGGCTATAAGACTAATGAATGTGATAAGTGCATATATTATAAAACTTGTGAGAATGCACATGTGATTATTAGTCTATATGTGGATGATCTACTTATCTTTGGCTCTAATTTGCATATTATAAATGAGACTAAAAATATGCTTAATAGCCACTTTGATATGAAAGATCTTGGTGAAGCCAATTTTATTTTGGGAATTAAAATTACCAAGACTAATGATGGCATTTTTCTTGATCAGTCATATTATGTTGAGAAAATTTTAAAGAAATATAATTTTCTAGACTGTAAACATGTTGCTACTCCTTTTGATGCATACATGCATTTATCTATTGTAACAAATGAAAAAGAAGTGATTAATCAAAAGGAATATGCTAGCATGATTGGTAGTTTGAGATATCTTATTGACTGTACTAGACCTGATATTGCATATGCTGTTGGAGTACTTAGCAGGTTTACTAGCAAGCCAAGTCGAGATTATTGGCTAGCCATAAGAAGAATTATGAGATATTTATCTGGTACCAAAAATTATGGTTTGTTTTATAACAAGTATCTTGCGGTACTTGAGGGATATAATGATGCCGACTAAAACACTTTGTCAGGTGATTCTCTCTATACCTCAGGTTTTATTTTTACCTTGGGTGGTGGTGCTATATGTTGGAAGTCTAAAAAACAGACTATAATTGCTAATTCTACTATGGAAGCTAAGCTTATAGCGTTAGCTTCAGCATGTGAGGAAGTGAATTGGTTGAGAGGTTTGTTACATGAAATCCCTTTTTGGAAAAAACCAATTCCTCCTATGTTAGTTCGTTGTGATAGCACTGCTTGTCACGACCCAAACCCGCTCCTATAGGTTTAGCGTCGTAACCGGCCAGTAATCCTTAGATTACCGAAGGCCTCTTAACAATTAGACTTGTAATTAGGGGCTGCGGAAGTAAATACATAACAAAAAAATATACATAGTCCGTCGAGTTGTGCAGACATACATGGGACTGATAATCTTAACTTTTATAAACATACGAATGACGTCATAGGTACAGTATTTACACGTCACCTCATGTACATATAAAAGGAAAACTCGTTCATAGAGCAAAAGGAACAGTCTTATACATTCATATTAACACAGCCACAAGACATGACTTGATTTGGAACCTCCTCGTGAGGCGCAAAAGGTGGCTGACAAACACAAAAATGCTTCAGGCATCATCTTAAGCCTAATCACGAGCCTGCTCACCTACATACATAATAAATAACTAGTGAGCGGTAGCCCAGTGAATAATAACAGAGGAAAGGGGTAAATGAATGAAGTCCCATAACTGTGTCTGAAACCAAAGTTCGCATTCGTATTCTCATTCTGAACATGTATACAGAGATCAGAGATTCATGCTAAAGCTTACATGGTGTATCCGCTAGCACTGACAGAACACATACAGAGAATCTTAAATCGTACTTGTCAGTTCTATAGAAGAACCTCCGGTCAGGTAATGATAGCTTGTCAGTTCCATAAAGAAACCTCCGAACTGGGAACTTGTAAACTTGTCAGTTCCACCTAGGAACCTCCTGCTTGGTACAGATAGCTTGTCAGTTCCATAAGAAATCTCCGGTACCGGGAACTTGTAACATATTTGAATCATAGCATAATGTCACTTGTAATATACTTGAATCATAACATAATGTCATAAATGCTTGTTATTGTTGGACAATCATTCATAGTATTAAACATGACATTCCATTCAACAGATCTTATTTCATATACCAAAAATAATTTAACTTGAATATAGCTTTACTAAATTATTACTCACAGATAACAGATGCTGCAAGTAGACAATTTAACTTCCTTGTGGCGCATGACCTACACAGTTACAGAACGAATGTATACTGAATTACACACCCGAAAATGATAACTTAGTCCCTTCTTGTTTTGGTGTGTTTCTACTTCATTAACCTCGTTATGGTGTCTTAATCATGGCCTAGGAATGTTTAGGATGGAATGAGGATGTAGAAATGCACTTAAAAATATTTTTCAAAACTTGCTGAAAATAGGGTCCACGCTCGAGCGTGGCTTTCTTTGCTCAAGCGGGCATGTAGAATATGAGGGTCCGCTCGAGCGTAACTCCCTTCGCTCGAGCAGTCTATAATTTTGAAAAAAGTACTGGTTGCTTGTTTTTCACGCTCGACGGACGCTCGGTCCCCGCTCGAGCATGAAACTCAGACCCTCGCTCGAGCGTGACTTTTGTTGCTTGAGCGTGCTGCAAAACACAAGAACTTCTAAGGGCTTGCATTTTACGCTCGAGCGTACTTCAGGTCGCTCGAGGGGAAGTGCACGCACTTAGAGTGGTCGCTCGAGCGTGGATTCTTGCGCTCGAGCGTAGGTGCAAATTCTGGAATTTCTAGATTTGATCTCCAAGTTCAAAACTTAATCTTTAAGCACCAAAACTTGATTTTTCTGGGCCAAAACTTGAGAAAATACTTGGAAACTCTCAAAGCAACATGAATTAAAGATCATTACAAGAAATCATGGCCCAATGGCTTGCTAATTGAGCAAAAATTCAACTTGAATTGTAAGAACATGCTATAAATATGACATGCATGCATAATTTGAGTTCATAACTTCCCAAAACATGACCAAATGAAATATTCAACTAAAAAACATGGTGAATTCTTAGATTACAACCAAAATATGAACATGCATGTGAGATTTCTCATAAAAAGAACTTCAAAACTTCATGATATGGACATGCAAGCATGGAATGACTTACAATTCCCAAGTTCTAACTCAATTCTTGCATAGATCAACATAATTCTCTTGAGTTCATGCATTATAGTCTAGATTTCAAGGTTTAAGGGTAAAATTCTTACCTAGAGGCTTGAGTTCACAAGTGTTGAAGTTGTAACTCTTAAATTCTCCTCAATTCCTCTAATTCTTGCTAGCTTGGCTTCAAATTGACTCCAATCTCTCCCCCTTCTCTCACTCTTACGGATGTGTGTGTGTATAAGCTCAAGAGTGTGTTGAATGAAGAGAAGAAAGATGAGTGAAGGCAATAGGTGCCTTATATAGGCTTTATTAATGTTGGTTTATTAAAACTAATCAAATGGGTATTAAATTAATCCAATTTAATCGTTCCGAATCGAATTTCAATTGAGCCTACCATGATGTTCTAAAAATTCCAAATAGCACATATATCAAGCCAATTTCGTGATTGGATGCCGATAAGGCCTTCGATTTATAGAACAAAACAAAAATTCAAACAGATGTGTCTACGATGAACAGATAAAATCACAAATTATGCAACACATATGCAATTAATTCAAAATCTAGTCTGAATAACTTATTAGGCATATTAAATCATGGATTAACGTTAATCGTAGGTTAAGGTTGTTACACTGCTGCTACTGGTAAAGTGAATAACCATTTTTATAATGGTAAATCCATACCTATTCGAAGGAAACACAGTAATGTAAGATCCCATTTGAGTGATGGCATCATAACTGTGAATTATGTAAGATCTTGTGATAATCTTACGAATCCGTTAACCAAGGCCTTGGTGAGAGATAGGGTCTGGAATACATCGAGGGAGATGGGTTTGAAGCCTATAAAATCATAAACCATGTATGAGGATACCCAACTTGGGGACCAAAGATCCTGTAACTAGGTTCAATGGGAAGAACGAATCATATGGTGGTTGTAAAAATGCACTCCTTAATATTTTGTTGTCCATCCCTATGATGTAAGTGCATTTGTCATGTAATGTTAGAGGGTTGAGTTTTTATACTCTTAATGAAATTCTGTAGCTCTTGTTGAGTGGGGTGTGTCAATTACAGGAACATCCTTGACAGATTTCACCTATGTGAGCATGAAAGTGGGCCGCTTTCTATGAGAACAAGGCTTATTCTCAAATATGCTCATGAAAACTAGGATAAGCACAAGGCCATAATGTGTTGGTTATTAAAAGCTCATGTCAACACCTGGATTATTATGTGTGAGCAGTAATACTTTATTTCTCCTAAGTAGTCATAGTTCAAGTCTGAGACCACTACTGACTCTAGAGTAAAGGTTGTTGTTTCACTAATGAAGGTTCAATGCAGAACACACCTTCATGATGCATACTAGTCTATCTTTGTTTGGTAATCTCTCTTGTCCTTGTTGATATTAAAATGAGTGGGGGATTGTTGGACCATTTTAATATCTTTTATTTATTTATTTATATATTTTTGTTCATGAATCTTCTTTTGTCTTATTCATGAATCTCATATTGTTCATGAATGGAGATTCATTACTTTGGTTACCTTTTGTCTTGTTCATGAATGGAGATTAATTAGAATTCATGAACTTGGTGTTGAGTTAATATTTGGATACACTCTCCCTTTTTTCTAGGTTCATGATCTTTATTATTTTTTGGTGTATTTTGTAAAGTCCTAGTGGCCTATATATAGTTCCTCTCATCTACTCTTTTTTACACCAACACACAAACTATTTTCTATACAAGAGAGATTATTAGCAAAGAAGGGTGTTTTTTTTGGTGGAGCTTTGGGTTCACCATCTTGTGCAGAGTTGGCTTGAACCATACGACAAGTGGTCGGGTTGTCGTATCCTGGAGGGGACATGTCATAGTTTTATGATTGCTGCATCGGTATTTGGGTTCTTTCTATCGCAGTAAGCTTGATCTCCTTAAAGAAAACGAGATATCCATTCCTCAGCTTGATCTATTTATATCTCATTTTCTTTACATTATTTATCAATAAAATATAATTTTTTCTGGTATTTTCACCAACATATCGTAAACAAATGATATTGTATATACGGTTCATTCAGAGGAGTTCCAGATAAAATCATTCGTGCCATAGTAAACGTGGTGCGTTATGTTCATTGTTTTAACACAATGGAAAATTGGCTTTCACTTTACTACATCATTTTGTTTGGACTTTGCGTATCGCTGTGTAGAATCTATGTTTCTAATTCACGTTTATGCGATTTGTTTGTTCGTTTATCAATCTAATTTTTTCTTCTATCGCGTGCAACGCGTTAGGATTGTACTTTCGGTTAAAAACATCAAGTGCGCCTGGTGTTCACACCCACCTTTCCTCCTCTCGCGTGTGACGTGTTAGGATTGTACCCTCGGTTAAAAACATCGGGTGCGCCCAGTGTTCACACCACATTTCCTCCTCTCGCGTGTAACGCGTTAGGATTGTACCCTTGGTTAAAAACATCGGGCACGCCTGGTGTTCACACCACCTTCCGTCCTCTCGCATGCAACGCTTTAGAATTGTACCCCGGTTAAAAACATCGGGTGTGCCTGTTTGTTCACACCACCCTTCCTCCTCTCGCGTGCAACACATTAGGATCTCGGTTGAGACCTCGGGTGCGCTCGATGGTTACGTCGCCCTTCTCCCTTTCTACGTGAGGCGTAGTTAGATTGGCATTTTCTTAAATATTTTCTACATGAGACGTAGGTTGGTTTGTCCTTTTTTTGTGCTTTTCATGCGAGGCGTGCCAGTTTATTTACTTCTTTCCGTGTGAAACACGACGAGGTTTATTTTGCTTTGATTTGCATTTTTCTTCAAACGTTGCATTCTTGTCTAGATTGTAGCATTGTTTCATTGCTTCATTTACATTGTGTTTCATTGCATTGCTTCATTGCATGATCATAAGTTATTTATTGCATTTCGTTTTTGCATTTTGCCCCGAGTTCGTTTTTTGCATTTATGTCTTGATTTCTTGCCTGAGCCTTATGGCTTTGTTAAGTGGGTCGTCTCTGGGCTTTGACATTCACTCACGTCACTTTATGACTTCGAGCTCTGTTAAAGAGGGGCAACTGTGGACACCCCATGTTTGACCGCCCGCAAGGCTCGAGCGCTTTGTCCGGTACACTCGATGATGAAAGTGGTGCTGTGCATGGTTCGAGGTCTCAACGAAGGAGCTTTGTTTAAGCTCTGAAACAATCCCAAACCTTCCTATTCCTACTGATTATACCCAAGAAATCCATTTTTACACATTGTGCCACCCTATGTTGAGGTTGAAACAAAAAAACAGGGGAATGCATTGAGGCCCAGCCATGCCTCATTGAGGGTCGGCCGTGGCTATCGAGGGCCGGCGAGGCCTTAGTAACAAGAAACACTGTTCTGGACGGGAGACTGCCAATTGTCCATTTTTGAAGATATTTATGATATTTCTGGCTCAAATTCTATAAAAATGACCATATATCTCTATTTTGAGAGTTGAAGAATTTCAAGAAAGCCATTATATCACCTTGAGAGCTCCTTCTTCTCCTTCTTCTTGTACAAACAACACTTTGAACTAACCTACCACCTTGAACCTATATCCATACATCATATATACCTCCACACCTTAGCCTAGGAACCTTGGTTGAGCCTTGAACACCATAATTCAAGCTTGAGAGTGTGTTGAGACTTAACTTGGTTCATAATGAAAAGCTTACTTCTTTTAGAGGTATAAACTTGCTATTTTCCCTCTTGCTTTCATTTCTTTCATTTGCTACGTAGTTCTTATTATTTTGTGTTGTTTTGATCCTCTTCCAAGTGTTTGAGTTTGGGTTTGGAGAGCTACCAAAAGGATAGAGAGAGTTTACACTCTTTCTATACCTTTACCTATAGCTCAAACCCTTACTTTTACGCTCTTTTTCTTTATTCTCTACACTGATTTTCAGAGTTTAAAAAGGGCTAAAAATCATGTTTTGAGGTTTCAAAAGTGGAGGGGTTAACCACCCCTCCTTGTTCTTGTTTACTAGCCTTGTTTCCTCTCTTGGTTGATTAGCTTTTTTTTTAGGCTCTTTTCATGCATTTTTTGCCACTATTTTCCACCTATTTAGGGCTATTTTAGGGCTGTCTGGAGTTGTTTAAATAGTTCATGCTTTGATTAGCTGGGTTATTGTCTCATAAGTTTGCATACATTGCTTGTTGTCCATTGATTCTTAGCTCTTCTTCAATTCATTTCCATGTTTAAGGACCTCATTTTAATAATCAACTTGCCACTCATCCCTTTCCTTTGAGAGTTGTTTCAATCGGTTGATGGTTATTCAAAACGTGAACTAGCAATTTACTCTTAATGGCTTAATCTCTACGGAGATTCATTGCCAATGGTGTAGTCTCTTTTTCATGTTTAGAATCACCTCCCATTTGACATATTTCTTACTTAGTGGATGTAATCTTTAGTGGACGTAACAATCATCTTGGACTTAATGGATTAAAGGATGTTAAGGCTAATGAATTTGGCTTAAAATAAACCAACCCACATAAAGAAAATGAGTTATCTTGCTTGGGATTCGACTGGACGTTATGCCGAATCTGTTGTGTTAAGAGTTGTCTTACATCAATTCATGATGTTTTGATGGATCTTGAAGCGTCTCTACCTCTCTCTTTGAGTTCACTCCATGATAGGATGGAGGAGTGGTTGTTGTTCATTGCATTTATTGATTTTTGTCCAAGTTGTGCATTGAAATCATCAAGCAATCAATTTGCTCTTTGATGGTTTTAGAAACAATTCTAATCTTCTCTAGAGGCTTTCCCATGACGAGGAAGTGTAAGAGAGACAAACAGAGTCCAGAACACTCTATCTGCACTGTTTTCACTTCAGAGCACAGAATAGAATTTTACATGACATTGAGGCACGGTTGGCCTTCTTTAGACCTGGTCGGGGCTTCATCGAGGGTCGGCCGGTCATCAATGTTTGGTCAGCAGTGTATTTTTGTAGAAAATAGAAGACAGTGGCTAAAAGTGAAACTGAGTAAGCCAAGGCAGACAATGCTGTTCTGGGACCTTGTGCATGCAAACCTTGTGTATTAATGCTCTGCGCATTGTTGTAATTAATTTATTTATTTAATATTGTTTGTTGTAATTAGCCTTGTTAATTATTAATGTTGTAATTAATTAATTATTATTGTTTATTTATAATTATTATAGCTAATTAGCTTAGATAGTTAATTTTACTTACCATGTTATCCTTGTTATAATAGCATAGCTTAGCTAGTTACTTCTTTAATTTATTCATTCGGTTTTGTAATAAGTAATTTAATTCGGACTTTCGAACTTTAATTTGCACCCTCTTGCACAAGGGCAATGTTGTAATAAGTTGTATGTCCTCCAACCCCACGTCTTTCTCTCTTTTACTTACTTGCTTACGATGGTTAGTTTAGAAACATCACTTTTCAAATTAGCATTCTCATGTTTTGTATCCATTGTCTTACATGTATCCAAGGTTCGGCTCATCATGCTAACCTAATATCAAATATTCAAACTCATTACTCGAATACATGCCTTATCGCATGTCTTGAATGAAATCATATGCCGTGCTCATAGCTGAGTCCATAAAATACATAATGTGTGCGTTGCATTAGTCATATTGCATAGTTAGGATCATACATTTTTCTAACTCTTTCACCTTTTTTGGCTTAGAGTACTAGGTGAGCTTTTATTGCTTTAGCATATTGCATTGAATGTTAATGTTGCCATGTCTAACATATTTCCATGAGACTAATTGCTTAAATGATATAACTGTTTGAATGCCTGTGGATAAAGGCTAGTTGCTTGAATTGGGATGGTTTGATTAAATGTCCATTTTAGCCCACTTTTTCAAGTGGCAAATTCACAAAATAATTTCAAATAAAACATGAAAATCAAAAGTCCCAATTCTTGCAAATATTAGTCTATACCTTGTGTGCGCATCACAAAGTAAGGTTAGCTAATAAATCGGAAAAGGAGCATATAATGTAAATAAGAATCACATCATGATTAGTAGAGGCCGATCTTTGATCGGGCAAGTGGGGTGCTCAATGCATGACCTTCCCCTCTCGTACCTAAGTTTCTGAGCCGAGACACTTTGGTGATGACGGATAAGTGGCTTTTGGCACGAGTCTCGGATTTTCTAAATTTTTGTAAAAATATTTAAATGGCGACTCTGAAATCTAGCAAAGTAGTACATTTTTGGCATTTGATTCAAATGTCAATTTTCTAAAAGAATTGCCAGATTTGGACTCTTTTCGTGTTTTCACTGTTTCACATTACACTTTGTGAAATCAGATTCAAAACCACGGGAGTCCGAACTGTAGGGCTAGTCGTATTCGAGAAGAGCACGAAAAGTCGAGCTACACCATTAAACCATGATTATGCATGCCTAATAAGTAATTAAGAAGAAATCCTGAGTTAACTTCGTGTGCATTGCATTATTTGTGTTTATATTTGTCTATTGTAAGAATATCTATTCATGTTTCTGTTTTGTTCTGAGAATTGAAGGTCTTATCGGCATCTGAACACGAAATTGACTTGATTTATGTGTTATGTGGGAGTTTTAGCATTTTATAGTGGGTTTAATTAAAATTTGATTCGAAATGATTAAATTAGAATAATTAATGTCAATTAATTAACGAACTATTAATTAAGCCTATATAAGGCTAATATGACCCCACTAGTTCATTGTTGCGCCCTCATTTCCTCATCTTCAAGCTCCAAAACGTGTGAGAGAGAGAAGATGAGAGAAATTGGGATAAAAAGCTAGAGAAAAGGGGGGTAGCTAGGAATTGTTGGAGAATTGAAGAGCATTTAGAAGTTTAAGCCTCTACACTTGTAAATTCAAGGTTTAAGGTAAGAAATCAAGCCTTTGGTCTTGCTTTTGAGTTGGTGAGTTTGTGAATATAAGAGGTTTAAATGTTTAACATGAGAATTGAGCTTAAAAGCTAAAAATGAAGGAATTTGCATTAAATCATGCATGTATGCATGCATATATCATAGCATTTTTAGTTTGAATTTCAAACAAATCCCCCATGCATGTGTCTATCTTGACTTTGTTTTGAGAATTCATTACATTTATTACCATTTGACCTTAATTGATGGCAAACACTATGACTTAGGTGCACCAATACAAATGTAATGCAAAGAAACACATAAGTGTAAATAAAACAACATATCATGAGTTCGAGTCAAGTTCTCTAAATCCCCAGCAGAGTCACCAGAAACTGTGGACTCGCCTTTTTCCGTGCCCCACCTTTCGGAAAGGGTTTGAAAAGAAGGCCTCACAGTTCGGACTCCCGCAGTTCTAAATCTAGTCTCACAAGTGCAACATGAAACTGATAATCACCAAAGAGTCCAAATCCGGCAAACATTTTTGGAAAATCGATTTTAAATCAGATAATGACAAAATTTGATTGCTTTACTAGATACAGAGTCGCCACCTAAATATTTTATTTTGAGAAATTTAGAAAACCCTGACTCGTGCCAAAGGCCACATGTCCGTCATCACCAAAGTTGCCTCGGCTCGGGAACTTAGGTACGAGAGGGGAAGGTCCTGAAATGAGCACCCCCGCTCGCCCGATACAAGATCGGCCTCTACTAATCATGATATGATTTTTTTATAAACATTATGTGTTCTTATTCTAATTATTAGACTAACTTTACTATGTGATGTGCACAAGCAAGTATAGACTAAAATTGCAAAAATTGGAACAACTCAACTCATGTTTATTTTCGAAAATGGTTTGAATTTGCCACCCTCAAGTGGGCTTAAAGTGCAGATTTACCACCAAACATAGTGGGCTTAAAACATGATTTGCCACAACAAAGTGGGCTTAAAACACACATTCATTGAATCGTTCTAATTCAAACAATAAGCCTTCATCCACAGACATTCATGCAGTTTAGCAAGTAAGCACATAGCCTCATGGCAAGCATGCGAAACATGGCAACATGGCAATCACACTCATGCAAGTATGCTAAAGCATAAAACTCGCCGAGTACTCCAAGCCAAATTAGAAACTAGTTAGAAAAATGCACGATCCTAACTATATTAAGTGTCTAATACAACACATGCAATATGCAATTAATAGGCTCGGCTACTAATATGGCATATGAATCAATTTGAATAACATACGATTAAAACACGTATTCAAATAAGTATTGAAATAACAATGTAGTTTGAATGATGTGCCAAGCCTCGGTGCATGCAAGACAAATGAATGGATGCAAGCATGCAATATGCTAATCAAAACATGCCCCTAATCTAACCATCAAAAGTGATTAAATAAAAGGGAGAAAGACGTGGGGGTTCGGAGACATACATACACACACACGCACACTTATTACAACATTACGCCTTCGCGAAGGAGGGTCCGAATGAATAAGCTAACTAGCTACGCTAATTAAGCTAAGCTAATTATTACAACAATTGAAACGAATTAACAAACTTATTCTAAGCTAATTAAATATTACAAATCGAAGTAACTAGCTAAATACTAAGCTAATTAAGTACAAAGCAATTAAACTAATTAATTAGCTACCACTAATTAACTAAACAAAGCAACTAAATGGCCTCGAGGGGTGAGGGATGCATGCATGCTCGGTTCCTCCACCTAAAAATGCCACTGCCTTGCCATTGAACGCCTCTATTTGCATATTTTGAACACCAAAAAAGCTACCAACTTCCAGAACACCTCTGCTCCACCTCAGGAACACACTGTGCAAAAATTTCATTGGTGGCTGGTTGGCTACTTCTGGTGGCCGTCGGCCACTGCTGCCCTGAACTTCCTTTTTGCTGCAACACAGAGCAAATAGAGGCAAAGCAGTGTATTCTCAAGGGTTATCTGTACTGTTACCCTCCTTATCATCACACAAGCTCAAAGGAGTGTATCTCTTGACTCTCAAATCATCAATCAAGCAATTTCCATGCATGATGACCAAAGAACCAAGTTTGTACAAGTTTAATGAGTGCAAAACAAGACTCAAAAAGGCCACCACCCTATGATGGTGACCAAGAAAAGTGGCACATTTCATCACTTTGAGTATGAAATGTCTCATTTTCCTTGTGTTTGAATTAATGTCCGATTCGAACACATGCAATGCAACACGAAATATGCTTATCTTGCCTCTTTTACTTGTCCATTTTGTTTACTCATTTTACATTACCGATTCATTCTTTAATCGATTAAGTCCAAAAGTGAGTGTCCTCTAATGGAAAGAAGTGTCAACCAAGGGGTAATTTAAGACATGAGAGAGATCATGCCATTGGTAATGAACCCTTAAAGAGAATTAAACCATTAAGCATAACCTCAATCTTAAGCTTAAAAGATCCCAAGTTTGAAACAACTCTCAAAAGCAAATAAAAGAGTGAAGCAAAGAGGAAGGTTACAGAGATTTAGATGTTGGAATTTAATGCAAAACAACACTAAAACATGCTATTAACTCAAAACAATGATAGTTAAAGCCTTAAAACACTAAGCTAGTGAATGAATTAACACTATAACTATGCAAAACAAGCCTCAACTAAACTAACCAACCCAAAACAGAGCCAAAACAGGTTATTTCATAAGCAAAAACATGCTGGACTTAAGCTAAGTTAAGCTAGAAGAACATGCTAACACATGAAGCTAACTAGGCATACAAACAAGACACAAGGAGGGGAGGCTAACCCCTCCAATTTTGGACTTCAAAACAAGGTTTTTATCACTGAAAAACCTCTGAAATTCAATTGTCAAAAGGCCCAAAAAAGTTTGATTTGAATGTGATGAAAAATGGTGCAATAGTCTAAGCAATTAAGCAACAAGAAAGATGGATTACCCCTTAACACAAGATAGCCTCAAACCATCATTTTAAGCCTCAAAAAACAGAGTTTTTTATAGTTGAAAACCAGCCCAAAAACAATACAAAAGGATGGAAAAACAAGTATTCAAAGCAAGTATACTAATCAAGTAAACTACCTCTTGAAGCTCAAGCACAAATTAAGCAACAATCCAAGCTTAAACCTTCTTCTAGAGCACAAACAAGACTCCAAGAGACCTCAGCTCCAAGGTGGCCAAGTTTGATTAAGGGTTTATGTGCAAAAGTGTAGAAAAACTAGACTTTAAGGCACAAAATAAAAAGACGGAGAGAGAATTCTAGAGAGAGAGAGGGATTTTTGGTCTAAAATGTCTAACCCCCCAAAATGGGCAGGAACCCCCCTATATATAGAAAATCAACTCTTGAGCTTGAATACATCCTACCATACACGTGTATGAAGATGTAGCTCAGTGAGCAACAGTTGGCACAGCTGGTAAACAAATATCTGAAAAAAGGAACCAATGGCCGTCGACCACCACTGGTAACCAACAGGCACAAGCCATGGTCGACAAATCCCAGGGCTGGCCGACAAGTCACCCTCTCTTCTAGGCTAGAGGCAACAAGCTCTCGGTCCAAAAACATGCACAAAACAGGCAAGGTTTAGAGGCTCAAAGACAAGGCGTTCCGCCGAGGACTTTGGGCACTCAAAACGAACACAAACAAGCGCAATCATCAAGTACACAAATGATGACGTCCAAGTCTTGAGGACGATAAAAAATGAGGTGTCTACACAAGGCCCTTATTTTCAGCATATTTGCCTAAGTGTTTTCAAGTTCATTTTAGCATCCTCATCGCATCATAGGTATTCCTAAGCCCTAGTTAAGACATAATAATGAGGATAAGAAGTAGAAATACACTTAAAGAAAAAAGAACTCAGTTAATAATTCCGGGTGTGTAATTCAGTACGTATTCATTCTGTATTTGTGTAGGTCACGCATCGCAAGTTACCTGATTTGTCTGCTCTGTTGTTTACTTTAGAGCCATCTGTGAGTAATAACTTAGTAAAGCTATGTTCAATTTTATTTATTTTCTATATGTGGAATAAGATTTGTTTTATGAAATGTTATGCTCTGTACAATGAATGATTGTCCAGTTTTTGACAAGCACTCGTGGCAATAATTCTGTGGTTCAAGTATATGATCTGTTCTCGGTACTGGAGGTTCCTTTGTGGAACTGGCAAATATGCGATCTGTTTCCAGTACTGGAGATTCCTTTCTGAAACTGGCAAGCATGCCATCTATTCCCGGTATTGGAGGTTCCTTTATAGAACTAACAAGTATGACCCTCAATGCTCTGTATTTGATTTGTTAGCGCTAATGGATGTACCATGTAAGATCAAACATGGATTTTGATTTCTGTATATGATCCAAACAAGAATATGAATATAAATCTGTTTCTATTTTTTGAATCTAGTGGAACATCATCCATTTAACCCTTTATTTTGTTATTATTCATTGGGCTTTCGCTCACTATTTATATTATGTATGTAGGTGAGCAGGCGCGTGACCAGGCCTAAGTTACTGCCTGGAGAGTTTTGAGTTAGCCAGCTACAGTGCCTCCCGAAGAGGTTCCCGTTTTATTGAAGTCAAGCTTGTGAACCACGTTAAAGACATCTATTTTGCTTTGTTTTGTTGTCTGTACACTGGGCTAAGTCCCTTTTTAGTTACATCTGCATGTTACCATAAGCCTTATGTAATGTTGACGTCATGTGTGTATGTATATAATTTTTCAGCACGGCTTAATGGGCTACATATATTATATATTTGCTTCCGCAGCCCCTAATTATATGTTATTATGTTCAGAGGCCTTTGGTAATCTAAGAATTACTAGCCGGTTACGACGCTAAACCTACAGGGGCGGGTTTGGGTCGTGACAAGTGTCAATAAAGAATCACTAGAGAAGTTGTTTAGTTTGAACAACACAAAGTCATAAAGCAACTTGCAAAAAAATATCGATACTATTATTACCCAATAAAATAATGCATGATTTAAAACTTGGTTGAACATAAAACACAAACCCAAGTGTCTTAAACAGTTACAACAAAACAAATTTTGGGACCACTAAATTCTTTTTTTTAAATAAAAACAAAACACACTCACACACTTGAAAATAAATAAATAAATGAACAATGGATTTTTTTAAATAGTTACAATAAAAAAGATTAGATATAAACGAAGGAAAAGAATAAATATGGGAGCTTTTTTTATAAATCTTTTTTCTAAGAGTTTTATTCCATCTAACCTATATTTTTTTTATTATTCCATTAGGTCCTATTTTAAATAAGAAGACCAAAACACCCTCAACTCTCATGCCCCTTATTAATGTTAATATTTAATATTGATTGTCAGTTTTGGTAGTTCCCCATACATCAAGATATTGACGGTCATTATATTCATATTAATTTGAAATGAATTTTTGTTATTGTGTTGTCAATTACATGATGTGAATATTCACATCATGTAATTGAAATGAATATTCACATCATTATATTCACATTAATTTAAAATAAATTTTTGTCATTATGTTGTCAATTACATGATGTGAATATTCATACTAAAACATATGAATGTGAACATTCACATCACTACATTAGATGAGAGAGAATGTTCACATGTTGTGAACGTTCACATCACTATATGTTGTGAATAAGAATGTGTTGTCAATTAAAAATATAATAAACGTTATTTTTAATGTGTTGTCAATTAAAAATAAGAAGGTTCACTTGTTATGAACGTTCATATCACTACATTAGATAAAAGAGAATTTTTTGAAAATGTGTTGTGAACGTTCACATCAGATGACAGAGAATGTTCACATTATTTTTAATGTGTTGTTAATTAAAAATATATTTACATTAGATGAGAGAGAATGTTCATATTATTTTTAAGAGAAAATCGATCTAGGGTCCCTCTCCCACTTTTCGTAATGGAAGAGATCCACAAAATTATTTTTTGATATCTAAGGTCCCTAAACATATATCAGAGAAAATTGACTTTGTCTCTCCTCTCTCTCTCTCTCTCTTCTCTGCTCACACATCAATGGCTTCGACAGCTCGCTCTCACACTCTTTCCTCTCCTCTCAGCTCTCACCGAACCCACACCAACTTCTCTCTTTCTTTGCGTCGATCGATTTCTGTCTCCTCTTCTCCAACCTCTTCTTCCATCTCCAGATCCCTCATTCTCCCGACCCAATCGAAGACCAATCGCACTTGTTTCGTATCTAATTGTTCTGCAGATGGGAAACAAAACTCCACCGAAGAAGTTCCCATCGAAGAACTTCGTCGTCGCTCACCGCTTCAGCCCCGTTCCAGTCGGCCCCCCACAGCTGCCGCGGCCGTGGACGGAGGTGATATCTCAGCAGATTCAAGGCTCATGGAGAGTATTTCGTCGACATTGTTAACTCGACCTTTGATGGCTGTCCAGTGGAAGGGAGTTCGACCTTCATGGTCCTGTAAAGAAGAGAGATCTGAGTCTGATCTGAGGAGTTCTCTGGTTGTCTCAAGGTGACCTTTGCTGCAAGCTAGTTGCAATGGTGAACATCCATGGCTGTCTATTTTCGAGGCGAAATCAGGGCGTTCTTTCAGTATTTCCTTGACTATCCCTGCAAAAATCAAGACACTAGCAAATAAGAATAAGAAATTATCTATACAAATCAGATAATTTCTCTGGACCAACCCAATTGAATTTCTTTGAGTTGAAGTGTCCAGAGAAATTTCAAAGACCAAACACAGAATTTCTCTGGGTTGTTGTTGTTGGTTTTTTTTTTTTTTTTTTTGGTGATGCAGAAAATTTCTCTGGTTTTAAATCCAGAGAAATTCTCTGGTGATGAGATTTTCTCTGTGAATATGTATCCAAGTCACCGCAAAATCGATTGGTTCTATAGTGGATAGAATTTTGAAATTTTTTCTGAAATTTTTTATGTGATTTGTTCAGAGAAATTTGAAATTTTCTCTGTGATGTCCAGAGAAATTTTCTGGATAGAATTTTCTCTGAAAATTTGATTTGGAATCTGATAAAAAGCTTCATAGTTTTAATATAGGAAAGCATTCCTACTTAAAGACTTGTGCCACAGTTGGGGCATTTGGGTCTCCGGAGTCGAGTGACAGTGGAGATGGTAACAACAGTAGCAACAATGGTGGAGGATCAAACCCACAGCAGAGAAATTTGGAGTCCATGAAAGGCTAAGGAAAATTTCTCTGAATCAATTTTTTCTAACTTGAATTTTCTCTGGACCAATTTTCTCTGGATTGATGTTGAGAGACCTTAGACATCATGAAAATATTTAATGTCCTTTATACTGTAAAATCATAATATCAGGGACCTTAAAAAAAATACCCCTATTTTTAATGTGTTGTCAATTAAAAATATATTCACATTATATAATAATATAAAATAATAACCTCAATGCTATTTAATTTGTGTATGAAATTTTCTATGCCTTGGTTCTTTCCCTTCTCTCTCCTCCCCCCAATATTAAATATTAATATTAAATATAAGGGCATAGTCTAGGAAAATAGTGTAAATCAAGAAAAAAGACTTTATGGAATAAAAGTATAAATACATGGGACTAAGTGGGTTAAAAAATTCTTTCATGGACTTCTTGGGTTAGGACACTTCTAAATGAGATTTATCAATAAAAATCTCAATAAATAAACAGAAATTTAATTAATAGAAAGTATAAAAAATAAGAATACAAAAATAATTAACAGTCCCACAGAAAGTATAATTAATAGTATTACACAAAAAAATATAAAAATAAAAATCTGAGCCACTCATTTTATATGAAGTTTTTGAAGAGCACTTAATTTTAATTAAGTAAACAAACCAACCAACCAAATTTTTAAAAGCTGAATTTGTACACCAAAAAACAAACAAAAGCTTAAAAAAATGAAATAGGAGAAAGCCTCAAAAAATTTTAAAAACTGAATTATGGGTATTATGGTTGCTAAGCCTACCCACCATTTGTCAATTAACAATCACAATTTTTATTACTCAAAAAAAAAAAAAAAAATCACAATTTTCCCAAACATGGGTAGGGAGGTTGGTTAACATAATTAATTTATCCTCCCAGATAATGACAGATAATTATTAACTCCATACCTGGCCAAAAAAAAGAAAAAACAAATAGGAGAAGCACAAAAATAAATAAATAAATAAATAATAATAATAATAATAATTTGAAAAACATACCAAGCAGGAAAAAAAACCCAAACAGAGAAATCCATCTCACAACCATATGTAGCTGAGTGCTCACTTGGGAATCATGATTAATCAATGTGTTCTTCATGCACTACACCATCTAACTGTTGTCATAGAGACCTCACCCAAAAAAAAAAATTTACGTTAAAAAAGAGAGCAATTTTTGGATATAAAAATGCTAGACTAAAAGTACAAACCCATGACATTTAGAAAACTAACAATTTAAAAATAAAATCAAAGCAATTAAATGCACTTGTATACAAAACGTACCAAATAGACATAGGAGAAACAAAAAAATATAATTTTACAAAATTTTCTTAACATGGTTTCAACATTAGTCGGGGTGGGGGACTATGAATATGGGCAACCTTGCTTGATAGTATATATTAATCAACTATCACTTTAAACACCTGCAACTTTCTTTGAAATTTGGCCAAACAGAGAAATCCATCTCACAACCAATGTGTTATTCATATTGTGTTATTCATGCACTGCATCATGTAACTGTTATCTTAGAGACCCCACACAATAGGAATTTTTTTTGTTAAAAAACAGAGTAGCTTTTGGATGTAGAAATGTTAGAGACTAAAAAACTCACTACATGAAAAAATATATATATAGCACACACATTCATACAAAAGATAACTTGCCAAATAAAAATAGACAGCAATGAAGATGTTCAGAACTTTTCAGTGAATAGCAAAATAAAAAGCATACACATTCATACAAAAGAGAACTTATCAAATAGAAACATACAATCAATCACATATCCGTAGGATGCTTTCAGAAGAGAACTTTTCAGTGAACTTTTCATCATTTCATCAAATAAAAATGCAAAATGCAATGAAGATGTTAAGAATTGTTCAGTGAAGATGTTCTAACTGCTTTAGAACTGCACAATAATAAGGAGACGTGGAGAGTGGGGAGTGGGAAAGTAGAATTGATTGTTTTAATTTATCATTTTACCCTTAATTAAAACTGACATAAGTGCAAGAAGTTAAGATCATTTTAGGAAAATTTGGGAAAATTTTCTAAGGAATGGCTTCAGAATTCCAAAATTGTTGTTCCTTTTTAATAATATAATAAATATACATGGGTAATTTGGTTATTTTACGAAAAATTATCCTTAAAAATAAAGTATTTTAGAATGTGAACTTTTGAATAAAAAAATTTAAAATTAAATTTATGGATCGAGTGCCCAAGAAAAATCATATATTTGGCAGAATTGATTTTGAAAGCAATTATTTGAAGAAAACCCGTTTGGTATGCATCCAATTTTTTTTAAAAAAAAATAGCAATTATGACCAAAGAATTGGGAAGTTCAAACGAATTATAGTTAGCTGGAAGTTGCTACTCTTTACTGCAAAAAAATAATTATTGTCTCAGAAGAAATTGTAACTTTATTTGAAGAAGAATAATGTTATATTTACTAATTAGTGTATTTATTAGCATACTAATTGATAACGTGATATAATTTAAGAAGTTTTTGATATTTATAATGTAATTAATGAATACAGTTAATAATAATATTATAATTAATATTAATATACTAATTGATTCATATAGCACCACCGTTTCACGGATCGTAAGACTTTTGCTATTGTGCAATGCCATTGATTGATGAATGTCCGATAAAAGTCATAAAGATAAAAATTCAATCACATGTTGACAAAAAGACCTAGAAATAGGGGGTTATTTTGTGACTTTTGCTTTCTTTTTTGTTTTTGGCTATTGTATGATGGCGCTACACCACTAACACATCATGTAATAATGTCAACACATGAATAGTAACATAAATAAATTTATTTTTTCTATTTCTTGCCAAAAGGGTCATCAATATTCACCTTATGCAGAAAATGTAACTTCTCTTATAAAAAATATACCTTTTTTTTCTTGTGCATAAAAATCTAACTTTTGCTTCTCACAAATTGTATTACTTTTCTTACAAAAAGTATAATTTTAGTTATACATAACTTTTATGTGCACATCATAATTTTAAAATTCATAACTTTCATCATAAATATTGTAACTTTTATCTTACAAAATGTATAATTTTTCTCACAAAAAATATAATTTTTCTTTCAATCTATAAGTGTACATTGTAACTTCTTCCTAACTTTTGTTGTTGTGACATTAGAGAAATCATAGTATGGGAAGCACATTAATACTTTTTTTTTTTCTTCTTTCTCAAAAAAAAAAAAAAAAAAAAAAAAAAAAAACTAATATGATGTGATCAAAATTCAGCTACTTTTTTTTTATATTTATTTATCAATATATGATTTAATTTTGATTTTTCTTTTCAAGCATTTGCAATAAAAACATATCAAACTCAAAGGGTGTGAAAATTCAAATTCCACACACTGGCTGCGATATGCCAAATGCCTAACTCGTTTATGTCCTTTTTTTTTTCTTTTTAATTTGATTGGAAGAAGAATAAACAGTAAAAATATGTACACAAAATATATGTACTAAATTTTATTTAAAAAGAAAATGTGTGGTTGAGATTTAATTTTTGTATGTTGCGATTTGCATCTTAAATGAATCTGTATCATACATTAAATATTTTCTGCATTTTTTTGTGTGAAAGTAGCATTACTCAAAAATAAATTCATCAAATCTAACAAGTGTCCTAAAGTATTTTTTAACATTAGAATTTAGGGTTGAATAAGGAACCTGAAAAATCAACAATTCCAACCAGTCTAGTTCCATCCAGTAGGGTTAAATTTATTTTTTGAATTCATAGTTTGATTCTGGTTTAGAAAATTGGGGAACTAGTATTTGCAGATCGCTTCTGGATTTAAGCTAACGATTTGGATTAGAAAAAACCGGACCATATGTTACTTAAACCATATACACACCATACACCCTACTGTTGTTGCCACGGTAAAATATTTATTTGATGAGAGTTTTATACTTGCTACATATCAAACAATACATTTATTTACTCTATATTATTATGTTTGTTTAAGTTATGTTTCAAAAAATAATGGACAGATTAATGTTGAATAATTTATGATATGTTATATTTTTTTTAAAATGTTATATGATTTTTCTTGTGAACAGATTAATTATATAAAATCGTAGTTCCAAACTGAACCGAACCGTGTTTAAATGATTTGATTCGAATTGGTTCTGTTGGTGAAAATACCAGAAAAAATTATATTTTATTGATAAATGATGCAAAGAAAATGAGATACAAATAGATCAAACTGAGGCACGGATATCTTGTTAAAAAATTATATTTCTTTAACATTTTCTCAACATAATGCGACTGATCAAGAAAAATACCATCATTAGTCTTGGTAATTTTAATTCCCAAAATAAAATTGGCTTCACCAAGATCTTTCATATCAAAGTGGCTATTGAGCATATTTTTAGTCTCATTTATAATATGCAAATTAGAGCCAAAGATAAGTAGATCATCCACATATAGGCTAATAATCACATGTGCATTCTCACAAGTTTTATAATATATGCACTTATCACATTCATTCATCTTATAGCCATTCTCAAGCATACAGGAATCAAATTTCTTATGCCACTGTTTAGGAGCTTGTTTTAAACCATAAAGGGATTTAGTTAGCTTACACACCTTGCTTTCTTGGCCAGGCTCCACAAAGCCTTCGGGTTGGTCCATGTAAATCTCCTCATCTAGATCTCCATTTAAAAATGCTGTTTTTACATCTATTTGATGAATATTTAAACCATGAATTGCAGCCACTGCAATCAACAGTCTAATGGATATAACTCTAGTAATCGGAGAAAAAGTATCAAAGAAATCAAGATCAACTTGTTGCTTAAAACCTTTAGCGACAAGCCTCGCTTTATATTTATCTATAGTTCCATCCGGTTTAAGTTTTTTACGAAGGACCCATTTACACCCAATAGTTTTACAACCTAGAGGTAAATCCACTAGCTTTCATGTTTTATTTGAAAGTAGTGAGTCTATCTCATCATTTACAGCCTCTCTCCAGAAAATAGCATCCGGTGATGATAAAGCTTCTTGCACCGTAAAAGAAATTTCTTCCACGTTGTAAAGATAATAGTCAGTAGTAATTAATCAAAAGGAATATGCTAGCATGATTGGTAGTTTGAGATACAGTTACATCAAAAATAAAGACCATTAAATAAAAGAAAATGGAGAGACTCCAAGTAATAAAGAGAAAATGGTTGCACCAAAATAATGACCATTAACTAAGAAAAAATGGTTACACCAAAATAATAAATAAAAGATATTAAAAGAGTCCAACAATCCCCCACTCATTTTAATATCAATAAGGATAAAAGAGATTACCAAACAAAGATAGATTAGTATACATCATGAAGATGTGCTCTGCATTGAACCTTCATTAGTGAAACAGCAAACTCTACTCCACAGTCAGTAGTGGTCTCAGAATTGAACTATGACTGCTTAGGGAAAATAAAGAATTACTGCTCACACATAATAATCCAGGTGTTGACATGAGCTTTAATAGCTAGCACATTACGGCCTTGTACTAATCCCAGTTTTCATGAGCATATTCGAGAATAAGCCTTATTCTCATAGAAAGCGGCCCCACTTTCATGCTCACATAGGTGAAATCTATCAAGGATGTTCCTGTAATTTACACACCCCACTCAACAAGAGCTACAGAATTTCATTAAGAGTATAAAAACTCAACCCTCAAATATTACAGGACAAATGCACTTACATCATAGGGATGGATAACAAAATATTAAAGAGTGCATTTTTTACAACCACCATATGATTCGTTCTTCCCATTGAACCTAGTTACAGGATCTCTGGTCCCTAGGTTGGGTATCCTCATACATGGTTTATGATTTTATAGGCTTCAAACCCATCCCCCTCGATGTATTCCAGACCCTATCTCTCGCCAAGGCCTTGGTTAACGGATCTGCAAGATTATCACAAGATCTTATATAATTCACAGTTATGATGCCATTACTCAAATAGGATCTCACATTATTGTGTTTCCTTCGAATAGGTCTGGATTTACCATTATAAAAATGATTGTTCACTCTACCAATAGCAGCAGTGCTATCACAACGAATTAACACAGGAGGAATTGGTTTTTCCCAAAAAGGAATTTCATGTAACAAATCTCTCAACCAATTCGCTTCCTTACATGCTGAAGCTAATGCTATAAGCTCAGCTTCCATTGTAAAATTAGCAATTATCGTGTGTTTTTTAGACTTCCAACATATAGCACCACCACCCAAGGTAAAAATAAAACCCAAGGTAGAGAGAGAATCACCTGAAAAAGTGTTCCAATCGGCATCACTATATCCCTCAAGTACAGCAGGATACTTGTTATAAAACAAACCATAATTTTTGGTTCCAGATAAATATCTCATAATTCTTCCCATGGCTAGCCAATAATCTCGACTTGGCTTGCTAGTAAACCTTGCTTTCTTGGCCAGGCTCCACAAAGCCTTTGGCCTGGTCCATGTAAATCTCCTCATCTAGATCTCCATTTAAAAAAGCTATTTTTACATCCATTTGATGAATTTTTAAACCATGAATTGCAGCCACTGCAATCAACAATCTAATGGATGTAACTCTAGTAACCGGAGAAAAAATATCAAAGAAATCAAGATCAACTTGTTACTTAAAACTTTTAGCGACAAGCCTCGCTTTATATTTATCTATAGTTCCATCCGGTTTAAGTTTTTTACGAAGGACCCATTTACACCCAATAGTTTTACAACCTGGAGATAAATCCACTAGCTTCCATGTTTTATTTGAAAGTAGTGAATCTATCTCATCATTTACAGCCTCTCTCTAGAAAATAGCATCAGGTGATGATAAAGTTTTTCGCACCGTAAAAGGAATTTATTCCACATTGTAAATATAATAGTCAGGGCTAAAATCTTTTCAACTCTAGCTCGTTTACTTCTTCTTGGTTGGATTTGAAAATTTTCTTTTTCTTGAAAAACTTGAGAAGGAGTAGAAGAACTAGGCATAGATAAAATATTTTCCGAAATTATTTGACCCCCACTATTTCTAGATTTGAAAGGAAATTTATTTTCATGAAAAATAGCATCACCTGATTCAAAGATAATATTATTTTCCACATCAAAAAATCTATAAGCTGTACTATGCAATGCATACCCAAGAAAAGCACAGGTGGTAGCTCGTTCACCCAATTTAGGTCGTTTAGGATCTGCAAGCCTCAAAAAAGCTAAACCACCCCAAACTCCCAAATAACCTAGATTTGGTTTATGCCCCCGGAATAACTCATAAGGTATAATTTAGTCTTTTTGTGTGGCACTCTATTTATCACATGGCAAGCTGTCAAAATAGCCTCGCCCCAAAGATTTGAGGGAGCACCTGAATCAATAAGCATAGCATTCGTCAAGTCAATTAACGTTCTATTTTTTCTTTCAGCTACGCCATTAGATGAAGGTGAGTATGGTGGAGTAGTCTCATGAATAATTCCCAAAGACTGAACAAAAGAGTTGAATCCAAGAGATTCATACTCTCGACCTCTATCACTTCTAATTCTTTTAATCTTTTTACCGAATTGATTTTCCACTTCAAGAAGGAATTCTTTAAATTTTTCAAAAGCATCACTTTTATTTGTTAATAAATATACGTTTGTGTATTTTGAAAAATCATCAATAAAAGTGATAAAATATCGGTTACCACCCCGAGTTAAAATTCGTTCAAACTCACACAAATCAGTATGAAATAATTCTAGCAATTTGGTATTTTTTTCAACACTTTTATGAGGCCTCTTGGTAATTTTTGCTTTACTACAAACTTCACATTTCTCAAAATTTTTTGTCACTTTAGGAATTAATCCTAAACTACTCATGATTCTCACATATTTACTGTTAAGCGAGCATGCCAAAAATTAATCGAAAACAAAATGTAAGTGGTGTCATAGTAATAATCATAAAATTAATCAGCAAAGAAATTTAAGAGATAAAATTGACATTTATACTTATCTGTATTGTAGAAAGCCACTTTTGTTTCATGTGCCTCGTAGTCTTCATCATTCATCTCCTCGGTTAGGATTTTGTTTGGATTCTTTTCGGTAAGAACATATGCAACTTTCAAAAGGCTAAGGTAAAAAAGAACTTTTCATTTCCACCTCTTAAACTGAACTCCTTTGAACTTGAAAGGCTTGTTGAGATCTCCAATTCCATCATTAGTTTTTTCTGGTACTTGTTCCATGTTTGATCTCCTTAAAATTGTTGGTGAAAATACCAGAAAAAAATATATTTTATTGATAAATGATGCAAAGAAAATGAGATACAAATAGATTAGGCTGAGGCACGGATATCTCGTTTTTTTTAAGGAAATCAAGCCCACTTCGGTAGGAAGAACCCCAATACCGATGCAGCAGTTACAAAACTATGACTTGTCCCCTCCAGGATACAACAGCCCGACCACTTGTCATATGGTTCAGGCCAACTCTACATAAAATGGTGAACCCAAAGCTCCATCAATAAAAACACCCTTCTTTGGTAGTAATCTTTCTTGTATAGAAAATAATTGGTGTGTGTTGGTATAAAAAATAGTTGGTGAGAGGAACTATTTATAGGCCACTATGACCTTACAGTTACACCAAAAATAAAGACCATTAAATAGGAGAAAATGGAGAGACTCCAAGTAATAAAGACAAAATGGTTACACCAAAATTGTCATGACCCAAACCCGTCCCTAAAAGTTTGGTCCACGACCGGCTTGTACATAGGCCTCAAAACAGAATTTTAAAATAATATCTAACCATATATGGGGCCTTAGGCGGAAGCAATATCAATAAAAGACAACATCCATTGAGCTTGTGCATACATGATGGTTTAATTGGATTTAAGCATTTAAATACATTCCAAATATACCTATACAATCATAGATTTTATATAGATCCCACACACTCTTACATAAGACTTAATAATTTATAAGACTCCCAACAATAAATTAAAGCTTCCACGTGGAGACATACCCCAGGTGACTTGGCAGACAAGCAAACCTCAATAAAACTCTAGTGTCAATCCCCGATGGCTCGCCTATAGAAATATACATAAAATAGAATGAGCAAGGCTCAGTGAATAATCGCAACTTAAGAAGGTTAATTGAATAAGCAAAGCCTTGGATAAAATAAATAGACAGATACCAACCATATATAGGTCTTATCCATAATTATATTTCAATACGGTCTCAGGTTCACATATAATACAGAACGGCCTCGGGCCCATATATAATACAGAACGGCCTCGGGCCCACATATAATACAGAACGGCTTTAAGCCCACATATATGATATAGATCGGCTTTAAGCCCAGATGTGATACAGAACGGCTTTAAGCCCACAGATCTTACAGAACGGCCTCTGGCCCACAGATAATACAGAACGACCATAGGCCCAGATGTCACAGATTGGCCATAGGCCCAGTTCACATATGTATGGACTCAAGAGGTGTCTAGCACGGATTCTAGAGGTAACTCGCACTGCAGCACTTAGTTCCATACAACACTTTGTTCCATACCAGAAATCATTAGGTCTTAAAGACCGAACAATTCATATCATATCATATCATAAACGGAACGAATAAACAGAATAGAATAACTCCAGATTCATCAGAATACCATTACACAATAGTGCACATACATTTCCCCATGGTTTATTACAGACATAGTTGTCTTGCGAATAACAGAACATTAATAATAACTATTACCATAAGGCACATATATCACTACAGTACTATTGATAGAGACAGAACCATTCACATCATAATGGCCTCGGGCCCACTTCTATTAATAGGGACAGAATGACCTTTGGTCCATATCAATGCCATTATTCAAACATATCTATTAATTTAATCAAAGCACAACATCGATGGAATAGGCCATTCACAAACATCAATACATAAATCATAATCATAGAAGTAAGTGAAACGTAACGTTACACTACTATTACTCACAGTGATCAGCTCCCGGTAGTAATGGGATGATGTCCTCGTCTCGACCTACAAGTACAGTGCACAACACATAATATGAAATTATACTCAATCCTTTACTTATTCTCTTTGATCATTCAATCAATTAGCCATAGTGGTTACAAAGCTCATTATTCCTTAATAAGTTATAATCCATGTCTCAGAAAATAGGAGAAATTGATAGGAAATGGTTTAGGTGAAGAAATTGTACAAAACTAGTTGACAGAAAGTGAACAGTCGTCACTAATTTGGGTATAACTATTTCTGTATTTAGAATTTGGGGGTGGGACCACCTCCATTGGAAACTAGACTTCTGGGGATTGATTTTAGGCTCAAGAATCACTCAAAACGGAGTCCCGAGGCAAAAGATATACTTAATCAAAGTTGGCTGAACAGAGCTGCCTCCCGCACGTGCGAGAAACAGAGCCGCACGTTCGGCCTTGGGCAGTTTGCTGTCCGAAAATGGCTGAAAAATGGGGACTTCTCATTTTCAAAATCAAACCTCAATTTCATGTAATTCAAGGCCCAAAACTCTTTAATATTTGACAAATTTCACATCCTTAGCTTCCATTCCAATTTATATCTCCAAAATACTACTCAATTTCTCAATCACAAGAACAAGATTATGAATTAGAACACAAAAACATAAAGTAGTCATGGTTTGGGGTTTAAAACTCATTTACATGGGGGAACCCTCTTTAACCTCTTTAAGAACCATAAATCCCCTACAAGAAATTAAGTTGTAACATAAATTCATGTTATGGACAAGGATTCAACATCTTATTGCTTGAAGAAACAAAACCCTTACATATAATCATAAATAACCCAAGAGCTCATTCTTTAGTCTCTAATCTTCAAGTATTGAGAGGGAGGATCTTACCTTAAGCCTTCACCACCACCTATTATTGTCTAACCATGATGAATTCAAGCCAAATCCTTGATTTCTTCATCATCCTCAAGGTTTCTCTTCTTCTCTTGCTTCTCTTTTGCTCTCTCTCTCCAGATTTTTCTTTCCTTAGATATTTTCTTGGCTCAAAGGTTTAGTTGAACCATTCCTATAGCATATCTATCTATATATATATAAGCTTCCACAAATAGGAAGGGCAAAACACGCCCTTACGAATCGTACAAAATTAAATTTCAATTAAACTTTCCAGATGACTCTAAAAATTGTGTTGATCATAAATATGTCCCCTATTCTGGTTTCTGAACCCTCTAAGGCCTTCAATTTGCAGTATAAAGTTAACCACCCAAACGTGCATTAATGAATCAGACAAATTAGATTTCCAATTAATTTTCCAAAATAGTTCTAAAAATTCCCATTAACATATCTAATTACTCAATTTTGATTTCTGAACCCATAAAGGTCGGTAATTTCAATTTTAAATCCGTAACTCAACAGATAATGCTTTAATTCCAATAGATATAATTAAATTAAAACACATCATCTCATAGTTAAATAAAGATGATTTCTTATACGCATTTTGGAGTCATTACAAAAATAATGACCATTAACTAAGAAAAAATGGTTACACCAAAATAATAAATAAAAGATATTAAAATGGTCAAATCTAGAAATAATGGGGGTCAAATAATTTCTGAAAATATTTTATCTATGCCTAACTCTTCTACTCCTTCTCAAGTTTTTCAAGAAAAAGAAAATTTTCAAATCCAACCAAGAAGAAGTAAACGAGCTAGAGTTGAAAAGAAATTTATTTTCATGAAAAATAACATCACCTGATTCAAAAATAATATTATTTTTCATATCAAAAAATCTATAAGTTGTACTATGCAACGCATACCCAAGAAAAGCACAGGTGGTAACTCGTTCACCCAATTTAGGTCGTTTAGGATCTGCAAGCCTCACAAAAGCTAAACAACCTCAAACCCTCAAATAACCTAGATTTGGTTTATGCCCCCGCCATAACTCATAAAGTACAATTTTAGTCTTTTTGTATGGCACTCTATTTATCACATGGCAAGCTGTCAAAATAGCCTCGCCCCAACGATTTGAGGGAGCACCTGAATCAATAAGCACTGCATTCGTCAAGTCAATTAACGTTCTATTTTTTCTTTTAGCTACGCCATTAGATGAAGGTGAGTATGGTGGAGTAGTCTCATGAATAATTCCCAAAGACTGAACAAAAGAGTTGAATCCAAGAGATTCATACTCTCGGCCTCTATCACTTCTAATTCTTTTAATCTTTTTACCGAATTGATTTTCCACTTCAAGAAGGAATTCTTTAAATTTCTCAAAAGCATCACTTTTATTTTTTAATAAATATACGTTTGTGTATTTTGAAAAATCATCAATAAAAGTGATAAAATATCGGTTACCACCCCGAGTTAAAATTCGTTCAAACTCACACAAATCAGTATGAAATAATTCTAACAATTCGGTATTTTTTTCAACACTTTTATGAGGCCTCTTGGTAATTTTTGCTTTACTACAAACTTCACATTTCTCAACATAATGCGACTGATCAAGAAAAATACCATCATTAGTCTTGGTAATTTTAATTCCCAAAATAAAATTGGCTTCACCAAGATCTTTCATATCAAAGTGGCTATTGAGCATATTTTTAGTCTCATTTATAATTTGCAAATTAGAGCCAAAGATAAGTAGATCATCCACATATAAGCTAATAATCACATGTGCAGTTTTACAAGTTTTATAATATATGCACTTATCACATTCATTCATCTTATAGCCATTTTCAAGCACGCAGAAATCAAATTTCTCATGCCGCTGTTTAGGAGCTTGTTTTAAACCATAAAGGGATTTAGTTAGTTTACACACCTTGATACAAATAGATTTTCTTTGTATCTCATGATTCACAAATTCATGATTTAAAAATTCATCAAATGGATGTAAAAACAACGTTTTTAAATGGAGATTTAGTTGAGGAGATTTACATGGACCAACCCGAAGGCTTTGTGGGCCTGGCCAAGAAAGCAAGGTATGTAAACTAACTAAATCCTTTTACGGTTTAAAACAAGCTCCTAAACAGTGGCTTGAGAAATTTGATTCCTGCATGCTTGAGAATGGCTATAAGACGAATGAATGTGATAAGTGCATATATTATAAAACTTGTGAAAATGCACATGTGATTCTTAACCTATTTGTGGATGATCTACTTATCTTTGGCTTTAATTTGCATATTATAAATGAGACTAAAATATGCTCAATAGCCACTTTGATATGAAAGATCTTGGTGAAGCCAATTTCATTTTGGGAATTAAAATTACCAAGACTAATGATGGTATTTTTCTTGATCAGTTGTATTATGTTGAGAAAATGTTAAAGAAATATAATTTTCTAGATTGTAAACATGTTGCTACTCCTTTTGATGCGAGCATACATTTATCTGTTGTAACAAATGAAAAGGAAGTAATTAATCAAAAGGAATATGCTAGCATGATTGGTAATTTGAGATATGCTACTGATTGTACTAAACTTGACATTGCATATGCTGTTGGAGTACTTAGCATGTTTACTAGCAAGCTAAGTCGAGATCATTGGCTAGCCATGGGAAGAATTATGAGATATTTATCTAGAACCAAAAATTATGGTTTGTTTTATAACAAGTATCCTGCGGTACTTGAGGGATATAGTGATACTGATCGGAACACTTTGTCAGGTGATTCTCTCTCTACCTCGGGTTTTATTTTTACCTTGGATGGTGGTGCTATATGTTGGAAGTCTAAAAAACAGACGATAATTGCTAATTCTACGATGGAAGCTGAGCTTATAGCGTTAGCTTCGGCATGTGAGGAAGCGAATTGGTTGAGAGATTTGTTACATGAAATTTCTTTTTTGGGAAAAACCAATTCCTCCTGTGTTAATTCGTTGTGATAGCACTGCTGCTATTGGTAGAATGAATAATCATTTTTATAATGGTAAATCCAAACCTATTCGAAAGAAACAAAGTAATGTGAGATCCTATTTGAGTAATGGCATCATAACTGTGAATTATGTAAGATCTTGTGATAATCTTGCGGATCCGTTAACCAAGGCCTTGGCGAGAGATAGGGTCTGGAATACATCGAGGGGGATGGGTTTGAAGCCTATAAAATCATAAACCATGTATGAGGATACCCAACCTAGGGACCAGAGATCCTGTAACTAGGTTCAATGGGAAGAACGAATCATATGGTGGTTGTAAAAAATGCACTCTTTAATATTTTGTTACCCATCCCTATGATATAAGTGCATTTGTCCTGTAATGTTGGAGGGTTGAGTTTTTATGCTCTTAATGAAATTCTGTAGCTCTTGTTGAGTGGGGTGTGTAAATTACAGGAACATCCTTGATAGATTTCACCTATGTGAGCATGAAAGTGGGGCCGCTTTCTATGAGAACAAAGCTTATTCTCGAATATGCTCATGAAAACTGGGATTAGTACAAGGCCGTAATGTGCTAGCTATTAAAACTCATGTCAATACCTAGATTATTATGTATGAGCAGTAATTCTTTATTTCCCCTAAGCAGTCATAGTTCAAGTCTGAGACCACTACTGACTCTGGAGTGGAGGTTACTGTTTCACTAATGAAGGTTCAATGCAAAGCACACCTTCGTGATGCATACTAGTCTACCTTCATGATGAAACTATAACAACAAATTAATCCTAATTTTATCCTAAATCGAACCAATCTAGACCATACTAGTCTATTAGAATTTGTGTAAAAAATGCTTTGAATATGATGAAATTGTTAAACAAAGGCTTATTTTGAGACGATGGTAAAAAGTGATTTTTTGGCTTTTAACTAAGTTTTTTGCTTTTTTAGACAAATGATTTGGGAAGTTGGTAAAAAGTGACTTTTGGCTTTTTTTGATTAATTTTTGTTTATGATCTCAAATCATAATCAAATGACCAAACTACCCCTATTTAGTTTAAAATATTACAACTTCACTCATGTAGCATATTTTGACTCATGAGAGGTAAAATTGTAATTTCACCCTTGACTAAAAACCACCTTCCCAAATGAAAAAAAAATTCAAAAAAGTCAACTTTTAACTTTTGCTATAAATCAAAAAAAGTGACTAAAAGCTAACTTCCTAAAACAAGCCAAAATTAAATTAACGAAAGGTATCTTGAAATTAGTGTCAAGTTGTTTTTTTAAGGGTAAACTACCAATAGGTCCTACTTTTGAGACTTATTACCCATTAAGTCCTGTTGATAAATTTATTAAGTGATAAAGATAAATTTATCAGTCTTTTATTTTTATGAATAAATTTATAATGATAAATTTATCAGTCTCTTTGTTTTTATGAATAAATTTATAGTGATAAATTTATCAATCTCTTATTTTTATAGTGTTAAATTTATTAGTTAGGATCTGTAGATAAATAAGTCTAATTAATAGGACCTACACGTAAGTACCCATTTTTTTAAGCAGATCCTACATCAAGAAGGATAAACGGCGACACCGAAGACGGACGCACGAATTACGGTGAGGGCCAAGTTGTATGTTTTTATAATTGACAAAAAGACTTTTCTTAAGTGTGCAAGGCACACGGTATGCAACCCATTTACGCATTTCTGTTTGCCTTCTGTTTTATGTTTACACCTTACACTTACACTCTTTGTGTTGGTTGCATATGGTGTGCAACCTTAAGGGTTGCACACCATAACAGGACCCTTGACAAAAAGAAATTTAATTATTTCATCCATAACAAAAGTATTATATGTAACTTATTACTAATACATATACTTTTATAGGTACAAAAATTTAAAAACATTGTTACATTTTCAATTAATAGACATACAAAACAACAAAGATTATATAAATATTTTTTTTTTTTCATATTTTACCAAACATAATATTAGTTAGGGGCTAAAGACATAAAATTATAGAAAAAAGACTACTATACACACTCATAAATGTGGATTCCACAAGCACCTCAACATTTAACTATTGAATTTTTTTTTTTTTTTCAATGTAGTTCATAAAAAATACTATATAATACTACAATAAATTATAATCAAAGACTAATTAACACTACTATATATCATAACCAAATATTTCTAAATTTATATTCAAGAAAATAATTAGGAAAATTTACCCATAAATCCTAGTTTCTGAAAAGTTGAACCATTTAGTCCTAAAAGTTTTCTTATGCTCTATTTAGTCCCATTTATACATCATCATGATGTTCATGATGTAAATGAATCTGATGTTTCATTTTATAATTTCAAAATTTATTGAAATCTGATGAATATTAGATGTTTGAAATCTAATGTTTGAAACATTCATCCTATAATTTCAAACATTATTGAAATCTGATGAACATTAGATGTTTGAAATCTGATGAACATTAGATGTTTGAAATCTAATGTTTGAAACATTAATCTGATGTTTGAAACATTGTAATGAGACCTTTCAGTCTATAAAAAAAAATTTAGGACTAAACAGTGTATAAGTTATTAATTTGAGATTTATTGGTGCATCTCCCAAATAACTATTTATAAATCCTAACCAAACATCATAGTAAAATTGGAGACTGCTTTGAGGAGGGGCAGCATATGCAATTTACATGCTAAGAAGCCAAAAAAAAAGAAAAAAGAAGCATATTAGTAGAATTTGCAGCAACCTTGCCAGCCACCCCTTAGGTCCGCCTCTGTCTTGTTAATCGGTGAGTAACTTCATTTCCCGTCCATCAAACACGTGAACTTTAATATTGTGTTTGGTTAGGAGATTTGATGAGGGATTTGAAAAGAGAAAGGGAAAATGTGTGTGAAACTAAGTAAAATGTAAGTATATTTTATTCACATTTTACCTAATTTTTCCTTTTCCCTTTTTAAATCTCTCCTCAAATCCTCCAACCAAACACAACATAAAAGACAGATATTAGGAAAGTACTTGTCGAATTCAGCAATAATTGGACCAAACCCAGCCAACTCACAGTAAATAATAAACAATTTTAACTTTGAATTGTATGACATGCAGGTTGATTATTGTTTTTTTAATTTATCGTGTTTAATTATTATTTAGAAAAAGGAAGAACTCAAGTTTTTTTTTGAACAAAGAACTGGAGTTTGCCGCACCATTTTATGTGTCTAAATTGGATGCACAATGTTTGATATATTTTTAGTTTTTATTTTTTTTATATAAATAAAAAATTATTGGACTTACTATTTTTTAAAATTACTTGACATTTTGTTTTTTTTAAAACAAATCATTTTTTTTTTTTTTGAAAATTGTATTGCACAAAAATAAAAATTATGAGCCTTTTTTTAACTTTTCATTGCTTTTGTTACGAAGACAAATAAGGAACATAACTCCAAATAGGTATAACACGCTCTTTTCTTAAAATGCAAATATCTTGTCAATTTCTTTCTTTTTTTTTTTTTTTTTTTTTTTATGTGTCTTTCCGGGCTATACAGAAATTTATATTATTGAA
Source organism: Camellia granthamiana (assembly GCA_036172215.1). NCBI lineage: Eukaryota > Viridiplantae > Streptophyta > Magnoliopsida > Ericales > Theaceae > Camellia > Camellia granthamiana. The sequence goes on from CM069913.1 coordinate 21,609,606, forward strand.
AATTCTCTTCTTTTAAATATATATACTGATTTTTCAATGATATATTGAGTTAAATATTGACTTTCTAAGATAAATTTTACACCTTTACATGTTGTTTAGGAACACTATAAAAAAAATAAAAAAATAAATAAAAATCAACTTTTGATTAAAAAATTAGAAGAAAAAAAAACAACTAAACTACTTTCCATGAAATAAAAAAGTCAAATGTTATATCACTTTTTTCATTAACAAATTTTTTTTGTGACATTATTATTTCTACTTTTTTGTATTTCTTCTTATAAAAAATTTAAGTAAAAAAATTAATTTTTAAACTAGTCCTAATTATAAGTTGGCCAAGTCAGAAGAGTTTGGTCATGAGTCAAAAGAGTTTTGGTCCATAGTCAAAGTTCAATGCATGATAAAACATGATTGCACCACACTACCTTGGCCATTATTCTCAAAACAAGATAGAAAATTCCGTTCATTCCAAAAGTTGACTGTAAAGATTAGAGTAAATAGATTGAGCTCCACAAATTTATTATAATTATATTTAGTTTTTTAAGATTTAATTTGCATAATTTTTAGCCCCGTTTTAATAGTAATTTGATAATTGTATAGATAAAAAAATTATGGTATTATCTATATTACATTAAAATGTATAATCTATTAATCTACTTTGTTTATTCTTGTATTATCACTCCATGCATTATTATTTGGCCCAAAAGTCAGTAGGCTGATTCAAGTCGGGATAGCTCGACGAACTTTTACTCAACCCAGTACCCTTAAATTGTGTTTGGTTATGAGATTTAAGGAGGGATTTGAAAATGGAAAGAGAAAAAGTAGGTAAAATGTATCTAAAATATATCTATATTTTATCTAATTTTATACACCTTTATCTCTTTTCCTTTCTAAATCTCTCGATCAAATACAACGTTAGTGATCCCAATTTGAATGAGACTTGAGTTGGGTATTGATCAATAATTTAAATTTTGATATAGTCCATTAGCCCATGTAAGATAGTCGTTTGCCATGCACAAATATAAAAATTGGGGGAAATGAAAATATATATATATATATATAATTGAATCTCGCCCTATTTGTCTGGTATGCGAGCAAGTTAGTCTAGGCCAAGCTTATGGGGTAGAGCTTGGGCCTGAAATTTTGGCATGCATGTTGGTCTGACCTGATACCAACCTTTACTTCACACCGTTTGCATTAGTTTTGATCTCTTTAAATTTAAAAAGTAAGTTGGTTGAAAGTATTTTGTTTTAAAATAAAAGACTTTTGTTGAGCCACACCATTTTATACAATAATTATGGAAGAATTTTTTTATATACATCAATACTCAGAAAAAAAAAAAAAAAAAGTTAAAAAGAGATGAAAAATTTATAGCTTTATGAAATTTTATGCATGTAGCTTTCAAGATTTTATGCTCATTTGGTATTATTTTAGTTTATTTTTCCTTTTTGTAAACTAGAAAAAAAAAATTAAAAAAATGAAACAAAAAATATGTTTATCAAATTGTTTTCTGAAAAGTTTCCAAAAGAATAATATTATGGATCATGAAAAAAATATCATGAAATGCTTCATGAAATTTTTTTATCTTTTGATTAGTATGTGGTGTTTTATTATATGTATAATCTAATTAATGGTGAAAAATCTTTCATGATATTTTTTTTCATAATTCTTAACATTACTCTTTCCAAAAACACTCATTTTTCAAAAAACACTTTTTAATTGGTTTCTGAATTTTTAAAAATTGTCTCCCCGCCTCCCAAAAAAAAAATGAAAACGATAGGGTATGTTTGATCATTTTATTGTTTTAGTTTCTAAAAAAAAATGAAAATGAAAATTTTAAAAATGATACCAAACAAGGTTGACTTTGTTGCATTCCGTTTCTAAAACGATTTTGCAAATTTAATATATTTTTATTTTAAAAAATGAAGATAAAAAATTCAAAATTTATTCTAAAAATGGCAATGTCATTTAATCATATATTCAACCCTTTCTAGAGAAAGAGACACCCTTTCTTTTTTGCTTTGAACTGTCAACTCCTTGAGGTAGCAAAACAACTTGTTTTTACTTTATGTGGACTTTAATAAATAAATAAATTTGTCAATACAAAGCATAAACTTATAATTTGTTAGACCATGTAGCACAAGTAACTTAAATTATATTATAGTAATATATAACAAATGTGAAATATAATTATGAGAAAATTAATATTTTTCCACGGTTTTAATAAAACATATTGTAATGTAATCAATTTTATTAATTCGTATGCATAATTCAAATAAATTTTTTTTTAAGTCTTTGATATTAAGATTTTATAAGATAAAGAACATACAATATTTTCATAGTAGTTAAGGTCTCTCAACATTTTCACATAAAAAATTTAACACAGAGAAATTTTTCTTGATTTAGAGAAATTTTAATTTTCACAGCAAAATTTTGAAATTTCTCTGTGATCATACTAGAGAAATTTCAAAAATTTTCTGTGAAATCAGAGAAATTTTTTTGTGAAAATTAAAATTTTTCTGAGTCGAGCAGAAATTTTTTTGAGTCGAACGAGATTTCTCAGAGTCAAATTTTCTCTATAAAAATGTTGAGGGACCTTAGCTAATAAAAAAAAAATATCTTAGACCTCTCCTACCACACAAAGTTGAAGAGAGATGTTTCACTAACTTTCTTATAATATTTTAGGAAAAATTAAAAAAGAAAATAAACAATGATTTTTAATTTTTTCAATTTAAACTTATATATATATATATATTTCAATTTAAACCATATACGTATTTTTGTTAGGTAAATTTGACGAAAAATGATACTTTAGTTATTAAACTAATATATATATATATATATATATTAGATATTTTCTATATATTTACATTGAATATAATGGCTAAAATATTTATTTTTTGTCAGTTTACTTAACAAAAACATGCAAATAATTTATATTAAAAATAAATTAAAATATTAGCCTGTAAATTGACAAAATAAAAAATTTAGGATTTATTTTTTTACTAGGCTTAAATTTTGAGATTTTTTTTTGAAATTTTCCCTTTTTTTATTATGTTATATGTTAGTAGTTTTTTAAAGATATTGTCAAAAAGTGTAGTACATATATTTTTTGGATGTTAAATTTAAAAAACTCAATTCTAATTTGAACCTTTTGAAATAAATTCGGGTAGGCAAATACGTGTATGAATTGAAAATTGAAAAAAATCTCAACAACGACTTGCCATGACTCCACTCGGTCGCCACCGGGACGGCAATAATTTTCTAATGTTTGACTCATAAGAGAACAAGAAACAAAATTACATGAGAAATTTTTTTTTCTAAATTCAATCACAAAAACAATAATTAAAAGATTTATATGTAGACCTCACAGTTGAATTATGGGAGATTTGGTAATTACATTTTTATTTTTTATTTTTTAAAATATTAAATGTAGATACTACTAGACTTGATTATTTTTTTATTTTTTTTTATAGTTAGATTCTTCTAAATTAAAATGGCTTAACAACAAAAAAAAGTTTTGATATGAATTTAAAATAAAAAATTGACAAACAAAAATTAGAGAAAAATGTAACTTTTATAATTTTGCCAAACAACTCTTGATATTTTATTCACATTTTCCCTTCTTTTTTCTTTTTTTTTTTCTCCTTTTTAAATCTTAATCCAAATTTATGATCTAAACGCAACATAAAAGTACTAATATTACATTCCCTCACCACCAAGGGATTGTTTGTTTTTCTAATCGATTTTTATTTTTTAATTACTAGGTTTTAATTATAACTTTTAATATAAAAGTTTAAAAAACAAACACACAAAGTAATATATCATGGGTTGGATTTTTCTCATATTCATATCTCAAGAATTTAAGGAATTTGCAGGACCTACCACGGGTTTTGTAACCATAATTCAAACATTTTATTTTGTAAAACTCTCAATTTATATCATCCATGAAAAAAGTTAGTTCGATAATGGACCCATTCTCCAGAAAAGTTATTGGTTGGTCTAAAGTGAACGATGGCATGTTTGTTTGGATGGATATGAATTTGAAATTGAATTAATAGTTTAATAAAATTATTAATTTAACCCAAGAGTGGGTGACATTGTGGTTAAGTCTTGGTGTTTAAGCCCCAAGGTCACAAGTTCAATTCCCTCTCACTTGAGCCAATCTACTAGGCGAAGCACAGTTGGTTAGGAGGTTGGACCACAAGTTGTCTAATCAGCACTTGGTGTGGGTTCACTCTCACTTAGGCCAATTTCCTAGGCGAAGCACAGTTGGTTAGGAGGTTGGATCTCAAGTTGTCTAATCAGCACTTGGTGTGGGTTCAATGCTCCCTCGCTGTGCGAGTCCTGACTTAAGCGGAGCTTGTCTTGAGAGGTCAGGGCAAGCTCTTAGGTTATAGTCTCCTCGCTCGGAACGGCTAACAGGACACCCTGGTGATTAAGTTAATTTAGGCCTAGTTTGGCATAACACAAAAAGTCAAAAAATTAAAATGTCACTATTCTATTTAAGTCACATCATTTCATTTAAATCACATCATCTTTCTACCACATCATTTCAAACCCAACTCATATTTCACGTTTTTTCGTAAAAAGTCAAAAAGTATATTTATTTAGATCATCCCAACACAACCCCTTAATATTTAGTACGAAGGATTTGCCTTTGACCTGCGGGAGGGTAGGGAGGATTGTCCTGTAATCCCAAAAAAAAAAAAAAAAAAAAATTATCAATTTAATATTTAGTTAAATAATTGAATTACGGATTAATAATTCATTTGGATATGGTATTCCACATATGATGAATTATTCAATTTCACAGAAGGGGGTGAGATATAAATTGGAGTATTAAATTAAAGTCTGGACTAGTAAGCCCTTCTTATAATCCTAACTCAATCCAAACATAGGATAGAATATACAATCCAAAAGGATTCGTAATTCTAAAACTATTAGTCATGAAAATGTTAATTCAACCTAATCTAGTCTGTCCAAATAAATATGACCTATATGTATTATGATTGGTGAGGGAAGTGAGGCTTATAATTTTATATTAAGTAATTAAAAAATATAAGAATATGATAATTTATAATTAGTCACTTGACATCTCTAGACGAACTAATAATTTTATTTGTCACCTACGCACCCTACATCAGAAGTTATTGCCTGACGCATGGTATTCTATGGTATTATAATTGATAAAAGAAATATAAGTTATAATTTTATGTTATGACATGGTAAATGATGACGAGTAGAGGGATATAAACACGTAAACCTATGGTGAGTTAATTTTTAAATTTTTTAACTTTTTAAAATCACATTACTTTTTATTTCTAATATATTTTTAAAAAAAATAAAAAAAGATAAAAATTAAGATTATGCTTGGCAGAATTTTTAAAATATAGTTTCATACTTATTTTTTAGTGTGGTGTTTGTTTAGTATTTTTAAAAATTAATTTCACACTCATTTTTGAAAACTCTTTCCAATGTGAGAAAATTTAAGCTAACTGATCGTCCCATCGGACGTCTCTCACCAATCGTCTAGCCGGTTTACCGAAACAGTATTTGGTTTTTTTTTTTTCCCACCTGTTATTTTTATATTACACAAAAAATATTTATGAAATTTTTTTTTAAGTTTTTTTATGAGTTTTGGATAGAATTTTGAATTGTGTGTTTAATTATGAGTTATAAATTTTTATATCAAATATCATGTCACATCACTCAATTCAAACTCAATTTAAAATTCTTTTCAAAACTCATAACCAAACAAATTTTTCATACTCAAATTATAATTTCAAAACTCACAAATTTAAAATATAATTTTATTCTCAAATCATAATTCTAAAACTCTACCAAACACTACCTAATTTTTTGAACTTATCTCAAAATACGATATCGTATTCCGAAAATATCTAATAATTTGGGCACTGCACATTCACCCACACTGCGTAATCATTCCACTTTCCAATTTGGCTCTTTCTCAACATTGACCGACGCGCACTTCGGCCGTTGCATCGCGTTAGGGTTTCCTTCCCCTCTCCTCCGTCGCCGTCGTTCTCCTCCTCTGAAACTTCCACTCCTTTTACACACACCAAAAAGAAAAAGTCATAGAGAGAGAGGGAGAGAAAGAGAATATCCCCATGTATATTGCCTCTGTCTCTGTCTCTGCCTCTCATCACTCGGCGCGACTCAAGGCGTAATCTTCTAACCTTTGCCCCCTCTCTCCTTTCTCTCTCTTATTTCTCATTCAATTCCCTCTCTCTCTCTCTCTTCCTAAATCCCTAGATAGGGAAAGTGGGATTCTTGGGGTATTGGATTTGATTTTGATCTGGGTTTTGGTGGTTGACGAAGCCAGAACAAAGGGTATGCTTTCTACTTGGTTAATTTAATTCTAGGGTTTTGGGTTTGGTTTGATTGTTCCTGTTTGAGCATCGAATCAATTTGGAATTTCTAGGTATTGTTTTGAATCCCTAGATTGATCTAAATTGTTGTGAATTTTTTATAAAAGCTGGTTAAGGTTTGAAGCTTTGTTGGAAATAATGGATGATAGGAATAGGAACAATAATAATGAATACTTGGGTGTGAACAAGATGGGGAAAAACATAAGGAAGAGCCCTTTGCACCAACCCAATTTTGCTAATCCAACTAGGCAACAACCTCAACCTCAGGTCTATAGTATTAACAAAAATGATTTTCGAAACATTGTTCAGCAGCTAACCGGTTCACCTTCACAAGAATCATTGCCTAGACCCCCCCACAATCCCCCTAAGTCGCCAAGTATGCGGTTGCAGAGGATCCGTCCTCCTCCATTAACACCCATGAACCGACCCCAAATCCCGGTTCATCATCAACCTCCTCCACCCCAGCATCCACCTATGCCAACAGCACAAATTCCTTATAGTAATGCTAATGCCTTTGTTAGGCCGCCTGCTCAGTTTGGTCAACAATCCCCCACAATGTTTCCATTAACCCCTAGTGATTTGGTCTGGCCTAATACTGCTGAGTCTCCTATCTCGGCTTATATGCGGTACCTTCAAAACTCGATTATAGATTCAGGACCTAGACAAACCCAAGCTCATCCTCATCCTCACCCTCACCCTCACCCTCAATTTCAGCCGCAGCCTGGTCAAATTCAAGACCAACCACGATCCTCTGCTTTACTTCCTAACCCACCTGTGCCTCCTTTCCCCTCTCCACGTATGGGTGGTCCTCCTTTACCTTCTCCAACTTCGCAGTTCCCTGTGCCATCACCGAGTGGTTTCTTGAATTTGTTGTCTCCGCGGTCACCTTATCCCTTGCTTTCTCCTGGGTATCAGTTTCCTCCACCACTGACACCGAATTTTGCATTTTCTCCTATGTCTCAGCAGGGGATTTTAGGTCCCGGGCCTCAACCTCCACTTTCTCCGGGCATTGGTTTTCCGTTATCTCCTTCCAGCTTTTTCCCTATATCAAGTCCGAGATGGAGGGATCAGTAGTCCTTGCCGGCAGTATACTATTTGTGGTTTCCATGCTTGATCTGCAGTGAGGACATTCTTTGTGGTGAATAACCTCCTTCGTATGGAAGCTTCACTTGTGAAAATCTTGAATTATGTAGTTTTTTTTTTTTTTTTTGGTTTTTTCCCCCCTTTGTTTTCTTTTTGTTAATACCGACATCAAGGCTTGTCTTGAGATGTTGATTATGTAACAGCTGCAATCTGTCCATTTCCTTGGGCAAGTTTAACTTTAGGTGATTTAATGAAGATTGGAGAACTCTTTCTAGCACATCAACAATGCTGTAACATGTAAGAAGGTAGGATAATATACTGAAACTAATGTTGTAATCAATTTGTATTTAGTTTGAGTTCAAATCATTCTTCAGTTTGACAGGCCTTGGAAACAATCTCAATGTTATGAGTTTATGCTTATTTTATCTTGTTATGCCTTTATTAGGGATTCCAGTATTAAGTTGTTAACCTTCTCTATTGTAATGCAATATGCATTGCTGGTTTAATAGTTGTACTTATTAATTAAATAGAAAAATCTTGTCACAAGAATTAATTAAAGAGAGAAACTGGTGAGTGATTGGATTGAGCTGAGCTGAGCTGAGGGAATCAAATTCCAAAAAATTGGACAAGGTATTATGGACACGTGGTACATATATATATATATGTATATTTGTTTTTGGTTAAAAGATTTGAAAATGATGAGGGGAGAGACAGTGTAGCCACTTTATTGAATTTCCGTTTACTCATTTAGGTTGTCATCTGCCTTTCACACGATTATTTTAACACTCAACAAAATCTTTAGTGATCTGAAACCTTTGGTGAGGCGCTGAGGATGTTGAACCTCATATGGTGACTGTTTCTTAGGCCTTTTTTTTTTTTTTTTGGTGGTTTTGTAATTCCAATGTTATTCTATTGTCCGGTAATTCTTTCGGGAGAGTTTTTGCTTCTTACATGGTTGTGATAGACGCTAATTATATTAGTTCTTTCATTTCTTCCTGGTGTATAATTGCATATTGATTCCTCTATGGTATATTTACAAATTTATTTTATGTTTAATTGAGTTGGAAGCATACTTATATTAGTTCTTTCATTTCTTCTAAGTCTTGTGTAAGCAAATTATTTTTAGTGACAATTACTTTTTTCAAAATTTTTGTTTTGAAGAATTCTCTTAGTTTATCATTGTTCAGAGGCACGTCTCTGATTCACTCATCCATTTATCCTTGTGATTTTTCTTGATCTTATTGAGTGTAGTGGTTCATTTTTCTTTTTTTTTGGTTCATGGATTTATTTGTGAAATAGTTATATTTTTGTCGACATCCGGAAAGGATTTCTGTGGAGTGATGTTGCAAATTTACCTAATCCTAATGATCTAGGCTAAGTTTATTTGCTTGATGTTGATTTTTTTATGCCGAAACATAGCTATAATTTTTTGTTTTTTTCCTTCATAGGCTTGAAAGGGTAGGTTATATGTGTGCATTTACTATAATGATAGAGATTTCTATAAAACATAATCTTCACAATTTTTAAAATGATTTGAATTATTTATGTTACTATCAGAGATAGGAAAAAAAAATTTAAATACATCAATAATTAATACATTATTGGGGATTATGGGAGTTTTTTTTTGTGAAAGTATCAAATATTTTCCGTGCATTTAAAGTAGTAGTGACTGCATGAAGTATTGTTCTTGTCATAGGTCAAAATTTTGAATTTTGACTGTAGTTTTAACTTCAAGTCAAACAACTTGGATTGCTATGAAGTTTTTGAGCACCAAATTGCTATGAAATTTAAAGCAAAGTTTGAACCAAAACGTACTTATCGATGTTGACTTGGTAGTTGAGGTGATTGCCCTCGAAAAAATGCAGCATAATGGGAGTGTTTAGTGGGGTTTTTTTGAGTTAATTTATGACTTTTGATTTTTAAAAAGTTATTTTGAACTCTTTAGTTAAATTTATTTCAAATAGTTTCTAATTCTAATAATTTATTTTAAGTAAAAAAAACTGATTCTAAGAAGTTACTCATTCCTTATTTTTGATTATCAGCTTCTGATGTGGACATATTAATTCACGGTTATACTTTTTGATTTTTTTATTTTTTATTTTTTTAAAAATAGAAGACACAAATGAATTATAAAATATTATTATTATTTTTTATGAGAAATGTAGACAAATAGTGAATAATAAAAAATAAAAATTAATTAAAAAAATTACTTCACAGCTTATTTAACAAATATTAGTCAGCAACTTAAATCTATAATTTAACAGTTATACTAAACAGACAGTTTTTGATTAAAATCATAATTTATAATCTATAATCTGTTTTAACAACTAGGACCAATGTCGTTTTGTTATGTCAACTTGTTGAGAAAGTCTGTTTGCATATGAGGGAATAGGGACCTATTCTTTTTCTGATTTGAAGGAACATTTAGGTTGCGTTTGGTTGTGTTTTGTAATTATAATTTGAGAGTATGAGTTGTATTTTGAGTTTGTGGGGTTTGGAATTATGATTTGAGTGTAAAAAGTTTGTTTGGTAAAGAGTTTTAAAAATAATTTTGAAAAGAGTTTTGATTTGAGTGGGGAATTATTGCTGTGACATTTGATATTTGATACTTGATACAAAAATTTACAACTCATAACTAAACATACAATTCAAAATTATTTTATAGCACATAAAAAATTCAGAAAATATTTTTTTCGATTATATAAAAATTAACATACAAATTGTAAAAAAAAAATCACTATTCCAGTCAACCGGTCGGACGACCCGTCAAGCAAAATTTTCAAAAAAAAAATTCTGAAAACAGTGGCTAAGACAGAGCATTCTGCAGAGTTTTCAAAAGATGATTACAAAACACCTACCAAACATCATACGTGAGTGATGCTGCTGAATCATGATTTCATAACGTAACCAAACACAGCCTTAGATATTTATATATAACATATTCACATGTACAGACTTTGGTCTCTGTTGTTTTCAGAGGTGGAATGGAGGGGATTGATAATGAGGGGATTAAGTAAAATTGTGTTTGTTTTGATAATAGTTGTTAGTGTAGGAATTGTTAAATTATTTTTATATAAAATAATAAAACAAATAAAAAAATATAAAAAATTAAACATTAATATTTAAAAAAAATTCCCAATATATAAAAATAAAAATAATAAAAAAATTTCTAATCCCCTCACTATTTTTCTAATATCATCCCCACCTCCGCCATCTCAATCCCCCTTCCAACGTCCATTTATATCACCTCCTTCATCTTAATCCCCTCCCTAACTCTACAAACAAACACAACACTAACCTCACATCCATCCTAATCCTCTCCCATCTATTTAACCCAAAACAAACGGGCCTTGGTGTCAGGTTAGTGGCGGTTAAAAAATTACAGAAATTAGTAGTAGTCAGATTAATTTTGGGAGATGAATTTTAGAAAAAAACTTTTAAAAAATGGTTTGATTTGAGTTTTTCTTAAAAAAATTTCGAAATCACTTTCTCTCTCTTACACATCAATCAATCACTTTTTCTCTCACACACATCTACTCAAATTCTCCCAAAATATCAAATCATCCCAAACTCCCAAAAAAACAACTCTCCCAAAATATACAACCAAACAAACCAAAAAAATTTCTAAACTCTCTCCTCAAATTTTTTTTCAAAAACAACTCTCCCAAAAACAAACCAAACAAACCAAAAAAATATGTCTGTTTGCATTGTTTCCATGACCACCTACAGTAGGGAAATTTATGAAACCACCTACAGCAGGGAAATTTATGAAGCAATGCAATTGTGTGGTAGACTAATCAACACTTGTTCTTCTTTTAGTACATGTCCAAGTGCCTCTTTTTTTTATTTTTTCTTTTTTTATAATTTAAATCGCACTTTACTCCATTTTAGTTTATTCATATATTTCATTCTTTTTTCTTTGACTTCTTCCTGTTCTTATATATTTATATATTGTGATTGATCAGGCTTAGATTTGGTAATTGACCCTCATTTACCAGGTGTAAAAGCATCCACAATGATTAGTTACTGCATTAGAGTTGTTACTGAATAAGTTTGCAGATAAAAAAATAGACAGATTTTAAGAATTTCGTTCACGAGTGATTTTTATTAGAGTGATAAGGTGAGATTTGAGAGTTGACAAGTGAAATAATTATTGTACACTCAATTTCATAAAATTAAATATTAATCATTTAAAAAATTGCTCTAGAGGCTCTTCACTCTTTGTTGACTATAGTGGGTCATATTATTGTTTTTTTTAGTGAGAGGCATTATTGTTTTGGGTTAATTGGTGATAAATTTTATATGATGAGGATATAAGGCATTAAGTTTAAGAGATATTTTTTTTTTGATAAAGGTCTACGTTTTGTAAAATAGTTTGGTGAGAAGTACTGAAGAATATTTTGTTTGCGATTTTACCTTTTAACTTTTTTTATCTGTTTGACTTTTCGATTATTAGTTTAAATTTATATCGATCTGTTTAATTTTTTTTCTATTTGTTCAAATTTTTATCTATTTATTCAAAATTTTATCTATCTATTCAATTTTTTCTCCTAAAGTACATCTATTTGTTTAATTCTTTCCCTAAATTTTATTTATCTGTTCAATTTTTTCCCTTAAATTATATCAATCCGTTCAATTTTCTCCCTAAACTATGTTTATCTGTTCAAAATTTTTTTTTTTCAATTCTATTTGTTATTTTTTATCAATTCAAATCTTTGCTATTGAAATACACCAACCCACTGCCAAGCCACTATAAGTTTAAATTTTGAGCAATCTTTCTTTTATTTGTTGCACCACAGATTTTTATTTATTTATTTATTTTTTATTATTATTATTTTTAATCATCATCTTCAACAACAACAACAACTCTCCATTGTTCAAAATTTGAACAACAACAACAACAATAAAAAAAATTAAAAAAATTCAAGAGATATAAACATTTCAACAACACAAAAAAAGAAAAAGAAAAAGAAAAAGAGGAAGAGTATTTCTACCATTATTTGTCATAATCAACAACAAAAAAGAGAGACATGCTTGGGGCAGAGGGCTGGCCCTGGTTTTTGGAAGCCCAAGGTGAAATAAAAATGAAGGCCTATATTCACAAAGAAAAAAAAAAAATATCCTATTTCGTATCGCTACCATCGATTAATACCAAAATAGATATCAAAATGTCATATCAAAATTTTTTTTTTATCAAAATTAGAAAAACTTTATTCAATTAAAATGTATTAGATATGTATTGAATTAATTCACTACAACAAAAAGTGTCTTTGGAAACGAAAACTAATGACGAAAATAAATTTTGTCACGAAAGACGTATCTTTTAGTGAAGAAAATAATTTTTTGTCTCCAAATGTATTATTTTTAGAGACAAAAATAAAATTTCGTCATCAATCTGTATACATAATAAAAAAATTAGGTGACGAAATTATTTTCGTCATTATTTATATTTTTTTGTCACTAAAGATTTTCTCGCTAATTTTTCGAATGTGCCAAAATTTTCAGACTTTTGGTGAGGAAAAAATTGGTCACCAATAATAAAATTATTAATGACGAATATATTTTCGTCACCAATAATTTTTAATATTTTAATATTATTTAGTGAGAAAACTATTTTCGTGGCTAATAATTTTATCTTTTAGTGAGGAAATAATTTTGCCATCAAATAAATGGTTTAGTTGCTAAAGGTTTTTAGAGGGAAATGAATATATTGGCGCCTTAGATATAACAGCTCTTCTTCTCAAACACAGATTTGACCACCAAACCTCATCCTACATGACCTCACCTCCCATTTCTCTTCTCTAAACCTCAGCCTACATGACCTCACCTCCCCCTTTCTCTTCTCTCACGCCTCACGCCTGTGGCCTCTGTGTCTCTTCTCTCTCACGCCTCACGCATATGCCCTCCTCCACTATAACAAAATTGACTTTTTATGGCACCACATCAACAGCATACAATAAATGCATGCCATAGTTTCTCACTTTTACGGCTTGCTTTTTTTGCATGTCGTAAATATTTTTTTAACCACGGCGTGTCTATTGCGTAGGCCGTGAATGGTAATAACGATGATTTTTTTACAGCTAGCAATGCACGCCGTAAATAATAAAACTTTCTACGACGTGCATATGGCGTGTTGTTAATACATCAATTATACACAACACACATACACCAGCCGTGCAAAGTGAATACTTTTCACGGCACACACAACGCTTGCCGTTAAAAGTATTGCACTTTTTACGACGCACACATCGCTTACCGTTAAAAGTATTGCCTTTTTACGATGTACAATGTATGTCGTGAATTGTATGATTAAAAAAAAAAAAGCCAAAATGAAATTTGGAGAGCCAATCACAAAAAAAAAAAAAAGAATTTTTTTTTTCCCCAAAATAACTATTTTGCCTTCCTCTAATCAGAATGGAACATCACAAGAGTTTCAATCTCTCTCTCTCTCTCTCTCTCTCTCTCTGATAATGATGAAGGCCGAATCAATTGCTAGGGTTACTAGGTCATCTCATCTCTTCTCTTCGGTTGTGTATCATAAATTATTAAGAACATAATAGTAATTATTTTGTAATAGAATTATTATTTATTGATTAAAATTATAAAATTTCTTAAATTTATTTTTTCATTCAAAATATTAATTAAACTTTAATAAAGGTAAAATTACAAACATAAATAATAAAACTTAAAAAATTATAAATTAAAATCAATTTTTACTTCAAAATTTTGTCCCAAATTCAAATTTCACTTTGAAACAAGCCCTCCAAAATTTTGTCTAAACTCCCTGGAGTCTCCAAAAAAAAAAAAAAAGGGAAAATTAGAGAAAAACTATCAGGGAGATGTGTTCAAGAGAGAGAGAAAGAGAGAAGACGAAGAAGAGAAAGAGGGAAGAGAGACCATGAAGAGAGAAGAGCAACAACCATTGTTTCGCTCGTGATGGCCATTGCGTCACTAGAGCAGTTCTTCGGAGCTGCCCCGTTCGTCTTCGCTTCTCCCTCCGGTCTTCCCTTCTCCTTCCGATCAACGAAGACCCGCGAACGAAGCAAACGGAGCCATCTCACCTCTCCCTCCGGCCGGAGCTCTCGTACCTTCCCTCCTACCGCCCAATTTTAGGTGCATGTTCAAATACTAGGGTTTTGAATTTTGATTTGAGGCTTTTCAATTTGAAAATTGGGGTTTAGGGTTTTTCAATTTCAAAATTTGGGGCTTTTCAATTTAGAGTTTAGTGTTTAACTTGGATGCTTGTTCTGAGTGTTTAAATGGGACTTAATAATGTCAATTTAGCAAGTCCCTTTTTTAGTATAAATTCTTGGCATATATTGATTTTGTATTGGTTAAACAACTCAGTTCCGTAAGAAGATTTTGGTTCTATAATGCAGAACTTTGTGCATTATGTTGTAAGATTACATGTATGGTGGTCTTTTTTTGGTGTAATGTTAAATAAATAAAGAAATTTAGGGATGGTGTACTGTAATTCTTTGTTTGGTAACTTGATTGTTGGAATAAAAGCCATTAAGGCATATGGGTTAGCTCTGTGCTATGGCTCTGTGTGGTGGGATAGATAACATGCTAAGAACGTTCCTTATTTTGGTACTGGTGTTTCCATTGGCAGGATAAGCATTCCATATCCCTTTCAATGGGGACCACCTTCGTTTGATGCGGGTAAAGCCCTTGCCATGATGGTTACCTCATTTGTTGCTCTTGTAGAGGTTTGATTCTCCTCTTGATGGAATAAACTGTGACACCCGAAATTTTTTCTTTTAAAATTTGCAATAAATAGAACTCTAAAATAAATAAATCAATTAAATAATAAATAATAATAAATAAATAGGAAATTGGGAAGTTATCAATTAAATTGTTTGTAAGACACCACACATTAAATATTTTAGTAAGTGGTAAGTGATGTTTTATAGTTTGGTAGTAAGGTTTATAGACGTGAACCTAATGTATAATCATAAGTAATTTTAGGACTCATAAAAGGAATCATAATCTTTAGATTTGATTTAAAAAAAAAAAAAGTGATGATTTGTCGCCATCCTAATGCATAGGATGGTGACTAAGTGACTAAGTGTTTCACCAACTTGCCACGTATTAGTCATATAGGGAAGAGCAAGTGGACACATGTTTAACAAGTGGCCGAACCTAGCAAAGCATGCTGATGAATGATACAAGTTATTGCCTATAAATAGGGAAGTAATGGACTGAGTTTCAACAAGAAAACAAAAACATTCTTAGTATATCAGTGAGCTCCGAAAGGTGGGGAATTGTAGTAGCAAAACTAAAAGCTAAGAGTCAATCTTAAGGTGAGTTTTATTATACCTTGAGTTAGTATAATATGTTTTCTACATGTCTTAAGTTACCATAATATATTTTACGAATGTTTTGAGTTACCACAATTTATTTGATATAAATTATGTTTTATGGTTAGGTTAATATTTCAATTACGTGGATTATTTTCGGAACTTTATTTGTTTAAAATGAAACCCATGGATATGTTTGTTTAAATTTTAAAGAATATTTGACCATGATCTTGTAAACAATTATTTTCTATAAGTACCACCACGGGAGTCCTATGCCTTGGGGGACTTAAATAACCATTGGCCCCTGTTTGACCACTTTGTGGTCTCCTGTTTGTCATTGATCCATTGACCCCTGTAGTGATTGTCACTTAGTGACCCATGTTCTGTTCTGTTATGTACTGTGGTTATAGTTAATTATTTCAGTTTCTGGCACTTAATTAATTTGTGTATTCAACTCAAATTATGTTAATGTTTTAGCTTAAATAATTATCCATGGCTATTTTGTGCCCCTATACTCACATATAATATTTCTCACTCTGCTATGTACTTATAGCTGTTACCCTTTCAGGTGACGAGGTTTAGCGGGATCAAGATGGAAAATGAATCGATGTGTTGTTTTTTTTAAAATCTTTTTTTCTGTTTTGTTTTGAACTCTTGTAATACAATAAAGTTCAAATGACTATGTTTTGTTTCCTTTTAAATAAGCAGTTGGTACCCAATTATTTTATTTAATTTATCCGCCTGCGCTGCGACTACAAAATTATTTGAATTATTTTATTTTATCTTGTTACGACGCCGAGCCTTTGGATACCGGGTTTGGGTCGTGACAAAAGTGGTATCAGAGCAATGGTTTTTTTTATAAAAAAAAAAAAAGTAGTGTTAAGTTTTTAAAATTTTTCGTATAATTTTCACATTATTTGAATTGAAAATTATTTCCAAAAAATGTGTATAAAACAAAATTGTATATGTTTTTGAAATTTTCTGTATAATTATTCACATTAATTTTATTTACATTAATTGAAATTCACATTATCTAAATTGCAAAAATATATACATATATATATATATTTCAAAAAAATTATATATATATATAATATATTCAAAAAAAAAAATTTTGTTATTTGATATTAGGTGATATGTCTAACACAAGTAAACCATGTTACAATATCTAGGTTAAGTTTTCCTGTGTTGTAGAAAATGGCCAATCTCATGGAGTTGTTTTGGTTCGAGCCCCTAGGAGTTCATCTTGTCCCAAACTTATTAGAGGGCTGGGGTGATTCAGAGAGTCTTGTTAGGCAAGGCCATCCCGCGCTAGACCGACTCATGGAATGACCCGTGTATTTGCAGGCCGACCCCGATGAGGATTTCTTATTTTGGAGACTTAGCCGAGGCAGCACTCGTGAGAGATATATAAGGCCGACCCGCATCATTGGCCTTGCTTCGAACTTAGAGCAGCCGCATTTTTTGGTCGCACCTCTACCCCTAGGCTTTGCGGAACGAAGGGGACACGCATATTCTAGCAGCTATATCCGCACCACGACACCCCTTCCACAGCATATTGTCCATACCTCAGCTGTGGACTTCACTAATAGTGCATCATACTTGGAGGTACCGGTACGAATTACCGGACGAGAATTTTGGGGTTATGATCATGGTGCTCCTGTCTACATAGTTCAGGTGGTATGGAGTTGTTTTGGAATAGAGCACAGTGGGTGGGAGTTCGAATCCCTCATGCAGAGTGAGTTTGCAGAGTTATTCCATAGGCCAGTATTCCGGAGTCAGTTCTCATGGTGGTGGCCTAACAGTTCCTTCTAGATGATCCTTTTATGACCTGACGGTGATTAGCCTAATCCAATTTTGTATCAGTAGGATTAGACACTAACACCTGACCGTTATCTAAATGTGTTGTACTTGTATCTTTTCCTTATATAAGTAAAACCGATATTATGTAAGTAATGTATATATATGTTGTTATGATATCGTTATGAATCATAGATATAATATTGCGATAATAATTGATTCGAAAAAAAAAAAAAAAGTCCATTAACCATTTTCACCTTGTAGTGATGGCTAATAATGGAAATGGAACCGGATCATCGGCCAATGGTGCTGACCAAATGGAGCAAATCATGGAAAGAACAGTTACTAGTTTTCTGCGAGCCCTACAAACCAACGTTAACAACGGATTGCCTGAACGACGAGAAGAGCCAACTACTATAAAACAGTTCCAGGACTTGAAACCTACCATATTTACCGGCAGCACAAACCCACTGGTGGCAGAAGCTTGGGTCAGAGATACGGAGAAAATTTTCCGCGCGCTGCCTTGCTTAGAAAGACAGAAGGTGACTTTTGCCACATTCACCTTCAAAGACGATGCACAAGAATGGTGGCTACTTACCTTGGAGAAAAAAGATATTGTGACTTGGGCCAGATTCTTGGAGGTATTCTATGAAAAATACTTTCCAAATTCGCTGCGGGAACAAAAGGCGTCAGAATTCATACATCTGAGGCAAGGAACCATGACAATGGCCGAATATGAAAGCAAGTTCACACAACTGG
The DNA here is from genome assembly GCA_036172215.1 of Camellia granthamiana. Taxonomy (NCBI): domain Eukaryota; kingdom Viridiplantae; phylum Streptophyta; class Magnoliopsida; order Ericales; family Theaceae; genus Camellia; species Camellia granthamiana. The sequence continues at coordinate 21,627,937 of CM069913.1, forward strand.
CCCGATTCGCGACATACGTCATCCCCACCGAAGCTCAAAAAGCCAGAAAATTTGAAGCAGGATTGGATCCTGAAATTAAAGACAGGTTGGAGGTTTTGAAACTACCAACCTATGCGGAGGTGGTAGATCGAGCATACATTGCAGAAAAAGGGATTAAAACCTTGTGTTTCGGGGAACCAAGCCAGAAGAAGCGATTGTGGGAAAAAGATAACAGAAGGCTCGGTACCGCGCCTCCCAAGAAAATAAATACAGGCACAACCAATTCAACCAGTTCAAGCAATCAAGGTCCTACAAATCCCAGAGGTGACACCATTCCAGCTTGCACTACCTGTGGAAGGACTCATTGGGGACAGTGCCGTCGAGATACGGGAGCATGCTTTAAATGTGGCCAAGTTGGCCATTTGCTGAGAAATTGTCCAAAGCTCGTCAGCCCCTCTGAACCAGTCCGAAAACCCGCGGTACCTGGAGGAATGAGAAAGGACCAAAAACACCAAGGAAGAGCCTTTGCCTTAGTACCTGGAAACGCAGAAGTTACAGAGAACGTCGTGTCAGGTACACTTTCTGTTTGTGGTCACTTAGCCCATGTTCTCTTTGACTCTGGCTCAACTCATTCTTTTGTTACACCACACTTTGCTACCAAGTTGGCATCAACACCCGAACCCTTAGGATATGTATTATCTGTGTCTTTTCCTTCTGGTAATTCTGCCCTTAGTACTAATGTGTACAAATCTTGTACTATATCCTTAAAAGGTGAAACCTTACATGTAGATTTGATTCCCCTCTGCATTAGTACCTTTGACGTGATCTTAGGAATGGATTGGTTAGCTGCCAACCGTGCCTTCATCGACTGTGAAGCCAAAAGGGTCTTCCTCCGGCCACCAAACCAACTCGAGCTTATCTTCGAAGGAACTGGAGCCTCTCCCCCTCCATGTATTATATCCTTCATGACAGCCCAACGACTGCTAAGAAAGGGTTGTTGTAGTTGTATCTGTTATGTGATCGATACTCAACAAGAGACCCCCACACTTGATGCAATCCTTGTGGTTCGAGAATTCCCGGATGTATTTCCTGAAGACCTGCCTAGTACCCCAGTTGACCGAGAAATTGAATTCACCATTGAAACCCAACCTGGTGCACAACCAATCTCGAAGACCCCTTACCGCATGTCCATGACAGAATTGAAAGAACTAAAAACCCAACTCCAAGAACTACTGGACAAAGGCTTCATCCGACCAAGTACCTTACCATGGGGAGCTCCGGTACTGTTCGTAAAGAAAAAGGATGGTACAATGAGGCTATGCATCAATTACCGGGAGCTGAACAAAGTCACCATCAAGAACCGATACCCTCTACCATGAATTGACGACTTGTTTGATCAACTGCAAGGCGCCCAAGTATTCTCAAAAATTGACTTGCGTTCTGGTTACCATCAACTAAAAGTCAAAACAGAAAGTATTGAAAAGACTGCCTTCAGAACTCGTTACGGGCACTACGAGTTTCTCGTCATGCCATTTGGCGTCACAAATGCTCCAGCGGCCTTCATGGACCTCATGAATCGAGTGTTCAAACCCTATCTTGACGAGTTCGTCATTGTCTTTATTGACGACATTCTTATATACTCCAAATCGCCAGAAGATCATGAGGACCACCTACGAAGAGTTCTACAAACACTACGTGATCACAAGCTTTATGCCAAATTGAAGAAATGCGAATTCTGGATCACTAGTGTGCGCTTTCTCGGTCACGTCATTAACAAAGATGGCATCTCAGTTGATCCCCAAAAGGTTGCAGCAATTGTGGATTGGCCACGACCTACTAACGTGTCTAAGATTCAAAGCTTTTTGGGCCTAGCCGGCTATTACCGGCGCTTTGTGTAAGATTTCTCGAAAATAGCTTCACCCTTGACCCAGCTAACTCAGAAGAACAGGCCCTTTGAATGGACGGACAAGCAAGAACGTTGCTTCCAAGAATTGAAGAATAGACTTGTGACGGCTCCTATACTAGCACTCCCCGCGGAAGCAGAAGGGTTTGTAATTTATAGCGATGCCTCATACAATGGTTTGGGTTGCGTTCTTATGCAAAATGGGAAGGTCATTGCTTATGCCTCCCGCAAACTAAAGACTCACGAAAGAAACTACCCAACTCATGATCTAGAGTTGGTTGCGGTGATCTTTGCTCTCAAGATCTGGCGTCATTATCTCTACGATGCAACTTGTGAAATTTACACTGATCACAAGAGTCTCAAATATCTGTTTACACAGAAGGAATTGAATATGAGGCAACGAAGATGGCTAGAATTTATGAAGGACTATGATATAGAGATCCATCACCATCCCGGCAAAGCTAACGTAGTAGCAAACGCATTAAGTCGAAAAACGACCAAAAGTTTGGCATGTACCCTTATTCTCCGCAAGATTCATGGACTGCTCGCCAACATAATCGTGGAACCCGAGTTGATTGAAGAAATTAGAACCCGCCAATGTGAAGATAAACTTTTGAAGAAGTACGAGAAACAAAGAAGCACGCCCGATCCGGATTTCACGATAAGCAATGGAATGCTAAAATTTCAGAATCGAATTTGCGTACCCGACCTTCCAGAACTCAAGAAAAGGATCTTGGTAGAAGCTTATAGCTCGAGGTTTGCGATCCATCCTGGCAATACGAAGATGTATCACGATCTGAAGGAACACTTCTGGTGGACAGGAATGAAGAAAGACATAGCAAGCCATGTCTCTAAATGCCTACGTTGTCAACAAGTTAAAGCAGAACATCAGAAACCTACAAGAATGTTGCAACCACTCCCTATTCCTGAATGGAAGTGGGAACACATTACTATGGACTTCGTGGTCGGACTACCGCAGTCAGTCTCGAAGAATGATGCAATATGGGTTATCGTGGATCGATTGACGAAGTCGGCGCATTTTCTAACAATAAGAATCATGTACTCTCTTTCTAAGTTCGCCACTCTATACATTAAGGAAATCATTCGCTTACAGGGCACCCCAGTTTCAATCGTATCCGATAGAGACCCCCGCTTCGTGTCTAATTTCTGGAACAAATTGTAAGAAGCTTTGGGAACCACTCTGAAGTTTAGCATGGCTTATCACCCTCAAACTGATGGGCAATCTGAAAGGACGATCCAGACTTTGGAAGATATGTTACGTTTGTGTGTGTTAGACCTCAAAGGTAACTGGGATGATCATCTACCTTTGGTGGAGTTCGCGTATAATAATAGCTACCATACAAGTATTAGAATGGCACCGTACGAGGCACTGTATGGAAGGAGATGTCGATCACCTTTGTGTTGGACAGAAGTCGGAGACGGAAAATTATTAGGCCCCGAGATCGTGCAAATAACAAGAAATAAAATCCAACTCATCCAGCAACGAATTCGCACTGCTCAGAGTCGCCAGAAAAGCTATACAGATACACGAAGACGAGACTTAGAATTTCAAGTGGGCGATCATGTGTTCCTAAAGATCTCACCAACGAGAGGGGTTATCCAATTTGGGAAGCGAGGAAAGTTAAACCCACGTTACATTGGCCCATTCGAGATACTCGAAAGGATTGGTTCTGTGGCATATCGCCTTGCGCTTCCACCTGAACTATCCAATGTGCATAATGTGTTTCACGTTTCGATGCTTCGTCGATATCTTCGAGATCCAGAGCATGTTGTCGATCATGAGAACCTGGAAATTTAAGAAGACCTCTCCTATGAAGAGTAACCTGTACAGATTCTCGATCACCGTGACCAGGTCCTCCGAAATAAAACTATACCTCTCGTAAAAGTCTTATGGAGAAACCATCGTGTCGAAGAAGCAACGTGGGAAACTGAAAGCCAAATGCGGGCCAAATATCCACACCTATTCGAAAACCAAGGTACGTCCAGTTTGGGGACAAACTTCTTTTAAGAAGAGGAGAAATGTGACACCCGAAATTTTTTCTTTTAAAATTTGCAATAAATAGAACTCTAAAATAAATAAATCAATTAAATAATAAATAAATAGGAAATTGGGAAGTTATCAATTAAATTGTTTGTAAGACACCACAAATTAAATATTTTAGTAAGTGGTAAGTGATATTTTATAGTTTGGTAGCAAGGTTTATAGACGTGAACCAAATGTATAATCATAAGTAATTTTAGGACTCATAAAAGGAATCATAATCTTTAGATTTGATTTAAAAAAAAAAAAAAAAAAAAGAAGAAGAAGAAAAGTGATGATTTGTCGCCATCCTAATGCATAGGATGGTGACTAAGTGACTAAGTGTTTCACCAACTTGCCACGTATTAGTCATATAGGGAAGAGCAAGTGGACACATGTTTAACAAGTGGCCGAACCTAGCAAAGCATGCTGATGAATGATACAAGTTATTGCCTATAAATAGGGAAGTAATGGACTGAGTTTCAACAAGAAAACAAAAACATTCTTAGTATATCAGTGAGCTCCGAAAGGTGGGGAATTGTAGTAGCAAAACTAAAAGCTAAGAGTCAATCTTAAGGTGAATTTTATTATACCTTGAGTTAGGCTAAGTTTGGCAAGTTTAAAAAAATTCAAAAAGTCAAAAAGTTACTATCTTATTTAAGTCACATCACCTCTTTAACACATCACTTCAAACCCAACCCAAACCTAACCCATATTTCATAAAAAGTCAAAAAGTGCACTTATTTAGATCATCCCAAACAACCCCGTATAATATGTTTTCTACATGTCTTAAATTACCATAATATATTTTACGAATGTTTTGAGTTACCACAATTTATTTGATATAAATTATGTCTTATGGTTAGGTTAATATTTCAATTACGTGGATTATTTTCGGAACTTTATTTGTTTAAAATGAAACCCATGGATATGTTTGTTTAAATTTTAAAGATTTGTAAACAATTATTTTCTATAAGTACCACCACGGGAGTCCCATGCCTTGGGGGACTTAAATAACCATTGGCCCCTGTTTGACCACTTTGTGGTCCCCTGTTTGTCATCGATCCATTGACCCCTGTAGTGATTGTCACTTAGTGACCCTTGTTCTGTTCTGTTATGTACCGTGGTTATAGTTAATTATTTCAGTTTCTGGCACTTAATTAATTTGTGTATTCAACTCAAATTATGTTAATGTTTTAACTTAATAATTATCCATGGCTATTTTGTGCCCCTATACTCACAGTATAATATTTCTCACTCTGCTATGTGCTTATAGCTGTTACCCTTTCAGGTGACGAGGTTTAGCGGGATCAAGATGGAAAATGAATCGATGTGTTTTTTTTTTTTAATCTTTTTTTTTATTTCTGTCTGTCTGTTAGTTTTGAACTCTTGTAATACAATAAAGTTCAAATGACTATGTTTTGTTTGCTTTTAAATAAGCAGTTGGTACCCAATTATTTTATTTAATTTATCCACTTGCGCTGCGACTACAAAATTATTTGAATTATTTTATTTTATCTTGTTACAACGCCGAGCCTTTGGGTACCGGGTTTGGGTCGTGACAAAAGTGATGACCGAAGTGGGGAAACTCAACCATTTTTGGTCAAAGGCTTGAAAACTTTGAGGATATGGAATTTTTTTTTCTTGCAGAATGCTACGATTCTTATTCCAATGCTGTCATCCTTGTCCAAAACTGAGGTACACTTCACATTTTTCTTCCTTCTATGTGTAGTTTTTGCTAGTCATAATTGTTATATTTTCTCATATATAAACAAGGTATTGAGCTTTTTCTTAAAATACCCAGGCTCATTAAAGTGATGGTACAGCACTATGACAAAGCTCTAAGAGGCCAAATGGAATGCATTGTCAACTTGTCTAGGCGTGGTGCCTTATCCCCATTAGTCTTCCAAGACTCCCATGACTTCCTTTTCAGTAAACTGCCTCTCCAAGCCAAGTCATCAAGACGAGGCCTTTTATGATTGGTCTCAGCATAAAGCCTCTCATAAAACTGAATCACTTCACTCTTACTTCCCCCCCTCCTCCTCACCCCATTAATTTCTAAACTTTTACATAGTTTTGTGTCCTATGGGTGTTAGTCAATTTGTGAAAGAACTGAATATTTTTTACATAGTTTTGTGTCCTATGGGTGTTAGTCAATTTGTGAAAGAACTGAATATTCCTGTCATAAATCCCTTGCCTTCTGCCTCCATCTAATTTCTTCTATATGAACAATGTGTCCCAACTCCATTTTGACTAATTCCCTTCCTACTCATTATTTAAAAACTTATGTCTCAATACCAATACAAAAGGATAGGGAGAAAACTGATATAGTGAATGAGTTTCTATGACTGGTATAGTAAAAAATTATAGTGAATGACTAGCTTCAAGGTAAAATGTTTTATATATGTTGATTGTCAAAAATTAAGTTTCTTCTTAATAATGTTATCTTTTCTTGTTTTTATTGGTGTTTCAATTGTGTAGGAACAATCACTAGCTAATGTGAATAATATGATGCAAATGAAGACAAAACATCGATGTAGATCAAAATCAATCCTGGTCAGGGTATACAACTCAGTACGTTCTACTAATTTATTTTATTGGATTAGTAGGCTTTGTTAGTATATTATGTTTCGATGTTAATTTAGTAGAAATTTCTTAATCAACTAGGGTAGAATAAAAAAAAAACTTTGACATTTAGGGGCGAAAGGTCACGAGAAAATAGTGAAATATGCATGTAAAGATCCGAGAAACATCACAAACACCTTGAGACGGAGCAACATAAGTTGTGCAAAAGTACAAAAGAAGCGCGTGACTCCCAATTTGAAAACTACTTTGAAATTTGCACTATTTCAACACGTAGGCATGAAACTAAGTAAAAAAATAAACTTTTCTAACGCGTAAGCTTGAAAATAGGCCATTGGAGGGCTAAATCGTGCAACAATCACAAGATGGCCCGGATAACACCTCAAACACCTCGGGAGGGACCAAAGTAAGTTGTAGAAAGTTACAGAACTAGTATGAGACTCTCGGTTCGAAAACTAAGTCCAAAACTGCACTTTTTCACACTTAAGCTTCAAAATAGGCCATTGGAGGCCAAAATCGTGCAACAGCCACGAGACCACCTGGGAACACATCAAACACCTTGGGAGGGACCAATGTGAGTTGTGAAAACTTACGGAACTAGCACGGGACTCCCGGTTTGAAAACTAAGTCGAAAAATGTACTTTTTCACACTTATGATTGAAAATAGGCCATCGGGGGCCAAAATCGTGTAACAACCACGACATGGCCCGGGAAACACCTCAAAAACCTCGGGGGGGACCAATGTGAGTTGTGGAAACTTACGGAACTAGAACGGGACTCCCGGTTTGAAAACTAAGTCCAAAAATGCACTTTTTCACACTTAAGCTTGAAAATAGGCCATCGGAGGCCAAAATCGTGCAACAGCCACGACATGGCCCGGGAAACACCTCAAAAACCTCGGGAGGGACCAATGTGATTTGTGGAAACTTACGGAACTAGCATGGGACTCCCGGTTTGAAAACTAAGTCCAAAAATGCACTTTTTCATACTTAAGCTTGAAAATAGGCCATCGGAGGCCAAAATCATGCAACAGCCACAAGACGGCCCGGGAAACACCTCAAAAACCTCGGGAGGGATTAATGTGAGTTGTGGAAACTTACGGAATTAGCACGGGACCCCCGGTTTGAAAACTAAGTCCAAAATTACACTTTTTCACATTTAAGCTTGAAAATAGGCCACCAGAGGCCAAAATCGTGCAACAACCACGGGATGGCCCGGGGAACACCTCAAACACCTCGGGAGGGACCAATGTAAGTTGTGAAAACTTACGGAACTAGCACGGGACTCCCGGTTTGAAAACTAAGTCCAAAAATGTACTTTTTCACATTTAAGCTTGAAAATAGGCCACCGGATGCCAAAATCGTGGAACAGCCACGAGACGGCCTGGGAAACACCTCAAACACCTCGGGATGGACCAATATGAGTTGTGGAAACTTACAGAACTAGCACAGGACTCCCGGTTTGAAAACTAAGTCCAAAAAGGCACTTTTTCACACTTAAGCTTGTAAATAGGCCACCGGAGGCCAAATTCGTGCAACAGCCACGAGACGGCCCAGGGAACACCTCGAACACCTCAGGAGGGACCAATGTGAGTTGTGAAAACTTACGAAACGAGCACAGGACTCCCGGTTTGAAAACTAAGTCCAAAAATGCACTTTTTCACACTTAAGCTTGAAAATAGGCCACCGGAGGCCAAAATCGTGCAACAGCCAAGGGAACGCCCACGGAACACCTTAAACACCTCGGGAGGGACTAATATAAGTTGTGGAAACTTACAGAACTAGCACGGGACTCCCGGTTTGAAAACTAAGTCCAAAAATGTATTTTTCACACTTAAGCTTGAAAATAGGCCACCGGATGCCAAAATCGTGGAATAGCCACGAGACGGCCCGGGGAACACCTCAAACACCTCGGGAGGGACCAATGTGAGTTATGGAAACTTACGGAACTAGCACGGGACTCCCAGTTTGAAAACTAAGTCCAAAAGGCACTTTTTCACACTTAAGCTTGAAAATAGGCCACCGGAGACCAAATTCGTGCAACAGCCACGAGACGGCGCAGGGAACATCTCGAACACCTCGGGAGGGACCAATGTAAGTTGTGGAGACTTACGGAATGAGCACGGGACTCCCGGTTTGAAAACTAAGTCCAAAATTGCACTTTTTCACACTTAAGCTTGAAAATAGACCTTCGGGGGCCAAAATCGTGCAACAGCCACGGGATGGCCAGGGGAACACCTCAAACACGTCGGGAGGGACCAATGTAAGTTGTGAAAACTTACGGAACTTGCACCAGACTCCCGATTTCAAAACTAATTCGAAAAATGCATGTTAAATTGTATATTTTATGGATAAGATAATAATTGTCTAACTTACTCTTTTTTTTTTTTTTTTTTTTTTTTTTTTGTGTTTCATTTTTTTGGAGATTCGAGATTTGATATGAACATGTTTGATAATTTGGAGGGCAGATGGTAGCTCATTTTGTGTTTTTGTTCATATTACCTTACATGTATTTTGGTTGCGTTGTAAATTTTCTATTTTTGTTGGTATTACAGGGCATGTTGGGTAATCCGCCCTTGATATTTTATTTTTGTTGATATTAGTAGACATATTTTTTGTTGGATATTAGGAGATGTGTTTGGTAATCCACATGCGGTTGATATTACATTTTTGTGGATATTAGTAGACGTTTTTTGTGGATATTAGGAGACATATTTATAATCCGCATACAGTTCATATTGTATTTTTGTGGATAGTGTTGAAATTTGATTGTGATCTTCATGAAAATAAACAGATTTTTGTATTGATTTGTAATAGATATTTTATTGAACAAGTTATTGAAATGCGCAGGGAATCGTTATTGAAAAGAAAAAATTTCGGAAGAAAATAGTACCCCCATTTTCAAAATTTTTAATTTTTATTAGTGACGAAATAAAAAATGTCGCTATTAGTTTTCAAAAAACATGACGAATAATTTTGTCATTAATGATATAATACTAAACAAATAATTTCGTCACATTTGCTGAATATTTCGTCGCTAAATTGAAATATTTGGTGACAAAACGTTTTTTGTCATTGAAGAATTTTCTTTTCTGCTCATTTTAGTGACGAATCTTTTTGTCACCTTAATCCATATCGTTGGTGAGGAAAACTTTCGTCACTAAATTCTATTTGATGGCGAAATATTTCGTCGTGAAAAACAATCAAAATAAAATATTATTGAGTTTTGGTGACGAAATTGATGTTATAGAGGACGAAAAATTCAACATTCGGAGACGAAATATTTCGTCGCCAAAAATCAAAAATAGGCGACGAAACTGTTTTTCGTCACGAGGTACTTTCTATGATGGTGTATAGGCCACGACCGTGGTGACAAATTTTTTTCGTCGCAGATCACTTTAGTGACGAAAATTTTATGTTTGGAGACAAAATCAGTCTATCACCAAAGACCTTTTTTGTTGTAGTGATTGTTGTTCATTGAATATGTTGTTTATGAGTGTGGTTGCGTTGTTGTTTATTGAATATGTTGTGTATGAATGTGATTGAGATTGAATTAATTATTTACTCCACTAAAATTTGATAAACAAGAAAAAAAAAAAAATTAGGTTAAATTTATTTATTCTACTAAAATCTAGTAAAGAAAGAAAATAAAAAAAAAAATTAGGGGCCCTATTTTGATCCACTGACATTTTGTATGTATATGTAATGTTTCTCATTCAAGGGTCATCAACATTTTGTATATATTTTAGGGTAAATTACATTGACACCCCATGTGGTTTATGTTTATTACAGTTCTCCCCTCACCTTTTGGAAATTACATCCTCCTTTCTGAGGTTTAAAGTTTCATTACAGATTGCTCCCTTAGTTAGTTGATTGTTAAGTCAACTAACAGATTTTGCTGATGTCAGTAATTTAATTTTTTTTAAAATACCAATTTTGTCCTCACTGGGTAAATTACATTGACACCCCTCACATTTTAGAAATTACAATCCCCTCCCCAAAGTTTAAAATAGCATTACCAATTAGCCCCTCGATTAATATTAGTTGAAAAAAAAATTCATTGAAAAAAAATAATTGGAAAAAAATTATTTGAAAAAAAAATTTCAATTGAAAAAAAATTTTGTTAGTGAAATTTTTAAATTTCTGTTTAAAAGCCAAAGTAAACTCATTTTTTGAATTTACGTTTTTTCCCTCAAATTTACAAACTGAGACAACCATTTATAAACCAAAAAAATTATCAAACAAGTTTTTATGATAGTTTTTTAAATTTTTGTTAATATAAATTGAAAATTGAAAATTGAAAACTGAAAACGAAATGGTTACAAAACAGGCCTCAAATGGTAAAAATGTCGTAAAATTAACAAATAATTAAATAAATTACCAACGTAAGAAATGATTTATCAAAAGATTCTTAGGCTATGTATGGTTTGATTTCTAGAAATTTTTTTAAAAAATTAAAAATTAATTTAGTTAAGAAATAAAAAATAAAAAATAATTATCATTTTTATATAATTTTTATCTTTCGAGTGGTTGGCCTCAGATGGTAAAAATGTCGTAAAATTAACAAATAATTAAATAAGTTACCAACGTAAGAAATGACTTATTAAAAAATTCTTAAGCTATGTATGATTTGATTTTTAGAAAAAAAAATTTTAAATTAAAAATTAATTTGGTTAAGAAATAAAAAATAAAAAATAAAAAATAATTATCATTTTTATATAATTTTTATCTTTCGAGTGGATAGAAATAATATTTTACAAATTAAATATATTTCTTTGTATTTATTCTTATTAAATTAGTTTTTTTTTTAAATGTCATGGGAGGATCCGCATTAAATTGAAATCTCAGGAGGGTGTCAATCTAATTTATCCTTTAAAATATATGTAAAATTTAAAGATAAATATGTCATTTTAACTTAAAAGTTAACACCGTCAAATAATTACACTGACAAGGGGGTCAATGTAATTTCTCAAATGTGATAGGGAAACTGTATTAAACATAAATCTCAGGAGGTGTCAGTGTAATTTACCCTATATTTTAATTTCAATTGAGCCAAACACACTTATAAACAAATATAGGCTTAACAGAACATATTTTGAGTCCTTTAAATTAGTTTTAAAATAACAAAAATAATTTAGACATTTATATTTGTAATATACTATAATACTTTTTCAAATTTGAAAACTCTATTTTAAGCTAATTTTTTTGGACCTAAGACACAAGTCTCAATGAGCCGGTTCCGGCAGATGACAAATCAATTAAAAAAAGAGCTCCCAAACATTTTCCCATATCAAAATAGAATCCACAAGCATCCACAAGCAGAGAGGGGGGGATTTGAAGAACAGCCGTCTACGGCTGCTGGGGGCAGACGATGAATCGATTGATCATCATTATCATCATCACGATCAGAAACAAAAAACAGATCAAAATAGAATCCACAAGCATTAGATATATGTATATACACACACATAAATGTATATATAAAAAGAGAGAGAGCTGGATCAGAATATCCTGGCTTGGATTTTTCTCTTAAAAAGAATAGCGCTCGGTAATTTCAGTTTCAATCATTTGGGAAAATATTCATCACTTCCATCTCTCTCATACATAATTCAAACTCAAAACAATTAATAACAAAATAAAAATAAAAACATATATATGATATATGAAGAATTTCTTCGAGTTTGATTCGAATGGACTCTTTTCCAGAGCCCTCCTAACAAGTGAGGGTTTGAAGGCAGAATCAGAGCAGAGAGTGCTGGTAATCAGTATTTGATGCATAATTTCACAACACCCATCATCATTACGATCATCTCCACTAGCCTCATCCAACGGAAGAGTCGTTGCACAGATCTTAGTGTCTTTACAGTCAGATCGGATAAGAGGAATAAGTTAGGGACGACAGAGATCTTGATCGATTGGAGCTGAGAGGTGCAACGGCGGAGATGAGAGAATCTGAGATCTCGATCTAGGAGACAGAGATCGAGGCGACACGACGGCTGACATCGATCAGATCTAAGAGGCGCGACGATGTGGCGACGGAGGAAGAAAGACCAACGAGCCACGATGAAGGGGAAAAGATCGACGGCCAGGGATGTAGAGAGACCGACGGAATGTTCCGAAGCGGAGGTGCTGGAGCTCTGATTGCGATGCAGTCGGAAACACCCCCACCACCACAACCACTGTTGTCTGCAGCAACGGAGGTGGTTAGTGGCCTAGTTAGGAATTTCCTTTGGTGGGGTTATTTAACGGACTATCATCAATCTCATCTATCATATTTTTAGTTCTACACAATCTGTTGATATTAACATTCACATCATACTTTATAAATTTTATATATTCTCAAATCACATTGACGAAAGTAATCAAAACTAGTGAAATTACAAATGAAAACAAAATATTAGAATATTAACACTATTACTTTAGATAAGCCCAAAAAAAACCCTAGGTATAGTTATTGTAATCTCAAATATTGAGAAACCCATCAACACAATTGAATCGCACAAAATAAATAAATAAATAAATAACAAAATAGAGAAGGTTTTAGAGTAGAAGAAAGCTAACCTTGGTGCCACAATTAAAGACAATTAAAGACCAAATGGCCTAAACTAGATTAAAAGTCTTGGCAATCACAATTACCGCAACAAATGAATGAAAACCCGAATAAATGAACAAGTTTCAACAATTGGAATGGAACATTGGAAAGAAAAAGAATAAAGGAAGAAGCAACGTGAGATAAGAGACAACCAAAGCAATAGTCGATAGAGATAACCAAAAGTCGATGTCCAGTCTCTAAGAGGAATAAACAAACGTTTGGTTTGTTTATAGAAGCCTAAATTTCTAAATAAAGTTTGATTTTGTTTTTACCTACTGGGGTCAATTTGTAAAAGTTAAAAATTAATTTATTTTATTTAGGGCCCGCTAGGTTTAATTTGTAAAAACTCCTAATTTTTTACATATACTTCATCAAAAATTTGAAGTTCAGTGGTATCAATTGACACCACTGTTCAAAGCATAGCTCCGTCACTGGAAGTGGTGATGTCGGAGATGAAGAGGAGAAGAGAGAGAGATGTTTAGGGTTTGGTTTCAATATGAACTTTTGATTTCAAAGGAAAGAGACAGTTTTTATGTATAGAGGGGTATTTTGGTCATTTTTCTTAGCCATGTCCTTATAGACAAAGTGTTTTAGCGTCTGAATTTTTGGCCAAACAAAATTAGAATTTGAACTGTTGGCCATAGTGCCCTATTGTTTTTTATACAATAGGGGGCTCAAATTGTTTTTAATCCATTTTATTCTTAAAACACAATAATGTTTCTATCGCAATACCTACACACTTGTTAAATTAACAAATCTTAGAACACAAAAATTGTCTCCACTTTTATCAATTTTTGTCATATAACACGTACTAATACTCAATTTTTTAACATTGGCGATGTTCTAAGGTCTTGAAGGGGTTGAAGCAGACTTAGATAGTAGGATTTTTTTCATTTTATGTAATTTTTTTGTGCTGATGGTTGAGCTTAAATGAAGCTTTCATGCTTTGTGGTTTCAAAGGTGAGTTTCTGACCTAGGAGATCAAACTGTCCATGAAAAAATAATGCTACGGATCTCCGTATATAAAAAAAAATATTCAGAAAAAAAGTGAAGTGTGGTTGATATTCATTCTAATGGTTACATGTATAGTACAAAAATTGAATCTAAATCATATATTATTTTTTCTAGATAAAATTGTGTGAGTTTGGTGGTGTAATTTTTCCCCCCAAGAAACAGACAATCGTTTGTATTTTCTTAATTTAAAGAACAGATAGTTCTCTAGGGTTATACGAAGTTTGCATTTGGGACTGATGCATGAGCTAGATTTGGCATTGTTTTTATTTTACATGTTTTCATTTCTTTATATTTTCAGAAATAGAAATAATAAAAAGTTTGGGAACACCAATCGTCTTCAGTTTCTGGGTGAGAACAGTTTTTGAAAATGCATAGAACTTAAAAATGTTTTCCCCCTAAAAATGTGTTATTTTCATAATAATTTCTTGGAAATAGTTTTAGAAGAAAATAGTGTGATGAGTTTGTTGTCAGTTTTTTTTTTTTCTTTTTTTGTTGGGTCACCTGACATTAATTTTTTTTCTTCTTAAAGCCTAGCTTTGATCGGTAATTGGTGCTTGATCAACTCATAACAAGGCCAGAGATTCACATTTCCGAATATTCTCAAGTAAAGCAGTTTTTGTATTTTTTTTGTAAAAGATTCATTTTGTTTCCACTATCATACTACATATTTATTCTGAGGTTCACATATTTATGTTTATTTTGATCATATTTTGTTTACTTTGATCATGTTTATGCTGAGTTTTTGTATACAATTTTGCTGGCGCTATGAGTGCAAGTCCTCTATGTTTACTTTGTTCAGCCTAATTAAGATCGTAGAATTGTAAGATGTTACTATTTAGACAGGGAGACTCCTAGATTGACTTTGTCATGCCATACTATCAACCCAGATTGTCAAGGGATTGATTGGGCTTTGAGTCATTGCTAAAGCTCTTAACAACAATCTCTAGGCCCAAAGGGAGTCCGGCCTTACATAACCAAGCGCGCGCGCGCGCGCACCAAAAAAAAAAAAAAATCCCAAGATTAAACTTCGAAATAAAAATATTCAAAATCTTTTCAAGGCTCAAAAAATGGCTCTGGTTGACTTTGTTTTCAAATCGTGCAATAGTCGTCGAAGTTATTGGTTAGTCACGGCAGTGGCACGTGGTGTTCCATGTGTGTTATAATTGGTAGGGAGAATGAGACGAGAAGTATCATCACGTGATATTTCAAGACTAACTAATAATTTTTTTAATTGTTGATGTTTGGACACATCAAATTATTATTATTGTTATTATGCTTTTCAAACACTATAAATTATTTAAACTTGAAAATAGTTTGTTTGACTAAAAAGCAATTTACAAAAAGCTGAGCCTAAAAGTAGGCTTTTTGATAAGAATTGAGTTTGCCAAATGAGCTTTTTTTTTTAATTAATAAATTAGTTTTTTTTTAAACACAACTTATAGCTTATGGGGTGATTTGAAAAATTAGCTAAAAGTTAATTTTTTTATTTTTTAAATTTTTTATTTTTTTATATGTAAAAAATATAAGAGGTGATGTGACTTAAAATGAGTTAAAAGTTAAAAGTTAAGTTTTAGCTAGCTTCCCAAATTGCCCCAGTAATGATAATTTCATTTCATTCAATTTTCTTACGTTTTACTTTTATTTAAGTAAATCAAAGGGTGAAGTACTAATAACTTTTAAAATGTGATATTGTGAACTATTTAGTTTTTCATCTTTTCTTATGAATTCAAAGGTTTCATTAAAGTAAAAATTATACAAAAAAGTAATTACTTGCATATTTTGGTTTAATTTTTGAAGGATAAAAGTGGATTTCTTCAAATGTGAAATTACACATTCGGACAATCTGCATTATAGAGGTTTTGTATTTTCCCTTCTTTCTAGAACAAATCTCACATTACGAACAATAGTCCCGCTAGGTAGTTTGAAAGAGTCATGGCTCGAGTGGCGTCGTTTTGGTACCTTTTTTTTATATTTTTTATTACTCTGTGTGTGTGTGTTTTTGTATGTTGTTTGTTGTTTTGTCTATAGAAAGAAGAAGACGACAAGGAATTTCCAAAATCACACAAAGCTTCATCTTCTTCAAGATCCAAAATCAATTTCTCAAGATCACCATCACATTGAGCTTCACTCATCTCCCTCATTCTTCACTTGGAATCTTTATGACCAAAATCAACACAGAGCTTCATCTTCCTCAAGATTCAAAATAAATTCCTCAAGATCACCATCACAGATCCAAAATCACCATCGCACAGAGCTTCACTCCTCTCCCTCATTCTTCACTTGGAATCTTTATGACCCTCTCAAAGCTTCATCTTCCTCAAGATACAAAATCAATTCCTCTTCTTCTTTCCCAAAATCCAAAATCAAATAAAAACTAAACCCACAAAATCAAAATTAAAATCAAAACCAAACCCGTCGAAGAAGAAGATAATCAAAAAAGAGGAGATCAACTACAAGAGAATGTTAGAAAATTCACCGAGGAAAAAAAAAAAACGGAGAAAAAACTCAGCGGAAGATCGAGCTTTATCGGTTGAATTGCTATCTCTGTTCTTCAAATGAAAGTGGAGAAGGAGAGAGATAAGCTGTTGGAGAATGAGAGAGATAGAGAGAAAGAGAGAGAGAGAGAGTAGAGGATCGGGCCATTCGAGCCTTATTTTGTCGAGTTACCAGGCATTTTTGTATGAACAAATACGTAACACTCCAATATAATATACTAAAAAACTTCTTAGTGTATTTTTTTCAAACGTAACAACGTAACACTCCAAAAAAAACTTTTTAATACACTTTCCCCAAATGTAATATTCTAATGTAACACATACAAAAACACTAAAAAAATTGTAAGTGTACTTTTTCCAAATGTAACATTCTCAATTTGAAATTATATATTTGTTCAAAACTTACTAAGTAATTTTTATACTCTTTTTGGAATGGTTTGAAAAATCCCATATATCAGTGTGTTTGGTTTGAGTTTTTTGGATTAAGTTTTTTGAAAATTAAGTTTTTTCGTTTTTATGTTTTTTTGTTTTTAGTGAATATTTTTAAATTTTTAAACATTTTTTTATATTTTTTTAGATGCACCTTACTTAGATGTATCTAAAAAGTATAAAATTCGTAAAAAAATATTTTAAAAAATTAATAAATACATAAAAATATAAAAAATGTACTGAATTCTTATATTTTTTTTGTATTTTTGGTATTTAGTGAATTTTTAAAAGTTTTTCTCACAATTTTTTTACTTTTTAGGTATATTATGTTAGGTATGTCTAAAAAGTAAAAAAAAAATTGCTTAAAATATTAAAAAAATTTCAGTAAAAACAAAAAATACAGAAAATAAGAAAGTAGAATTTTCTGAAAAGTGTTTTTGAAAAAGAGGAACCAAGCAAAGTAAACTAACACTTGAGAAAAGTATACTAAACAGTTTTTTTTTTTGGACTCTTAGATTGGAGGGTTACATTAAGGAGTTTTTTTTAAAGTTTTACACTCGAGAAAAGTATACTAAACAGTTTTTTTAGAGTGTTACATTGGATTGCTACATTTGAGTGTTACAGTTTGAAATTATACATTTATCCAAAACTTACTAAGGAGTTTTTGTACTCCTTTTGAAATGTTTGAAGAATCTCACGTCCTTTTAAAATGTTTGAAGAATATCATATTTCAAGTTATTTTTGTATTCATTTTGAAGTGTTTTCTAAATAAAAAAGATTCTAATATAAAAATTCATCCTAAATTTGATTCTCATAGATTATTTATTTTACCTTTCAAGCACCAAAAAAAAAAAAAAAAATGAAACATAATAAAAATAAAGGTATAACCATAAATTTAATTTTTAAATAATATATTAAATTTATCTTTTCAAAATTAACAGGATTAATTATTCTACAAAAAAAATTATTAAGATTAAATGAATCATCACTCTTTAAAATGAGATTTATAAATAAATTTCCTAAGCCAAACGCTAAAATTATGTTTTAAAAATGTTGACCATACTAATAAATATTGACTATAATCATTTCAACTTGTTACATTGTGTCATCGATTAAAAAAATATATATATAAATATAATTAGATAGGCTTCACAGACCTAAAATTTTAATTGAATGATGACACCACAATGTGATATAATATATGATAGATGCATATGCTATTCTCTTATAAAAGGTGTACTATTCAATATATACATCATTACACATTTGAGGGTGATTTACGCTTTGGTCTTTTTATATTTGATCATTTTTTTATTTTGATTTTTAAATTTTTTTTTATTTTTACCTTTCATATTTTAAAAATTTTGCAATTTACTTCTAAAACTAAGATATTATTTGGCATCCCTTATATTAATATATTTATTTATTTATTTATTTATCTTTTTTAAGTCACATCAATTCTCTACGTTTTGCATATTTTTTCATAAAAAAATTAAAAAATATACTTATTTAGATCATCTCAAACATCCTCTAATTTTTGTTAAAAATTGGACAAAAAATAACATATTGCAGTCACGTGGCATAAAAATATTCTATTATATATAATTCATACCTCTAACATAAACTTAAATGTTAATATTATTATTTTTTATGTTATGTATCAATTATTATGATATTTTTTGTCTAAGTTTGTCTAAGTTTGACTCTTAAAGTTTGAATAGAATTTTTTGTCTGAAAAAAAATTTAAAACATAAACGGTCAAAATAAGAAAAAATAAACTTTAAGAGTCAAAATAAAAAAGTGATCAGATATAAAAAGGTAAAGTATAATTTACCCAACATTTAAATATAACACTTCCCTATCTACATCATCAAACATTAAAGCATTTAAATATAACGCTTCCCTATTTACATCATCAAACATTAAAGCCTACA
This sequence comes from Camellia granthamiana, assembly GCA_036172215.1. Lineage (NCBI taxonomy): Eukaryota > Viridiplantae > Streptophyta > Magnoliopsida > Ericales > Theaceae > Camellia > Camellia granthamiana. The sequence continues at coordinate 21,646,906 of CM069913.1, forward strand.
AAATAGGAGTTCAGATTTATTAAAATTGAATATCTCAAATTTATGATAAAGTTGATTTATTATTGGATTAATTTAGAAATCATTCATTTTATACAACGAACTAAGAAAATTATTCATGTAAAAATTAAATTAATCCAATATTGATTGTGAGACTATTAGACTATTTTTATCTATAGGGCCTACATATTTTTAAAAATAAACTGTTCGTGTATTATAATATGTGTATATATATATATATATGATTTGATCATGTGATTACACATATCTGATCAACTCATTTTTTTGATTATACATTCTTTTGAACTTGTCATATAAGGCAAATGAACAGTTTAAATTATTAACATGAATATAGATAGTTCTGCAATATGTTAATTTTATTTATGAAATTAAAAACTATAATTTTAATAAATCCGAACTCCAAAAGAGGAGGGAAGAGAGAGGAATCTTAAATCTTAATGAAGAGAAAGGGGGAAAGTGGAATCCACAAACTAAATGAAGGATTGGAGATTGGCTTTTAGATTTATTTTGGGCCCTTGATCGACGACTTTGATTTTGTTAGGTGAATGCAAAATATATCTCTTTTTGATGGGTTAAAATAATAATTTTATTGTTTTAAATAAAGTTGATATTAAATTATTAAAATAATAGGCATTATTCACATACTTATGTAGGTGACAAAAAAAATTTTCCGTTAATTTTACAAATTGTAAATTTTTTAATTTATAAAATTTTCTTGTAGAGAATATGCCTCAAAAGTGAAAACTATTCCTTGCCTTAAGGGCTCTACGGGGCCGTGTCAAAATCAATGATAAAATGTCACCAACAAAAAAAAAAAAAAAAAATCATGAATATCGTATTTTCAAAAAAAATTAGACCTTCTTTGAAGTTCAAACAAAAATATATTAAGTTTTATAAGTTTGATATGACTGTATTGAGCTCATATAAAATTTTAATTCACAACATAATTAACACATTTTTATTAATAATATGCTAGTTATATGAATGAAAAAATAATATTGTTATATTTTTTAAACTGAAATATATATTTTTTACTTTATTTATCTCAATATGTTCACATCATCTATATTAGTTTAGTCACTTTAATCTTATTAAAAGAAAAATTAATATAATTATTGTGGGGATATATTTTCTGAGTACCAACACGTGGCCAAGGTGACGCCAACGTGTCAGCCGAGGTGCCACATGTCTTGGTCATGACGTCGAGGTGATCTCGGCAAGACCGAGGTTATCTCCGAAGATATCGGAATTTGAGATAAGCGGATAAGGCACAAGAGTCCTGGATTATGAGGGGACTCAGTCTGAATAAAGATAAAACTCTTAGGGAGTTTGTCTCTATCTATTGAAGAGTCCTGGATAAGCAATAAGCTAAAGTCCATTGAAGCTAGGCTTCTGTTGGGACAAGGATTGAGTTAACTATAAAAGAAAGGCACCCCCGATGGATCTAAGGTATGGAATTTACATTCAGAACAGTGAGTTTAATAGTTGATTATCCTTGAGAGATATACTAACTTGATCATCGGAGTGCCTCCGGGTGGACGAACCACCACCGGAATCTTCTCTTTCTATTGTAGGTCAGTCAGGTGTCATCTATTCTGCCAGTACTCTCCAGCTGAATACTAAGTTGGCAGTGTGGTCGGAAAATCAGTCACACAATTTGGCGCTGTCTGTGGGAAAGAAAAGAGAATAGATGGCCAGCAACGGACAGAAGGAAAAGATTGGGGACGACACTCCTGCTGAGAGTGGCAGACCTATCGACCTTGACGTCGAAGGAGACAACCGCAATACAAAAACTCGTGACCAGAATCACAGCAACAAAGGCGTCGGCCAGGATGGCGACGTACCAAAGAAGCTAGATCGAAGTGGGTACTACAAAGAGGATGACCTCCAGGTATGGAAGGATAGATGCCTGCGGAGGGACGAAGAGGTTAAAGAGATGGCGAACAAGTTGGCGGACCTGCAATCGGTCGTCAACTTCATGATGCAAAACAATGTCATGCAGCCACCATTCCCACTGCATGACACGCCGATTCTAGCGGCCAATGCCCAGAAGGGAGGACAGAAAACTATCCCAATAGCCCCCCAGCACCCCAGGAGCGAAAAACATTCTCACCAACCTTCAAGGGAGGTCGGGCGTGGAGAACCGGGAAGGAAAGAGTCTCGAAGGACACATCGCACCAAGAAGGCAGACCCCAGAGAACATCGGCATGTTTAGAGGCAGGAGTTGTGCTTCGATGCGACCAACGAAGAAAGATAAAAAAGGGCTCACAACGAAGCTGAAAGCAGTGCACCTAAGAGACTAAAATCGGGAGATAGCCGAGCTCCTGGGCGGACCAAAGAGGACTTGAGAGATTACCTCAAGAGAAAGCAAGATCATGCCAAGGTAACCTCAACTATTAAACCGAGAACACCATTCTTGGTAGAGCTAGACAAGGTTGAGGTCCCGAAGAGATTCAGTATGCCGAGATTCCAGATATACGATGGGAAGTCGGACCCTAACTTTCACGTCGGATTATACCTGAATGCGATGGCGTTGTACACTGGGAACGACCCATTGCTCTGCAAAGTGTTCCCCTCATCCTTCGAGGAGATTGCATCAGATTGGTTCCACAAAACTACCAAAGGGAAGCGTGAAGACTTGGGAAGGCCTGGCCGAGACGTTTGTGGCCAGGTTCGTGACAAACAAGCTGCAGCCATTGAGGGTGGACGCATTGATGGCTCTGAAGATCAGTAAAGATGAAGGCCTTAGGGCCTATGCAAAAAGATACTATGAGGTGTTCAACCGAATACCAGAGTGTAATCAAGAGGTGGTAGTCGTATCTTTCAAAAACGGCCTAAAAGACGACTGTCCACTACGAAAGTCTTTGGCAAAGACATTGCCAAAAACCATGGAGGAGCTCATGGCGAGAATCGAGAAGTATGCTAGAGCCGAGGAAGATACATCGGGGGCTAAGGAGACAAAACAAGAGAAAGGAAACGGCTCACCGAAACGCGGCCGAGGAAACAATGGATCCAGCAAGCAAGAGACAGAACTGAGGGCTGCACAGGCAGTGACAACTGTGTTCCGAATCCCAATCCACAAAGTCCTAGATCGAATTCGGAATCAACCCTATTTCAGAACACCAGCAAGGGCACCAGGAGAATTTATGGGAAGAAACCTTGGCAGGCATTGTGCCTACCACGATGAAGATGGGCATATGACTCAAGGCTGCAGAGCCCTGAAGGCACACTTAGAAGATCTGGTGAGGCAAGGCCATCTGAGAGACCTAGTCGATGAAGCCAGGACAAGAGAAGAGCAGGCAAGACTGCCTCAGGCACCAGCAGTCCCGCCGCGCCCCCCAGCACAGCAACCTCAAGTAGGAGAACCTCGGGAAATTAATGTAATTCACTTGAAGGTCAAAGAGAATGAAATAAGGGAAGAGACTCAGAGGGTAAAGCACCTACAGCATGTCTACCAAGTCGGGGAGAAAAGACATCGGGCAGATGAGTACCAGGGACCAGTAGTGTCCTTTACAGAAACCGACCTTGAGATGGTGCAGCATCCACATAACAATGCCTTGGTAGTATCCCTCCAGATTGGAGAATGCCAAGTGAAGCGCATCTTGAGTAACCAAGGCAGCTCTTGTGACATCATGTATGTCAGATGTTACAAGGAGTTGGGCCTTCACCCAGATGATATGGAACAATCTAACGGCCCAATGGTCGGGTTCAATGGAACGCCGACATGGCCGCTGGGCGCAGTAAGCTTAGAGGTGCAGGCAGGCACGAAGAAGATAACAACGGAGTTCACCGTAATCGACACACCCTCCCCTTACAACTTCATCTTGGGAAGGCCATGGTTGCATGCAATGGGGGCTGTTCCCTCAACATTGCATCAACTATTGCGGTTCCCAACAGAGCATGGGATTGAGGAGGTCAGAGGAGATCAGTTACAGGCAAAGAATTGCTCCATGGCAGCAATGAAATCCACCTACAGCATTCGAGAACCAGAGAAGGCAGAGATCGAAGACGAGGATGTGGAGGTCTTAGAGGATGTCGGCAAGGAGCCAGCCGAGAAGAGTGAAGAAGCACTGAAGAAAATCCTCGTCCAGGAGCGGGATGAAGAACGCTTCTTTCTTCTCGGCTCGGGCTTAGCCGAAGAAGTGGAAAAAGAGTTGGAAGCTTTTTTAAGAGCAAATATTGAGGTGTTCGCGTGGACGCCCTACGAAATGCCTGGCATTGACCCCGAGGTCACTTGCCATAAGCTGAACGTTGACAGGTCGGCCAAACCTGTAATCCAACGAGCAAGAAGACCGATGTTGATACACGTCGAAGCAGTGGAGGAGAAAGTAGGCAAACTACTGGAAGCCAAGGCTATTCGTGAGGTAAACTACCCGACATGACTATCGAACACAGTAGTGGTAAAGAAGAAGAACAGTAAATGGAGGGTCTGCGTAGACTTTACCAGCTTAAACAAGGCATGTCCCAAAGACAGCTTCCCTCTACCCAAGATTGACCAGCTAGTGGATGCCACTTCAGGGCATGGACAGATGAGCTTCCTGGATGCCTACAAGGGGTATCACCAGATAGCTATGTACCCCACGGATGAAGAGAAAACTGTGTTTATCACCCCAAAAGGGCTGTATTGCTACAAGGTGACGCCTTTTGGGTTGAAAAACGCAGGAGCAACTTACCAAAGGTTGGTACCCAAGATGTTCAGACACCTGATTAGCCGAACGGTGGAAGTTTACATCGACGATATGGTCGTAAAGATTAAGGAACCTGAAGGTCATCTGGCCGACCTCAAAGCAGTCTTTGAAATCCTTAAATCATATCGGCTCCGACTCAATGCATCTAAATGCGTATTTGGAGTTGGATCTGGTAAGTTCTTGGGATACCTGGTGACTAGAAGAGGCATTGAGGCCAGCCCAGATCAGATTAAGGCCATCCTGGATTTGAAGAGCCCGACGTCGGCAAAACAGGTGCAAATGTTAACAGGAAGGGCCGCAGCCCTGAATAGGTTCATCAGTAGAAGCTCAGACAAGTGCAAACCTTTCTTCAACTTAGTAAAGAAAGCCTCAGACTTCCTATGGACCGAGGAGTGCGAAGCCGCTTTGGCCAACCTGAAGAAGTATCTGACCACGGCCCCAGTCCTCTCAAATCCAGAACCTGGAGAGTTGTTTTTGTACTTAGCAGTTTCAGAACATGCGATAAGTGCAGTAGTGATCCGAGAAGAAAAAGGGGAGCAAAGGGCTGTTTACTATGTAAACAAAACCCTGGCCGATGCAGAAACAAGGTATCTACCCTTAGAGAAATTGGCACTGGCTTTAGTAATGGCTTCAAAGAAGCTGAACCATTACTTTCAAGTCCACAAGATTGTGGTGTTAACTGAACACCCCTTGAAGTCCTTGCTACAGCAAAGAGGCCTGACAGGCAGAATAGCCAGATGGGCAGTGACCTTGGGACAATACAACCTGGAGTTTAGACCCAGAACAGCAATCAAAGGCCAAGTTTTGGCCGACTTCGTGGCCGAGTTCACACCAGAATCCATCACACATCGGGCTCCGTTGAGCCGAGGTCAACGATGCCCAAGCAAGCAGCCAAATGCAGCAGAACAAAGGAAAAAGGAAAAACTCAGACCCTGCAGCATTTACATCGGCGACTCCTTTCGACTGTTTGTCGATGGGAGCTCAAACCGACAAAGAGCGGGAGCAGGAATAGTACTGGTATCTCCAGATAGAGAGATATTGGAACAGTCCATTCGATTGGGGTTCAAGGCCTCAAACAATAAGCAGAGTATGAAGCATTGATTGCAGGACTAAAGCTAGCAGTAGCAGTAGAAGCAGATGAAATGATAGTCTTCTGTGACTCCCAGCTCATAGTCAACCAGACAACGGGCGCGTTTACAGCCCGAGATGAAAGGATGTCAGCTTACACAAAGGAAGTCAACAGGTTAGTGGCCTTGTTTCAAAATTGCCGATTACATCAGGTTAGCCGAGATGATAACAGTCACGCCGATGCACTGGCCAATCTGGCTAGTGCAATACAACCTGGAAAAGCAAGGACGATAATGGTCGACTACTTGTCGGGCCCGAGCATCGAACCCCTGATCACAGAGCGTGAAGCAATGTGTGTGGATATGGGACCAAGCTGGATGGATGCAATTGTTGCATTCTTGAAAGAAGAAAAGCTGCCAAATGATCACAATGAGGCACACAAGGTCAGATTGAAGTCGGCAAGATTCAGTCTGACAGCAGAAGGATATCTTTACAGAAGATCCTTCACTGGACCCCTTTTGAGATGCGTACATCTCTCACAAGTTGAAGATTTTCTATATGAAATACATGAAGGAATTTGCGGAAGCCACGCTGGGGGCAGATCACTAGCTCATAGGGCCATTACCCAGGGGTATTGGTGGCCCTACATGCAGAAAGATGCAGAGGTTTATGTCAAGAAGTGTGAAAAGTGCCAAAGGTTTGCACCTCTGATACACCAACCAGCAGCAGATCTGAACCCGGTATCCAACCCTTGGCCGTTTGCCCAATGGGGCATGGATCTCGTTGGGCAACTGCCCCAAGCAACTGGACAAAGGAAGTACCTGCTGGTAGCAACAGATTACTTCACCAAGTGGATAGAAGCTGAGCCCCTAGCTAAGATCCGAGATGTGGACGTGAAGAACTTCATATGGAGAAATATCATCACCAGATTTGGGATTCCAAGAGCAATAGTTGCTGACAATGGAACACAATTTGACAGCAAGCGAATCAAAAGCTTCTGTACGAAATTCAAGATCAAGAATTATTTTTCAACGCCAAGCTTTCTTCAAAGCAATGGACAAGCAGAAGCATCCAACAAAGTTATCCTGGATGAGATAAAGAAGAGGCTGCAAGCAGCAAAAGGAAAATAGGTGGATGAACTGCTAAGCGTACTCTAGGCATATCAGACTACGCCGAGAAGATCAACAGGGGAATCCCCTTTTGCCATGGCTTATGGCACAGAAGCTGTCATTCCGCTGGAGGTCGGCATCCCTGGGATCAGAACCTAGGGAGTAGAGAACGGGACTAATGATGTACTCTTAGCCCGAGATCTGGACCTACTAGAAGAAAGAAGGGAGAAGCTGCAATTCAGCTGGCAGCATACCAGCAACGGCTTGCAAGAGCTTATAATAAAAGGGTAAACCCAAGGGAGTTTCAAATCGGTGACCTCGTCTTGAGGAAAGTCGTCGGCAACAAGAAGGATCCCAGAGAGGGAAAGCTTGGCCCAAATTGGGAAGGACCCTACAGAATCATCTCGGTACTGGGCAATGGGGCATATCGGTTTGAAGATAATGAGGGCAAAGAGTTGCCAAGGCCTTGGAACACTTGCAATTTGAAATTTTTCTATCATTAGAATTTTTTGTCATTTTGCCGAAGTAAATAAATAAAGTTTTCAGCTTGTTTATATATGTTTATACACTTGTGACTGATAAAGATACATAACGTTATTTCTGGAATACATGCATAATGAGAACCCAAGTGGAACTTAGGTTCACACCAGGGGGTAGAGAGAAGAAAAATAGGTTTAACACTTGTTGAAACTTGAGAAAAGTTTACAAGTTGAAGTTAAACCGAGATAATGTTTAACACTTGTTGAAACTTGAGAAAAGTTTACAAGTTGAAGTTAAACCGAGATGATGTTTAACACTTCAAGTTAAACCGAGATGATGTTTAACACTTGTTGAAACTTGAGAAAAGTTTACAAGTTCAAGTTAAACTGAGATGATGTTTAACATTTGTTGAAACTTGAGAAAAAGTTTACAAGTTGAAGTTAAGCTGAAATGATGTTTAACACTTGTTGAAACTTGAGAAAAGTTTACAAGTTCAAGTTAAACCAAGATGATGTTTAACACTTGTTGAAACTTGAGAAAAGTTTACAAGTTCAAGTTAAACCGAGATGATATTTAACACTTGTTGAAACTTGAGAAAAGTTTACAAGTTCAAGTTAAACCGAGATGATATTTAACACTTGTTGAAACGTGAGAAAAGTTTACAAGTTCAAGTTAAACTGAGATGATGTTTAACACTTGTTGAAACTTGAGAAAAGTTTACAAGTTAAAGTTAAATCAAGTTTGTATGACCGAGGTGTGTCACCCCGAAAAGATTGCACATAGATTGAAGTGTATATTAAAGATATGCAAAAAATTCTAAGTATGGAATCATACAAAGAATAATAAAGAGAAGGCAAGCATACAAACATTCAAGAAAAAAGGAAATTGTATTCATTAAAAGGCACGTCGGCCATATGAAGAGCTTACATTGTCTCAAAAACAAAGAAGTACAAAGTGTAAAAAACAAAGGAAAACGGCATCAAAACTAAGATTCCTCAGCATCAGTAGTAGGCTGGGTCTGGATCTCGGAAGATTGCTGGGAAGACATCTCGGCCACCTTCTCGGCCACAAGCTCAGCATCAATCTCTTGCAGGGTCTGATCAAGGCTCTTGTCGGCGAGAGGCACGTCTAATGATGCCTGCTCAGGGGTAGCTTCCTTGGGAACCTCCTCAACCCCCTCTTCTTGAGTCAAGTCTAAGACTTGCTCATATTGAGGAAGAGACTTGGCCCTAGCAACATCTTTTGACTTCCTCACCAAAACCTCCTCCTCGGATTCAGAGGCGTCGTCGGCGGATTGGCTTAGAGTTGGGGGGAATGGCAGAGGAAAGACATCGACATTCCTGAGGGGGGAGTCCTCGAGGACATCAAGCCTTTTCAGTAAAGTCATCCAGCCAAGGGTGAAGCCCCTGTTGCATGCCTGCTTCACCTGCTTTTCGCAGTCTGCCGTAACGTTGGCCACCCCCTCAGCATATGCCCTCTCATCGGCGGCCTTGACTTCGGCCTCTTTGGTGGCCAGGGCGTCTTGAAGCTCCTTTTGGGCCTCGGCCATCTTGTCCTCAGCCTCTTTCAACTGGGCTTGAAGGGCTTTGTTTATTGCCTCAGCAGCACCAACCTTTTCTTCGGCATCATCCTTAGCTTTGATGGCAGCCTCAGCCTGGTCTTCCAACTTCTTCATTTTTTATTGTAAACTTTTGTTGGTCTTTTGCAAACTGGCAACTTCCCTCTTCTTCTCGGCCAGCTTCTCCCGGTTCTCGAAAGATTGAACTGAGAAAGAATGGGCATGCTAGATTGCCTGAGAAAGAATACAACAAAGCAGAAGTTATTACAAAATTTTTCTAAGTACAAGAAAGAAAGAAAAATGACCAAATAAAGACACTCACTTGAACAGAGCACTGAAGCATCAGAGCATAGTTCTCATATTCACTTAACTCGGCGTTTCGGTCGAGATCGCCAAAAAGAAGTAGAGTGGTACTAAGGGCAACGCTGACATTTATGTCATCGACATAACCGGCTTATCTTCCAGAGTGATTTTGGGGGCCCAGGGGGCATCGTGTTTTTGGGACCCTGAGGTGGTTGCAGAAGATGACCTCGGCCTTTTTGCTCTGGAGGATTCGGATGGTTGTGTTTCAGCAGACCTCTTCTCGGGGATGGAGGTGGTTTTATCGCTCTCAGCTAGTTTGGAGATTGGCAAGGTGTCCTCAGTGTCAACCTGAGTCACCTTTGCCTTTGGCTGAGCCTTTTTTGATTCTTTTTTGCTTTGGTGGATGCTGGGTTTGTGTTGGTTGAGCGTCAACATCAGAAGGGATGCTGGCTAAGAGGTCTTTTGCGACAGCTTTCTGGCGTCCCATTTCGGAAGAAAAACAGTTTGTCGTCGACGTTGTCGCTGAGATGGTGGGATCGGGTGTGGAGACGAGGTTGACGGCTGCTCAGCTGGATCAGAGGTTGATCCTTGGTCTGTCCGAGATGTGGACGCGACTTGTGGAGTTGTAGCAGAAGGTAGAGAAAGGCTTTTCTTCTTCTTTTTTGGGACGTCGGGAAGAGCCGACTTATAATTGGGGATGAAGTTGAGAAGCAAAGGGGCCTTCCGCTTGTGGACTAACAAATCCAAGAGTTTCCTCAAGTCTTTGCTGGGAAAAAAAGACTGACGGAAGCCCTTTGATGGCTGAGGAAGAGCTGCAAGAAAAAACAAACATTAGAGACGAACAAAGTATTGAAGACTTTAAAAACAAGTTAGTACGAACATAGGGCTCTTACCATTGCCCTCTACAAAAATTGAACGAGGAAGAGGGTAGAGATGGAGGTCCTTGTCTGGAGCAAACTCCCGGTTCCTCGAGGTAATGAAGTAATCGTCTCCAGCTCCCTTGTTGGAGTCTGGGAGGTCGGCTATGATTTTATACTCTGTGGACCTTGGCTTAAAGTAGTAAACATAGCCCGTATCTTTTTTGAGGCCACACATGGTATAGCAATATTGGATGTCGGCTAAGGTAATCCTAGCATTTTCTTGTTTGGCTAAGGCTATGATACCATGAATAACTCGATAGGAATTGATGGCGAGTTGCATCGGGTTCAACTTATAGTAGTGAAGTATCTCGCGAAAAAGGGTGTTGAGTGGGAGCCGAAGTCCGCACTCGATGAAGGCTACCACAGGGAAGGGCATAGAATCAATTGTAGGCATGATAGAGTCATCATCCCCAGCCAACCTCAGGTGGATGTCGGCCGGGATATCAAACTCTTGCCTAAAGTACTCTAATTTGGATGGGGTGTCTACCCTATGCTTCCACATACCCATAACGTCGGCTTAAATGGAGGTATCGGATTTCAGGAAGAAGTATTTTTGGAGGGTTTAAAGGACCTCGGCTAAAAACCTAAAAATGTACCGTGGTAAGGGTTTGTACGGATCTAGAAGGAATTCGTTTCAGTTTTTCCTAAAAATTGTAGGTTCTACAAACAAATCCCAAAACCTAAGTTTGTGGGAACAAAGATTGAAGGCAGGAATCTGGAAAGACACAGAAAACAGAAAACAAGAACGTGCTTCAGAATCAAGAACAAGGGTGAACTACCAAGAACACTGTAAAAGAGTACAAGGCCAAGAACAATGGCAAAAGTGGATAAATGTGTGTGCAGGTTGTGAATACTCAAGAACAGATTGAGCAAAAAGTGTTAAACATCAGGAAATCATACTCAGATATATAAACAGATCAAACTAATTAGAGTCACAAGCAAGTTCGCAAAAATGACAGGAATTCAAGATATCTTCAAAAACTGAAACAAGATATTAAATCGGGAGGAAACAGTAACTCACCGAGGAAGGGAAACCGGAGTTGAGATCGCCGAAGTCAGACAAACGGCGGTAGCAGAAGAAGAGCCTCGCCGGAGGAAGATAAACGGTGGTAATAGCAGAGCTTGAAAGCTTGAAACAATGGAGGGTTTAAGAAAACTAGAGAGAGAGAAAGTTTCAAAGACAATGAAAAGTGAAGAGACAAAGAGAAGGGATATTGGTTTTGTCCAAAAACGTGAAATGCGGCAAAAAGAAATTGATGAGCCCAGAAAAACGGATTTGTCAGACGGCGCATACAGGCGCGAGACGAATTAGAGGCGCGTCACAAACACGATCTAGTAAGGGAAAGGCACGTAACCAAAATGGTTGAGTTGTTATGTATAACAACTCATACGCGTAAGGAAGCTCTTGAAATTCTTGATCTTTAAAGAAAACATATCGGCCTATAATGATGATCTCAACTTAAGCCGATGTACTGGCAGGAAGTTCTAGTATAGGTTCCATCACCTCAAAATGCCGAGGTAATAGAACCTAGGGGGCAGTTGTGGGGATATATTTTCTGAGTACCAACACGTGGCCAAGGTGACGCCGACGTGTCAGCTGAGGTGCCACGTGTCTTGGTCATGACGCCGAGGTGATCTCGGCAAGGCCGAGGTTATCTCCGAAGATATCAGAATCCGAGATAAGCAGATAAGGCACAAAAGTCCTAAATTATGAGGGGACTCAGCCTGGATAAAGATAAAGCTCTCAGAGAGTTTGTCTCTATCTATTGAAGAGTCTTGGATAAGCACTGAGCTAAAGTCCATTGAAGCTAGGCTTCTGTTGGGACAAGGATTGAGTTAACTATAAAAGAAAGGCACTCTCGATGGGTTTAAGGTACGGAATTTACATTCAGAACAGTGAGTTTAATAGTTGATTATCCTTGAGAGATATACTGACTTGATCGTCGGAGTGCCCCCGGGTGGACGAACCACCACCGAAATCTTCTCTTTTTGTTATAGGTTAGCCAAGTGTCATCTATTCTGTCAGTACTCTCCAGCTGAATACTGAGTTGGCAGTGTGGTCGGAAAATCACTCACACAATTATATTAAAATTATAATATTTATTATATTTTTTAATATAAGAGAAAATTAAAAAAAAAATGTCCCATAATCTGAACATTGTAACAAATAAATTCTAAATTTTTAATTTTATAAATTTAAACTTGAATATTTGTCCATTTTTGTTAGGTAAAACTAACCAAAAAAAAAAAAAAAAAGACATTTTAATTATTAAACTTAATGTTCTGTCAATTTTACTGAACTGAAATATTCTATTATATATAATTCATACCTCTGACATAAACTTAAATACTAATATTATTATTTTTTATGTTATGTATCAATTATTATGACATTTTTTGTCTAAGTTTGAATAGAAGTTAACTCTGGAAGTAAACTGAAAAAAAATTTAAAACATAAACGGTCAAAATAAGAAAAAATAAACTTTAAGAGTTAAAGTAAAAAAGTGGTCAGATATAAAAAGGTAAAGTATAATTTACCCAACATTTAAATATAACACTTCCCTATCTACATCATCAAACATTAAAGCATTTAAATATAACGCATCCCTATTTACATCATCAAACATTAAAGCCTACAAAATAGGAGTTCAGATTTATTAAAATTGAATATCTCAAATTTATGATAAAGTTGATTTATTATTGGATTAATTTAGACTCACTTCAGTGATCTAAATCATTCATTTTATACAACAAACTAAGAAAATTATTCATGTAAAAATCAAATTGATCCAATATTGATTGTCATACTATTAGACTATTTTTATCTATAGGGCCTACATATTTTTAAAAATAAACTGTTCATGTATTATAATATATATGTGTATATATATATATATATGATTTGATCATGTGATTACATATATTTGATCAACTCATTTTTTTGGTTATACATTCTTTTGAACTTGTCATATAAGACAAATGAACAGTTTAAATTATTAACATGAATATAGATAGTTCTGCTATATGTTAATTTTATTTATGAAATTAAAAACTATAATTTTAATAAATCCGAACTTCAAAAGAGGGGGGAAGAGAGAGGAATCTTAAATCTTTTTTTTTCTTTTTTTTTTTTGTTACAGGAAAATCCTCCCCACTCTCCCGCAAGTCCAAGGCAGCGCCCCTTTGTAGAGATCATCAAGGTGTCCTGTTAGCCGTTCCGAGCGAGAATACTATAACTTGGGAACTTGCCCCGATCTCCCAAGACAAGCTCCGCTTAAATCAGGATTCGCACAACGGGGGAGCATTGAACCCACACCAAGTGCTGGTTAGATAACTTGAGGTCCAACCTCCTAACCAACTGTGTTACGCCCAAAAGATTGGCCCAAGGGGGATTTGAACTCATGACCTGGGGACTTAATCTCCATATTCTTACCACAAGGCCACCCCACCCTGGGTTAGAATCTTAAATCTTAATGAAGAGAAAGGGGGAAAGTGGAATCCACAAACTAAATGAAGGATTGGAGATTGGCTTTTAGATGGGGAAATTACCCACAGGTCCTATGTGGAACATGTGGACACTATTTAATCTTGTAACTTTTTAAGTAGACCCAAAAGTCCTTTCCCCTCTCTCTCTGTCTCTGTCTCTGCTTTTTGTCTCCCTCTTTACGTTTTCCTCTCTCTTTTTTTTTTTTGCATTTTTCTCTCATCGTCTTTGCCATGGACAACGACTGGTGATCATGTCTTTCTCCATTGATCGGGGTTCACCGATAACCACCAACCATCGAAATCAACTCGTGACTTCACCCTCACCGACGGCGAAGATGATATATTTCCGACGAAGAAGATGAGTGGATCTACTTAGATCTGATGACTCAGATCTACATCAGATCTAACTAGATCTACATCAGATTTGGATAGATCTAAATAAAAAATAGTTACCGGAGTACAATCTTCTCTCTACATCCGCCTTTCTCCTTCGTTCTCTTTTTTTTTTTTTCTCTGCTATACGCTTCTGTTTTTCTGGTCTAATGGAGAAAATTTTCAAATTCTGAACAAGTAGTTTTCGAGTTTTAGTTACAGGCGGTGAAAACTGTAAAATTTTGCAGTTTTAAATTTTTTTTGGTGCTGAAATGAATCATGGTTTAAAACTGTAAAATTTTGCAGTTTCAAATTTTTTTGGTACTGGAATGAATAATGGTATAAAACTGTAAAATTTTACAGTTTTATAACATTCTTTAGAACTGTAAAATTTTACAGTTTCATAACATGTTTTCCAGTTTGATTAATAAGGATAAATACTTAATAGGTTTTTGCTTTGAAACTGTAGTTTACTTTTCAGTTTGATCAATATTGGAGATTATTTGCTTGAACTTTACAAAAATTGAAAAATAGCATATGTTTTTCCCATTGTTGCTGTTTTTTGTCGTTTCATTTTTTTTCCTTTTAATTTATCAATATTTAGCACATTTTGCTATGTTTTTTTTGCTATAATTTATCAATTTATTCTTCTTTTTTTTGGGCAATATTCTAGACATTCCGGTGAGTCTCCAGTGATATTCTTAACGTCCAGTGAACGTTCTGAACATTCCGGCGACTTCCATTAACGTTCTTAACACTCCGGTGAACTTCCAGCGAAACTCCGGCGACTTCCTGGTGATACTCCGGCGACTTCCCGGCGATGTTGAACATTCCGACGAGTCTTCGGCGACCGTTTGACGGAAGTCCGACGGTAGTAAGATGTGAACAGTGTCTGTAAATTAAAAAAAAAAAAAAGAAAGAATTTTTTGGTAACAATTAAAAATGTATTGGATTAATTAGTGTAAGTGTTTTGTTTGAGGATTAGCTGGGTCTTGAACTTTATACATGACACTTATCAGTAAGTTCCCCCTTTTAGATTTATTTTGGGCCCTTGATTGATGACTTTGATTTTGTTAGGTGAATGCAAAATATACCTCTTTTTGATGGGTTAAAATAATAATTTTATTGTTTTAAATAAAGTTGATATTAAATTATTAAAATAATAGGCATTATTCACATACTTATGTAGGTGACAAAAAAAATTTTCCGTTAATTTTACAAATTGTAAATTTTGTAAATTTTTTAATTTATAAAATTTTCTTGTAGAGAATATGCCTCAAAAGTGAAAACTATTCCTTACCTTGAGGGCTCTACGGGGCCGTGTCATAATCAATGATAAAATGTCACCAACAAAAAAAAAAAAAATCATGAATATCATATTTTCAAAAAAAATTATACCTTCTTTGAAGTTCAAACAAAAATATATTAAGTTTTGTAAGTTTGATATGATTGTATTGAGTTCATATAAAATTTTAATTCACAACATAATTAACACATTTTTATTAATAATATGTTAGTTATATGAATGAAAAAATAATATTGTTATATTTTTTAAACTGAAATATATATTTTTTACTTTATTTATCTCAATATGTTCACATCATCTATATTAGTTTAGTCATTTTAATCTTATTAAAAGAAAAATTAATATAATTATATTAAAATTATAATATTTATTATATTTTTTTAATATAAGAGAAAATTTTTAAAAAATGTCCCATAATCTGAACATTGCAACAAATAAATTCTAAATTTTTAATTTTATAAATTTAAACATGAATATTTGTCCATTTTTGTTAGGTAAAACTAACCACAAAAAAAAAAAAAGAAGACATTTTAATTATTAAACTTAATGTTCTATCAATTTTACTAAACTGAAATAGATGAATTATTTAAATTAAAAATAAATTAAAAAATTAAAATTTTATTTTATTTTAAAGGTCAAATCTTACTTTTTAATATAAATAAAAATAATGTTAATAACTTGAAATATTTTACTAAATGACTCATATAATGTGAAACTTATATGAGACTAGCATAATGAGTTCCAAACATTTAATAAAATATTTAGTAAAATATTCCTAACATTTTCTATAAATAATTTCCCCTATTATTTTAGTCACCACCTAACCACGCCACGGGACAAGAAATAACTTCTCCTCAAAATGTGGCAAAGGTTCTTTAACAGCCCCCACCAACTTGCCAAGTTGCCATTATCCTCTCAAGCTAGTCCTTGTAGCTTATATACATACATATATATATATTCTTTTCTTTTAATTTTTTTACTCTTTTCATCTGAAAATATTAGTTTTTTATTTCATTTTTTATTATTTTAAAATATTAATCATTTCTCAAAAATCAAAAAATAAAATAATATGAATTTACTATTTTACTCTTTTTAAATTCATTAATAATAAAAAAAGTACAATTATAACAATTGATATTTTTAAAATAATATACTATCAAAGGATAATTTTGAAAAATTAATATTTTTAAAATGTAATAATTGTATTATCAAAAAAAATTAAATTCTCTACCCTAAAAGGAACTATTATTTTACAACGGAAGAAGTAATAAATTTTAAATATACGAATAATAGTACGTAACAATATCATCATTTAAGAGTAAGAATGCATCTTAGTTAAATTAATAAGAGTTAAGATTTACTTAGGTTAAGTTTGACAAGTTGAAAAAAAGTCAAAAAGTCAAAAAGTTACTCAAAAAGTTAAAAAATTACTCAAAAAATTAAAAAGTTATCACTATTCACCAAAAGTAAAAAATTACGACTGTACAATTTCCAATCTTAATTTTCCCTTACACACTAATTTATACAATTTTTTAATACATATTTTTCTATAAAAAATCAAAAAGTTAACCTAAACATCCATATTTTTTTTTTCAATTTTTTAGTCTAAAAAGATAAAAAAGTGTACTTATTTAGAATATCCCAAACAATCCCTTACTTAAATTTATTTATAATCTTTCATTAATCAATAATATCACAATATCAAGTAAAATAATATTATTATTACACTCCATCATTATTTTGTAAGAATTTTATTTAGTAGTATTTGTTTAATAGTCAAGTTGGCAAGTTGAAGGCAGAATAAAACGGAGCTCTTTACCTAGTCACTTTCATGTTGGACTTGTTTGTCATATGTCATCATCATGTGGTTAGCGCTCTTCACGTGGTGGTTTCATCCAATGTGTGACCATCATTTAAAGTTCAAATTACTCGAAAAATTATTAGGAGTTTTCTTAAGTGTGCAACCCACAAAAGGTGTAAGTGGGTTGCACATCATGTGCCACTTACACAAAAGGTGTAAGTGTAAGGTGTAAGTGTAAGTATAAGGTGTAAGTGTAAGGTGTAAATGTAAGGTGTAAGTTGCACACCATGTGTCACTTACACAAAAGGTGTAAGGTGTAAGGTATAAAAGGTGTAAGTACAAGGTGTAAGTGTAAAGAATAAGGTGTAAGGTGTAAGTTGCACACCATAACCAAACCCAAATTATTAAGCTTGTTTTGAAAGTAAAAATATTAATAATAATAATAATAATAATAATTAATTTTTTATTTTTTATAAAAAATAAAGAAATGATATGACTTAAATAAATCAATAAACTAATAAATTATTATTATTATTTTTTTTATGTTTCCAAAAGAAGCTTAAGTACTATTGAGATATGACTTGTTAATATTTTTATCAATTATTAAATATTATGTCCTTTTATTATTTGTTTAAAATTTAATATTAAATTATAAATATTACTTACTCTATTAATTACAAAAATTCCCCATAACTTCTCCAAATCTCCATCAAACTAGTCTCCTCTCTATAATAATGCCGTATGTATATATTTGTATCAGCGCTGATTCGGTGCTCCAGCACTAATATCAGCTCTAATGAAATAGTAGTATAAGAAAAAAAAAAATGAAGACCAAACTATCACATAAGTGATAGGATCAATAGAGTGCCACATTATTAATAGTCAATTAGTAATCTTCAATTAGTGATGTGAAACATTTTTCATATGTACACATATATATGTATCAATCACATCTATCCAATCAATTGTTGAATGGTATGGATATTCATTTCTCTCTAGGGTTTTGTTTGACAAAAGTTTACTTTGCTTTGCCTATCCGTTTCTGTACTGTTTTCACTTTTTCATCATATCCAAACAGCTTTTCATTAAAAAGCATTTTCTCATAAAAACTGCCCCACTGCCATGCCACGCCATTTTATCCCCCCATCAAATAGATTTTTGCCTTATTTGGTATAATCTCTAAAGTTGATAGTTAAAATTAATTAATTAATTAATTAATTAAAAATAAATAAATAAATATGTGAAAGTGGTTTAATTAATGGTTTGTTTTTCTTATTATTAAGAGTATCTTTAAAGATGAATGTTATAATAGCATTGTCATTGTCAAATTATGATAATGAATAATAATATTTGGCCAAGTTTGGCAAGTCAAATATAATTTAAAAAGTCAAAAAGTTATACAAAAAGCAAAAAAGGTAGGAAAATTTATCAATAAATCATATTTTGTGAAAAGTTGAACCATTTAATCTTAAGAGTTTTCTTATGCACCATTTAATCCCTTTTGTTTAGTAATATTTGTTGAGTTGATTTTGACTCTTTAGAGTTTACATTAACACCCTTTGTGTGCTTCGTTATTCCTAAATGGGGGATTCGGTGTGTTGGATGGGGATTTCATATGAACAATTTCAATGTTATTCAGTTAAAATTTCACAACAGAGCCTTCAACACATTTCAAAACACCACTTTATATATGTTAATCATTTCCCATAGAAAAATGCTTGAAACCCTTATTTTTTGGAAACCCCCACAACCCCCTTTGGATCTACATCATTGATGTATATATGGGACCCACTCGTGTATGTGTGGGGCCCACACCATCAATGGTGGAGATCTAAAGGGGATTGTGAGGGTCTCCAAAAAATGAGAGTCACAATCATTGTTGTTAACCATATTGTACCCAATAACATTTGCTCAAAACTCTTAACAGTCTACACACACAAACACATCAATAATTTTCAATACCAACATCAAAATTCCACATGTATCCCTTTCCCAAGCATGCACAGTAACATCATACTCATTACCGTAAACCCTGCCTCCATTTCGACATACAGTTCAAAACAACAACAACACATCACCCCCAACCATTTTTGTTACTATCAATCAAACAAGTATGCAAATCAAAACATGAATATAACATAGCACATATCTCCATTTCGTATTGTCATGCTTAGACGTCTATAGAATTACACCTTCAACTATCGACTTCTGATAACGACGTTTAATCCACAATACATCTTCACGCATACACACTATGATGTCAATGTCAACAATCCCTCTACGCTTTCACCAAATGTGTTTACAATGTTCGAACCCACAGCAACAATTGTGAACATTCACATTAGGGTTCCCACAAATTAGGGTTGCCTTGCCCCAATTATTTCCACCCTCTTCGCTTTGGAATGTAGGTTTCCTTTCCCAAATACCTCAATGTTCGTCGTTCTCACATCGACACCCAAAATGTTTCCATCTCTGCAACTTCACTACTATCCAAAAAAGAAATAATAATGCAACACTACTGGGAAATGATGTCCCAATTTTGTAATTTCACAGAGTGTGAAATGACCAAATTCGCCCAATAATGTTCCAACTCACCCCGCAATGTATATGCCCTCAACAGTCAATTTACATATAATGGGACCTTTCGGTCTACAAGAAAACTTTCAGGACCAGACAGTCCATAACTTTCCAATTTGGGATTTATTGGTGCATCACCCAAAAAGGTATTACTATTCACAAATAAAAAATATTAAAAAATATTTTATATATTTTTATAATATAAATCCACTGACAACGTCACAGCCGTTAAGTAGGCCATCATACCCTTCTCTTGGGGCAAAAAAAAAATTGCCTCTTTCGGGACAAATAACTTTTGGATAGTGATGGTCGGTTTATAGGGGCCACCATGGATCCCATTTTAATAATCTGAACCGTTCAATATGTAGAACTCGTCAAGTAATATACGCCTTTTGAAAATCACATTGATCGGATATCGTTAACTATATGATCAAATCAGTTTTGTATAAACAAAACGGATTGTGTGATAGTTAACTGTTGAACAAAACTAATCCGACCATATAGCTATCGATATCCAATCAATGTGATATTTCACAGGCATATAATACTCGACGAATTGTACATATTGAACGGTTCATATTATTAAAATAGAACCCATGATGGGCCCCACGAACCGACCATCACTGTCCAAAAGTTATTTACCTCGAATGAGGCAATTATTTATGTGGAGACATGCTACGTAGCCGCAGGAGAGCCGCATAATCAATTAATTTTCTTCCACTATACACTTTATTTATATAATTTTTTATTACACATTTTTTCGTAAAAAGACAAAAAGTTAACCAAAACATCCATATTTTTTTTCTCAACTTTTTAGTTTAAAAAGATAAAAATTGTACTTATTTAGGACACCCCAAACAACCCCTAACATTTGACTCAAATTATAACAGTGACACTTTAATAGAGTGTTGTCATTTTTGTCATTTTGACATAGAAACTAGTGTGTGTGAGACGTCCGTCCAGTCGGACGTCCCATACATACCAATTTCCAGTTTTCATTCTGTAAAAATGGCAAATGTAAATGAGGGATGGATGTTTTGCTGGAAGGAATGGAAGGAGGGAGAGAAGTTTTTGTTGTGAGTTAGCAGTTATGACAACTGCCAAAACTTGTCATTGGAGCAAGCTTTTTGTCAACTGTTACCAAATTATGGCAATAGCCACTACAATATATAAGAGTTTTAGAAACTAAATGTTTTAGTCTCCAAACGTGAAAATTTTGTTGCAAAAGACATTTAGGAACCAATTTTCATTGTCACGGGGATAGTCGCTAAAAGGTTGTCCTGAAAAGTCAAAAATAAAGCATTTAGCGACAATATTTTAAAAATGTCACTAATAAATAGACTTTTAAGGACAAAATAATTTGGTCTCAAAAGGATAACAATTCATCACTAATATCCATTTTTTGTTGCTAACAATATAATGACGACACTTTTTGCAACAAAATTATTTGGTCTCTAAAAAATAATTTTGTCCCTAAATTTTGGTCTCTAAAATCTTAATTTTTTGTAGTAAGCAGCTCCAATAACTTGCCATTAGAGATGCTTTAACTAAGATTTTTTTTAAGAGGACTTATGTGTAGGTCTTAATAGATAGATTTATTGTCCAATAGATCCTATAATAATTAATTGTGTTTTTCATCAAACATTATTTTAAAACGTCACTAGTTGTTAATTTTTAAACAGTTTACAAATTTTGTTACAAAAAATGTTATTAATTATAAGTTTTAGCGACAGTTTAAAAAAATCGTCATAAAAAAGTCACTAATTTTTAACTTTCAGCAATAGTTTGAATATTCATTGTAGAAAAACGTCACTAATTGCAAGTTTTAGCAATAATTTATAAAAAAATTGACAAAAAAGTCGCTAATTATCAATTTTTAGTGACATGTAAAAGAAAATATCACAAAAAAATTATTTTTAGCGATAATTTTATTAGAATTTATTTTCAATAGAATTTAATCCGAATTAAATCTAATTATTAAGAATAGTTTAATTTTTTATTATTATGAGTAGTTTAATTTTTTATTTTATTTATATTTATGTGATTGAACAATGTGTAACTTGGTTCAAACGTTTTCACCATTATTAGCACTTGACAGGAGTCGCTTAACCAGGTTTTATTTTTGAAACGTATTCACAAAGGGAAGAAAAATAAATATTAATACAGTGACAACACAATTCTCATGCTTAGGAATGTAAAAATGACCCACGGTTCGTGGATTGCTCGAAGTCTGCCTATGGCCTGGCCCCGGGCCCGACCCAGTTCAGGATTTTGAGCCTAGGCTTGAGTCATCATTTTGAAGTTTAGTCTGGCCCATGGGCCTGCCTATCGGCCCGCTTATGACCCACTCAAAGTCCGGCCCAAGGTCCAGTGTCATTTTTAATGAAAAATAAATAAATTTTGATGAAAAGAATTTAAAAAAATAAAAAAATGTTCAAGCCTTACCCAAACCCGGCCCAATAATGAGCCCAGACCCAAGCCAGTAAAGGCCTGAATACCTCCTGGGCCTATGCCTAATTTTCTGACCCGTGGCCTAACTCGAATTTTGATTGGAACTCGCGAGGCTCAACACAGGCCGGCCCAAGCCCGAGCTAAATGGATCGGGCTAAATTTACACTCCTACTCATACTCTAAATTTCAATTTAAATTTTGTTTATATTATAATATTTGTTCTATAATGGTCTTGCTAGACTAACAATCTAAAATTGCCTTATGTTCTTAAATTTCATGTTTACTATTTTATTAGTTAAATTTTTTATATGCAATTTCTTGTTCATTTGTGCAATTTTATTGTAGCATTTCAATGTAACACACATAAAAACACTAAAGCTACTAAGTATACTTTTCCAAACGTAACACTCACAGATTGAATCATACAATTGCCCAAAGCTTACTAAAAAAATTTTGCACTCCTTTTGTAATAGTTTGAACAATCTCACACCCTTTTGGAATGGTTTGAAGAATCCCATATTTTTTTTTTGGAGTGTTACATTAAAATATTACGTTTGAAAAAAGTACACTAAATAATTTTTTTGTGTATTACATTGGAGTGTTACACTAAAGAATTTTTTTGAAATGTTATATTGGTGTGTTTTATTGGAGTGCTACGTTTAAGTGTTACAGATTGAAATTATACATTTGCTCAAAATTTACTAGGAGTTTTTGTACTCCTTTTGAAATATTTAAAAAATCTTACATTCTTTTGGAATGTTTGAAAAATCTCATATTTCAAGTCATTCTAAATAAAAAAGATTCTCATATAAAAATCCATTCCAAATTTGATTCTCGTAGGTTGTGTATCTTACTTTTCTAGCACAAAAAAAAAAAAAAAAAAAAAGAAGAGAGAGAGAGAGAGAGAGAGAGAGAGAGAGAAAAACATAATAGAAATAAGAGTATGGCCGTAAATTTAATTTTCAAATAATCTATTAAATCTATTTTTCCAAAATCAATGAGATCAATTGGTTTATAAGAAAACTCTTGGAACTAATCAGATCATCATTTCTCATGGGATTTTATAGGTAAATTTTTCTAATATTAATTAATCGAAATTAAATTAATAAAATTATTTAAAAATTCTCATTACATAAAAAAATGATTTTGTTATTGTTATAA
Organism: Camellia granthamiana; assembly: GCA_036172215.1. Taxonomy (NCBI): domain Eukaryota; kingdom Viridiplantae; phylum Streptophyta; class Magnoliopsida; order Ericales; family Theaceae; genus Camellia; species Camellia granthamiana. The sequence continues at coordinate 21,670,204 of CM069913.1, forward strand.
TGTTAAAATAAAATAGTTTTTAATCATCCAATCTCATAAGATTGAATTGTAAATCTCACATTTATGAAAATGTTAATAATTCTAGAATTCTTAAGGGTCTTACTAATTACTCTCTTTTAAGAATTATTAATAAAAGAGGCATAATAGAGTAATGCTAGTTGTTGGGGCAATCCCACATCGCCTGGGATGGACACTTGTAACCAACTTATAAGTGTACTGGCCCCCTCTACCTTGTAAGAGGCCTTTTAAAGTCGTGAGGCCGATGAGTGTCGTTTCGCCACCTCGCCAGAGCGGACAATATCTTACCGGGGCGCAAGAAGCCAGTCACGTCAGTTTGGTGGCCTATGCAGGTCGTCCGGCAAACTCTCCCGCTATTCGCGGTCCAATCCGTTGGGGGGTTATGTTGGAGCAATCCCACATTGCCTAGAAGGGACACTTGCAACCAACTTATAAGCGTACTGGCCCCCTCCACCTTGTAAGAGGCCTTTTAAAGCCGTGAGGCCGACATGTGTCGTTTCGCCACCTCACCAGAGCGGATAATAGCTTACTGGGGCGCGAGAAACCAGTCACGTCACTAGTAAACCACCTCTTTTGACTTGATTTAAATATCATGTTATGTGACAATCACTATTATAAATGTCATGGGTTTTACACAAATTTCATTAATATCAATTATTTACATATTTTTTAACATTAACAACAATATAAAACATAAGTTGAACAATTTGGGGATGGAGAGAGAGAGAGAGAGAGAGAAGTATATCCCCTTTGTAGCCATGGCTGGAGATGGAATAAAGAGTGTAGAGAACTTACTTGAAATGGGCACATCATGCATGTGAGAGCATCCCTAGAAATTCCACACCTCCTCATGACTCAAGTCTCGTTTAGTAACATTATTTTTTAGTCTAAAAGTTAAAAAGTCACTAAAAAAAATAAAAAAGTGAACAATCTATATCAAAAAGTCAAATATCCTTTTTTCTCTCTACTTTTTACACATCTTTTCGTAAAAAATTAAAAAATCATCTCAAACATACTAATTTTTTTACATCATATTTTAGCCAAAAAATCAAAAAGTTAATTAAAAAAATCTATTTCTAAACAAGGCCTCAATATACTTAACTATAACATTTCACATTACCCCCAAAAGTATAAAATTATATGTACTTTCTCTTTAGGGCAAGGACAAGACATCAACAAAAAAAATTACTCAGTGATTATGAGACATTATGAGGTTGTAGTATTTAGAGAGTATTGTGATTGATGAAAAAGTTAATTCACAACTTTACATTAAGACATGAAAGAACAGAACATTATGAGGTAGTGTTTGGAGAATATTGTAATTAATGAAAAAGTTGAAATTCACAACTTTGTGTTAAGGCATAAAAGAACAAAATGAGAGGCTTGGTATTTGATAATTCGTAAGGTTAGCAACATGTGGTACCCTTAGATAACGTAATAATTTTTCCATAGTGATCTAGAGGAGAAATCTATAAAATCCATTTCACTATTTTCTCTCATTTTAGCCGTCGTTGACACCACCTTTGATAGCCACCCCAGCTCATACATTACCTTCTCTTCTGCCTTCCCAACTCTCGTTGCCACCATCAATCCCAACCCCTTCCTACCTTTTTCCAACAACCCTCAGTATACATGAGAGAGGAAAAAAAAAAGAGAGATCTAAGGTTTTAAAAGAAAAAAAAAAAGTGGTAGAAGAGAATGAGAAATCTCTAGAGGTTCACAAGAAGAAGAAGAAGAAGAAGAAGAAGAAAAATAAGAAAGATGAGGGGTCTATAAGGCTTCAAATGAAGGATAGTGAGAATGGATGAGGTGGGGTAGCAGACAATGGTAGAAGTACACTAGAGGTAGATGTGGTTGAGTGGGTAGGGGTAGCGGTAGGGTTGTCATTAGCTGTAGGAATGGCAACGGGTCGGGGTGGGGTCGGGGATCACATTTCCTCTCCCCGATCCCCGACGGGGAGCCTATCACCGCCCCCGTTCCCGTCCCCTAACGGGGATCGGGTTTCCTCGACCCTGAAAATTCCCCAGCTAAAATAAAAAAAACAACAACAACAATAACATAAATATTCAACATTCATCAACAACAACATCATCAACAGATCTGAGAACATATATATTCATCAAATATAAAAAATAAAAAATCTAACACATTCAACAGATTATCATTTTCTTCGTCTTCATCAATAACAGATCTGAGCTCAGATGGACGAAGATCTCACGCTAGCGTTGGTGAGGCGACAAAAACGACAAAACTCTGACGATGGAAGGACAACGACGATGGAAAGGAGAGAGAGAGGGTTCGGAGAAGAGAGACGAGAGCCAGTGATGGAGATCGGAGGAAGGCAGTGATGGAGATCGGCGTGAGGCAGTAAGATCGAATGGAGGGAGATCGGCGTGAGGCAGTGATGGAGATCAGAGGGAAGGAAAGGGAGATTGGAAGGAAGTAGTGATGGAGATCGACGTAAGGCAATGAGATCGGAATGAGGGAGATTAGCAAGAGGCAGTGATGGAGATCGGAGAGAATGGAGGGTTTTAGAGAGAGAGAGAGATAGAGAGAACCTAAACTGAGTCAAAAGAATAAGGAAACATATATATATATATATATATAGGGAGGAGTACAACTGTAATTTCATATTTGGGGGTAAACGAGAACGGGGACGAGGTGGGTCCGGGGCTAGGGAAAGTATCATCATCCCCCGGCCTGAAAATGATCGGGGATTTATTTTTGAATACCATCCCCGATCCGTTAGAGATTTTTTTCGAGGAAAAACCGTTCCATTCAGGGGTCGGGTCCCCGTCAAGTCGGTTTCAAATTGCCATCCCTAATTAGCTGGGGTGTTAAAGAAAGAAGAATAAAATTCAAATTTAGCAATGCAGTGTCTTAAGAAATAGGGTGTCCAACTAATTTTTGGATGCATTTAAAGGGCTTCACTGATCAAATTGTCCCTCAACTTTTGCTTTCTCTATTCTCCATTTTCTTTTCTTTAATCTCGCCCTTGCCCATCATTCCTAGCCCTCTCCTCCAGCCATCCTCAACCGCTTGCCCTTTCCCTTCCTATTTATCTTTAGACTATCGTCACTCTCCCTACAACCCCTTATCGCTCCCCCACCATTATGTTTTTCTCTCCATTGAACAACCCGTTCTTGCAAACCTTTGCCACTGCAACCATTCAAACCCCTCCAAACTTCTCCTTGTAGTTTTACTCTCTACCTCCGTTATTACTGATACAAAATGTGTTTACTTTTTTTAACACAAAAAAAAAAAAAAAAAAAAAAAAGAAGAAGAAGAAGAAAGTACCACTTGTTTCTCTAATAAATAATCTTTTACTATTTTGATATGCCATTGAATAACTTTCATGGAAAATGGATTCCATCTTTTTATTCTATGGTGTTGTGAACCTTTCCCTTGATTAGTGGTGAATTAATTCTTAAATTTATGAAAGCAAAAGGTTTAGAAGCATAATTTTTGGGGGAAAAAGTGGTCTCTAATTGAATACAAGAAGCGTCAAATTCAATATGAAAGTCCATGTTTAGATTAAGAATTTAGGTGGTGGGGGGGGGGGGGGGGGGGGAATTTGAAGAGAGAATACAATAAAAAATAGTTAAAATCATTTTAATTTTTCTTCTTTCTTTTCATAAAATTCTCCTTAAATTCTTAATCGGAACACACTTGAAGTGTACAGTAAATTGTGGTTCCATTAAATGTCCTTAAGATATATATATTTTTGGATAATTCTTAAACGTGTAAGTGTATATCATATATATTTACATAAATTTTTACAAATATATATATATTTTTTTTCAAAATCAAGTAAATTTTCATAAATATATGTAAGTTAACTCATAAAAATTTAAAAAAAATCACAATTTATGAATATTTATGAGAACTTACGTAATTTTATGAGATAATTATGTATATTTATAAAAACTTATGCAAGTATATATAATATGCACCTTAAACACGCAAACACTTTCTTTTTTTTCTTTGCCTATATATAACCAAGTGTGTATAGCTTAGACCGAAATAACTAACAAGACAATGGAACTATTTGTTACAATTTTTAGGATGATTATAACTTATTTTAATTTGAGAGTTTGTGCTAGACTGTTTGATACAACTTTTGTTTATAGTTTATTAGGCAAAAATAACTTAAATAAGTTGAAAAAGCTAATTATTTGAAAGGTAAAGTAGAGATGCTTTTAATCTTTGTTTTCTGATTAACAATTTTTAACTTAAAAAAAACTCCACCAAACAGGCCAATGGGGTGATTAGAGATTTGAGGTGACTGTTGTGCAGCCAAATGAGCTCATTTCGAAACCCATTTCGATAATTCAAACCGTTCACATTTTAAAATATATCATGTAGAATATACCAGTAAAAAATCAAGTTAATCGGATATCGTTTACCCTTTTATCTACTCACATTTGTATTTTAAATCACAATTGTTATTTATTTTTGTAGATACAAATGTGAGTGAATGAAAGTAAACAATATTCAATTAACTTGATTTTTTGTAAGTATATTCTACTTGATGTATTTTAAAATATGAACGGTTCAAATTATCAAAATAAACCCTGAAATAAACCTATTTAACTACACAATAGTAACTGCTGTGCACCCTCACATAACAACCATCCAAATCGGATGACTAGTGGAGATTATTTTAAGCTAAAAATTAATGAGTAGAAAACAGAAGATAAAAGTACATTTCACTTCTGAAAAATTAACATTTTTAACTTATTTAAATTATATCTATTTAATAAATTATAAATAATTTATATAATCCCCGCCAAATACCTCATATATATATATATATATATTAAAAAATAAAGAATAAATGGATTGACAAAATTATCTACAACTTTTTTCTTTTCAAAGAAAAAGAAACAAAATTCAAAGCAACATTCTTCACAGGATGAAAAATACACCAATAACCTCATCTCAAACATTTCTGTACATTACTCACCCAAAAAAAAAAAAACATTTCTGTACACTGCATTGACCAAAATGCCCTTTTCCCTCTTAAGAGTTCCAAGCATATCAATCTCGGAATCTCATGGCATTCTAGTCATTTCCATCTTCAGGATGCTTTGGTGATTTTAACCCAAAAAAAAGAAAAGAAAAAAAAAGAAAGACAAATCATGACAACCTAAAAATTAAAAAAAAAAAGAGCAGAAGTAAAATTTCACTTTTTTTTTTTTTTTTTTTGGGCCTCCTTTAAATTGTGTGTTTATTATTCACATGGTTCACATCACCTGTGATTTGCCGTCACCATCACGTGCCAACCCTTCGGTGACCGACGCCAGTTTCTGGAGGTTCAACCTCACAACCGTATCGGCAAACAGACGCGTGTCTTCCTCGGTATTCCCATCCGGCACATCGACGACGTACGATTCAAGAGCAACGGTCCAGATCCTCCCGTCACGCTCCAACTCATGCACCGTGGTGACCGACCGATAATTCCTCAGCCTATGCTCACCCCCGATAATACTGAACCCTGTGACGTGCCGGTCGTCGTCGAGCACATCGAGCCTCTCGGTACTGGTTGCAGCCGGTAATCCGGAGATGACGTTGACGTCCCGCGTGCAACCCGGGGCCATGTTAAAATCTTCCTTGACGGTACAACTCTTGATGAAATGCTTGTACGTTTGGGGCTTGTCGAAGCGGCGAACGATCGACCAAACGACGTCGCTTGGCGCGTCGATGGGTTGGGCGAGTAGGGATGAGCATTGGACTGAGTTGACTTGGTAGGTGTGGAACTCGGTGATGAACCGATTCAACTCGTTGAACTCGTCCTGGGTTAGACCTGGTGGAGGGTTCAGGTGGTGGGTGGTGGTGGTTTCGTTGGATTGTTGGTTTTCTTCGGCGATTGAGGAGGTTTGCCCTTTCTCCATTGCTGCATATGGAGAGAGAGAGAGAGAGAGAGCAAGTACCAGGAAACTTGTTTGTTTATAAGGGTGGGGGATTATTGGGAATGAGGAGGGTAAAATTGGAAACTAAAAAAGAAATGGGTCTTTTTGTTTTTATTATTGTGAATTGAATAATAATGAAATAATGGTGGTGATGTGAAGAATATAATATGGAAATGTTGGATTCACAATACTCATAATGAGATGTTAATAATTTTATTAAATTAGTGTGATATTTATTATCTAATTAGATTAATAAAATAAATTATATATTGGATTAATAATCTCACCCCTATCTTATTAGTGATAATTTTATAAATTTGTTGGATTAATTATCCATTAGATTAATAATCTTAAATTAAAATGTTAAAATAAACATAGAATAATTAGACTCACAGATTAATAAATCCAATCTCATACTTCAATACATCTAATCAAACATGCCTTATGCGTACTATTTTGAAGGAAAAATTACTTAGATAGTTTCATAGTACCATCAAAGTATCACAAAATAAATGAGAAATTACAGTACACATTAAGCGAATTTTTTTGATAGCATAACGAAATTTTATAGGTCCAATAGGACTTATATGTAAATCTTAATAAGTAGATTTATGTGTAAATTTTAATAAGTAGATTTATTATCCAATAAGTTTTATAATAATTAATAATATTTTTATCAAATACTATTAAAAAAAGTCAGTAATTATTAATTTTCAGCGACAAATTAAATTTCTTATCACAAAAAATATCATTAATTATAAGTTTTAGTAACAGTTTAAAAAATAATCACAAAAAAAAGTTATTAATTTTTAATTTTCAACGATAGTTAAAAAATTCGTCATAAAAAAAAATCAGTAATTATAAGTTTTACCAACAATTTTCAAAAAACGTGACAAAAAAAAATCATTAATTATTAATTATTAGGGACAAATGCCAAAAATCATTACAAAAATTTATTTTTTAATAGAACTCGATAAAAATTAAACCTCCCATTTTAGAAAAGGTTAAAGATGTTACAAACCTCGGGCAAACACTTCACCTTGCATCATCAAAGAGTTGCAAAAAAAAAATACAATTCCGAGCCTAAGGAAAAATAGTGAGACCAAGGTCTCTACATATTTGAGTTATTGGCCTGATCAAAAAATAAATAAAAAATGGAGTTATTGATAAGAGTAGTGATTGGTAGCTCGAATTTGAGCCCTCCAAATCCCCTGAATTCAAAAAACGACGCTGTTTTTGAATTTTTTTTTTTTTTTTTTTTTCAGAAGAAGAAAATCAGAGGAAGGAGGAAGAAGGAGGAGAAGAGGAAGGAGGAGAAGAACTGGAGGGGAGGGGGCCAACAAAATCGGGCTGGAGGTGGAGGCGGGGCTGCGACGATCGCTGCTGCTGCGACGATCGGTGCGACGAGACGACGGCGGGCGACGATCAGGCGACAGCGGGCGACGATCGGGCGGAGGCGAGGCGACGGCGGGCGGAGCTCCTCCTCTTCCCCTCTCTTCTCTCTCTCTCTTTCTCTCTCTCTCTCTTTCGAGTTGTTCGGGGGGGGGATTTCGGAGGAAAAAATCATTCTTCTTATTGATAATTATTGTCTCTACCGTTTGGTTCATAAATTTTGATAAATTTTTTTAAAAAAATATGTAAATAAGTAAAATATAATTATATTTTATTAATATTTTACTTATCCTTCCTCTTTTTTTTACTTATCTTTCTTCTTTTTCTTTTCAAATCTCTATTCAAATTCATAAGCCAAACACAATATAAAAATTGCCTACAAAAAAGTACAAAATGTAAAAATATTTATAATTTTAATATATTTCTCACATATATCAAATTATTTTACGTATTTCAATAACTTCAATACACATTTTTGATACAAACAAGTTATAAAGATTGTTTTTAATATCTTTTACTTGATAAATATTATGTCTCAATTATAAAAAAATTCACTACACTTTTAATTTGCTTCGAGAGTAATCCATAGTTACCTGTTGAGAGGAGAGTCTTGAGAGAAAAAAATATGTATTTTTGTTTTTGTTTTTTATTTTTGTGAATTTAATAATAAAATAATAGGTGATAATGTGAGAATATTATATATATATTGTAATTTTCGAGGGAGTTGGAAAGGTGTCAACTAGTAGTGACGACAGGTGGATTCTGACTCCTCTTGCCTTAGCTGTGGTTGCTTGACATGTCATCTGGCTGCGCTACAAGCCAAGCCAAGCCAAGCTGATTTACAAAGATTTTAAAAAAATGAAAGACTAATTTTTTTAAAATAATTAAAATTTAATTATATAAAAATTTAAAATACAATAATACTGAGTAATTCTAATAAAAATCACTTTAAAAGATTTCAACTCGTAAATTTATAGGATTGGGTAAAAAGAGTTAAGATTGAATTTAAACAATTTTTTAAAAAAAGAATAATGAAAGTCGATGCGAAAATAACGTGACTCACAAATTTTGCATATATACAATGTATTTATATGCATACATATTCATTTATTTTATTTTACATTATTTAATTTTGTATGTATAATTAGTCTTGGGAAATTTTTATTTTAAAGTTAAATGGTGTTAAAAATAAGAAAATTAAATCCACCAAAGCAACTGCTTTTTAATTTTATTTTTTTGAAATGTGACAGAAAAATTGGAGTTCTCAAAGCGCTCTTTTATCAAATTGTATTTATTTATTTTCATAAATAAAATTTCATAAAAGATAATGTTATTTTTTTGTGATTCTTTTATTTTCAATTTAAACACTTACTTTTGTTGTGATAAAATTTAAAATTAATATTGATACATCATTTTGAATATATTTTATGTACAAATCTTTTATTTGCAAATTCAAAAATAATACGGTATTAATACATCTTTCTAAATATATTTTCTGTACTTTATAAATTTAAAAATAATATTAATATATCATTCTAAATATATTTTCTATATAAATTTTTTATTTACAAATCATTTTCTCAAGTCCACAAGCAAAGTTTGGATTGTCTTCTTCTTTCTCTCCCAATTCCAAAAATGATGGATTGACATTGACTATTGACAGCAAGAAACAACTAAACCGAATTTTTTTTTTTTTTGGGTGTGAATTTGAAAGTGCAGATGTTGGGAAAATTATTTGGTGGTGAAAGGATAAGTTCACGTGACACCCTATTTGATAATTGTTGATTAAAAAGGTTAGTACTTTTTGTTAGATTTTTAACAGATAATTTAATAAGGCCTTATTTGGGATAAATTAAAAAAAAATTAAAATATTACTAAAAAAATTTAAAAGTTTAGGGCAAAATATTGAATTCAACTACCCAAAAAGTTAAAAAAGTTAAAAGTCAAAAAAATCAAAATAGTAAAATGGTCATTTTGATTTTACTACAATGTTTTATTACACATTTTTTTTCATAAAAAGTCAAAAAATTATCTCACATATACATATTTTTTTCTTTACTTTTTTTAGCAAAAAAATCAAAAAGTGTATTTATATAGCACATCTCAAACAACTACTAAATAATAAATATTATAGAATATTATTCTAAGACCACCAATGTATGACCTCATTTACTAAGAAAAGTTTTAATAAATAAATAAATAAATATTATAAATACTAATAATATTATATAGTGATATTAGGGCATCCACAGTGGGATGGCTAAAAAAGTGTATTAAGGTGTGTTATATGACAAAAAGTAATAAAAGTAGGACCTAAAAATGTTTGTTAAGATATGTTAAGAGTTTGTTAATTTTAGAGAGTGAGTAGTGGTGCAATGAATTTGTTAAGAGGTGTGTTAAATATATATATATATATGTGTGTATATAATAAATAAAATATATAAATAATTTAGTTTAATAAAAAATTTCAAGCCCAAAATTAAATTTCAAGTCCAAAAAAAAAAAATCCCAACATGTAAAAAAAAAAAAAAAAAAAAAAATTTGTTGTTGACTGATCAACCAGCCAGACGTTCGTCCAGTCAACCAGTAACACAAACAAACGATTCCATTTGCTAGCTAAAACGCTAGCCACAGTTAACAAAGAAGTTAACAACTGACACTAACAAAACCCACTAATACACTACTTAACACTTCCATTGTGACATCTAAACATTACTGTAACTAGCTAAAATTTGGCCACTGATACTAACACCACCACTAACATGTCCATTGTGAATGCTTTTAGTAAGAAACAAATGACGTCTATTTAATCTGTTTTTGTTTCAAAAAGTTATGATTATTATTATTTTTTTTCTTACATTTTCAAAATTTTACAAATTAAAGAAAAAATAGTTCAATTGTTAAGTAACAACAAAAAAGCATCTCCAACCACTTCCACTATCAGCCAGCACCTCCTACCAATACCTTTGACAACTAATCAATTTTTTAATATGTTTTGAAAATGTTTATATATACTATACTAAAAACATATTTAAAAAAAAAAAAAAAAAAAAAACTAACAACGTTATGAAACTTCACCTACATTCAAACTGATATTACTTGATTAATTTATTTCCGCTGTGTTTAGTTAAAAAATTTGGAAAGAAATTTAAAAAAGAAAAGAAAAAAAATATATAAAAATAAATAAAATATAAGTATATTTTATTCACATTTTATCTACTTTTTTCATTTTTCTTTTCACACTTGTTGCATAATAACCTTTGAACTATTTTGGGAAGCCACTTCCCAAATTTTTTATCTCATTTTTTCCACTAAAAGACAAAAGTTTTACAAAACCAAAAAAAACACATCCAAACAAAATATCACATCCAATCCCATAATCATTTCACTTTTTCTCTCACAAACATCACATCCAACCACATAAAAACTCAATTATCTTCCCAAACACTAAAAAATTTTTTATCTCATAAAAACCTACATCTCCTAAAATCTACATAAAAACTCACTTCCCAAACACTCACAATTACTTTCTTAAATTATTAATATATAAAGTACAACTAGTTATAAGAAACTATTGCCATTGGATACAAACTACTCAAACAAATCAAGCATATAAATATTTTTGTGTGCCGCTGATTGTGATATTTTATAAAATTTAAGTAATCATTCAAATTGATAATTCACAAAATTGCGTGACACCTACGTATTAATTAAGGGAGAAAGTAAGGTTACATCTCGGTAGAGTTTTATAAATACGATTTGGGAATAAAATTGTTTTTTAAGTTTGTGAGTCTTGAAATTATCATTTGAATGTGAAAATTTTTTTTAGTGAAACAGTTTTGAATTGAGTGAAAATTTTTTATGTGACATATGATATTTGATATAAAAACTTACAACTCATAACCAAACACACAACTCAAAATTTTATTAAAACTCATAATTTTTTTTTAAAAAAATTCACAAAATATTTTTTTATTGAATATATGAAAATTTACATGTGTCAATTGTGTAAAAAAAAAAAAAAAATTGCACTGTTCCAGTCAACCGGCTAGACGACCGGTTAGTCCAAATTTTCCCACATTCGACCGCGTTTTCAAAAATAAATGTGAAATTAATTTTTAAAAATCGAAAATGTTCCAAAATTCCACCAAACAGAATCTAAAATTTTCCCTTTATTTTTTGAAAAATAAAAAAATGATCATTTTAATATGAATTAATAAGTCTTGAATCCGTCTAAAAAAAGAGGAGAGAGAGCTTGCGTGGTTTCCTCAAAGAAAGTAGGCGTCCACATCATATCACGCCTGTTCCAGCTATGCAATTCCAATTATTTCCTCTCAATTTTTTAATACAGTAAATTCCAATTGTTGATGGGATTCCCAATTGCTCAATTACTTATCAAATGGTCAATTTTATCTTACTCAAATTCTTTTGGTGTGAAGTTTTGTCTCACAATTTTGATTTTGATTTTTATAAAATACAATTACATTATATTTTTTTAAAAATATTTACTTTTGCCTAATAGTGATTGAAAAAATTAGAAAATAAAATTAACTGCATAATCACTAGGCGTTTCTTTTTGCACACCACTAAAATTCTCAATTCATACCATTCTTTTATTTGGATATCAATTATCGAATAAAAAATCAATAGTTCAGATATCAATTACTTATCAAAAATCTTATTCAGTACTTGATATTGAAATAATTTATTTTTGTTTGGTAATTGGTATCTAAATAATTAATTTTTGTTTGATAGTTAATAAATGAACAAAATAGTGTGAACTCTAGAAAAATATTGGAGTGCAAGTAGAAACTATCACTCTCACTTACCCATAATTTTTATATTGACAATTTAAGATGCATGCACTGCTCAGTCTTCTAATATATATTAGTGATCGGTGCACATGTGATATGTGTGTAAATATATACAGTTTAACAATAAAAAAAGATGAATAAAAATCATCCATAAAATTTTAAATATTTGAATAAACTTTCTCACATAAGTAATTTTTAAATTAACATGAGTATTTTTTAAAAAGTGAAAAAACATAATAGAAGAGTATTTTCACAAACATGATAGATTTTCAGATAAATTATCAGCAGGTCTTAATAATTGGATTTAATTCTCATTAAGTTCTATCAATTGGTCGTTGAAAATTGGTCCTAAGACAATCGTCGATAAAAACCGACAATAAACTTTTTTTTTCTAAATTTGCTGCTAAAAACTAACAACTCGCGACGTTTTTTTGAATTTGTCCCTACAAATTGACAATTAACGACGTTTATATGTAACGAAATTTGTAAACTGTTAGGTTTTTGTAATTGGTAATTCCGTTTAACAAAATTCCGTTCAGTTGTAATTTTATTCACTCTTATATTTCAGTAAGGATGTGAGTGTTTAGATGCAAATCCAACCTAAATTGTGCCTATGCAGAGGAGTTTGTGATCTTAATTCTGTCATGTTTGCTACTTTGCTGACTAAGTTAGAAGTAAAAATGCAGTCGAAGTTGTTTGATCGTTCGAGCGGTCATTTGTGCGCTTGAGTGAAAAAAATGATTATCCAGTACTTTTGCAGAGCGTCTGAATTTTTGGAAAGAAAGTTTTACCGCTCGAGTGAAAGTTGCCCTAGAGCAGTCAGCATATATGTTTCGCATCGCCTTTAGTCACACCATTCGAGCAGTCTACGAGATCCTGTTTTTTATAAAGTGCGTTGTTCGCTGTTTTTAGGTTTCGAGTTGTCCAGATTTTCAGAGGGGAAGAAAAAAACAAAGTATTTTATATTAGAGGGTGATTTATGAGTGTTTCCTTGATGATTCAAGAGTAATTAATGGATCCATGAATTTTATATCAACATCGTTAAGGGATTTGTTTATTTTCTTTTATTCACAAAAGAGAAAGTTGTTCTTTGATAGATTTCGGAAAACTTGGGCCTGAAGTTTTGATAAATTCTAGAGTGGCTCATCGTCGTGAATTCGACATCAGCGTTGTGGATTCAAAGTTGGGTAAGATAATTCTGAGGTGAAGACAGTGGTAGAAGAGACACATTGTGGTCGATTCAATTTGGGCGTGGATTCGCTGGGTAATTGAGAGTACACTTGTGTGATTCCTTTTTTTATCTTTTTAGTAGATTGTTTTGTGATTTTGACCCGTGATTTTTTTTTTTATCACAATTGAAGACGCTCAACTTATGAATTTTTTCACGTTAAATCGTTGTATCAATTCGTCTTTGATTGTTTGATTGAAATTGTTATTTACTATTTAAAATTGATACATAATCACAAATTAATATTTCGGAGATTTTTAGATTTTTTTATAAACTATCACTAAAAACTAATAATTAATAACTTTTTTTTTATTATTATATAAAAACACCACTTATTATCACAGGATCTCTTAAATAATAAATTCAACAATAGAGAGTTGCACTAAGTCCTCAATTTTTATATGATAGTATAGGCATACACACATGGTCATGAATCCTCCAACAAAGTCTTGATCCTTTTGGATGCCACCATGTCCATGACTTGTATATTTAAGAGTTTATCTTTGATGGGGTTTTCAATTCTTGTCCATACCTTCTTCTTTTTTTTTTTTTCTTTTTTTTCTTGGCTTTATATATTTGTTTAGAAAGTAGTGAAAAGAGAATGTTGGATTGGTGCAAATTGTTTGGACCATGTCCCATTGATGAGACATCATTCTCAATTTATATTGTGCTTATTATTAAATTAAGGAGTCTAATCTTATAATATCTTATATTAAAGCATAAGATGTTGGCCACAATTAAGGAGTCCAATCTTATAACATCTTATATTAAAGCATAAGATGTTGGCCAAAAGATTCCTCTCAAATTGGGAAGCACAAGCCTATTTGTTTTCAAGCCATCGGCTTAAAGTTTCAATTATTTATGGATAAATTCTAAAAAATACAATAAATTCTATAAATTTAACGTAATTATATTGATATCACTTTTAGTCAGACAAAATAAATCAAAATTAATACAAATGATGTATAAATACATGAATGTAACAAATATGACCATCATTTTGTGTAAGTTTTGATGTAATTTTATTTTTAAAATCTCAAGAAAAATTATTGTAAAATTTTATTATTATTTTTTTCCCATTAGTAGTTGGCTTCACCATTTTAACATAAGAGAAAACAATTGCAAATTGTGGAATACAATTAGAGGAGGACTCTCAATCTTGGTGATCTACTTTATTGTATTTTATTTTGTTTAATTATGTCATTGAAACAACGACTCTCTACTTATCTTCTTCACTAGTTAAACTCACATGCTCTCATAGTTATTTGACTTAAATTTTAATTTCATGTGTATAATTTGAAGGTCACATGGTAGCTTGTAGAAGCACACCATCACTACCTTAAAAAATATTTTTTTTTTTTTGAGACGGAAAGTTTCCCGCAGAAATAATTTTATCCATTTGTCAAGATAATATTAGCGACGAGATGGCGACGGTAGAAAGAGGGTGCCTAAAGAAGGGGGTCACAAATACTTTTTCACAGTATACCATACAAAACTTTCTTTTAATTTTTTTATTTATTTATATTTATTTTATTTATGGCAGTCCGTTTTGAATCTTGAGAAAATTTAGCTAAATAATGAAGATCTGAATTTTATATTAAAAAAAATATGAGTAAATTAAATTTTAATTTGATCCTTTCTGTTTCAATTTAAATAATTAAGTTCTTACATTTTAAGTCCAATTTTAATTAAGTAATTTCCTTCAAATTGGACTAACTCGGATCATAGGGAGATAATGGGTGTATATCTAATTTCAGTTAAAATATGAGTCTGTAAGACTATGTAAGATGTTACCGTTGTACTCAATATTTTTTTGTAACACATTTTTTTTGTTATAAAGTAAATAATACAGAGTTACTGCCTCGCTTGCCCTTCCTATTCCCTCTTAACACCTCCACCCTCTCTCTCCTATTAGCACCCTCTTCATCCTCCTCCTCCTTCACTAAACTCTAAACCTGAAAGCTCTAAATCTATTTTCTCCCTCTCAAGGATCAAAATTTTGTGGGGGTTTACGGTGCGGGAAGGGGGTCAAAATGGGGAAGGGTAGAATGGTGTTGTAGGGGTGGGGGTGCAAAGAAAGGATAGAGTTGATAATATGGTGTGTTAAAAAAAAAGGAAGGGTGAGAAGCAATTTTAGTGTGTGAAGGTCCAAAAAAAATTATGAGGGTTGCAAGTAAAAAGGTGGGACTACTACCGAAAGGTCCAAAAAAATTATGCGGGAGACTATTACTGGAAATCAAAATATGAGGGTTGAAAGCAATTTTAGTGTATGAATAGAGCTGTAAATGAATCGAGCTGTTTATGAACAGCTCGAACTCGGCTCGTTTAAAGTTCGTTTAAATTCGACTCATTTACTAAATGAACGAGTTCGAGCTCGATTTTAAGCTTGTTTATTAATAGAGCCGAACTTGAATAACTCTAAACTCAACTCGATAAGGTTCATGAACATAAAAATAAATAAATAAATAAATATTTATTTTTAATAATATATTAAATAAATTTTCAATAATCTATTTTATTTTTTATTTATGTTTGGTATTTGTATAAATTTTCATATTTGATTAATAAAATTTATTATTAATATAAGAAATATTATAAATTTTACTTGTAATTTTGTATTTTTTTTTTATCTTAATAAGTAAATTAATTTAAATTTATTTTCTTTTCAAGTTCGAGCTCGAACTCGGCTCATTAATGTAATCAAGCGAGCTTAAGCCTCGAGTTCAACAAATATTTGACGAGCCAAGCTTGAGCTAGATTTTTGAAGCTCGACAAGAGCTCGAATCAAACTTGAGCTCGACTAATTCTTAATAAACGAGTTTAAACATTTAAAAACTCAATTCAGCTCGGCTGATTTGCAATCCTATGTGTAAAGGTACCCAAAAAAAAAAAAAAAAAAAATATGAAGGACCACCATGCTCTATTAAGCTTTGAGAAGCGGGACTCAAATGCAACAAAGCAGCAGCCAAATGTATTGTCAGTCTACTACAAATTACCTGTAAAAACAAGCTCAAAAATGAATTAGATCACCCAAAACAGATTTCTGATGAACAATCTTCTTCCATTTTTGTTCCTATTTTGAAATAACTCGCCAATGTGAGCGTGCATTACATGTCAAAAGACATAATTAACGTGAAAACGAAACTTCAAAGTACGTTATTTATTCAATGAAACTTTCTTCTGGCCCCAAAAATGAATTGTGCGGAAATCTTAACCGAACATGATTTAACATATTTGAAAAAAAAGAATTTCATTCAAAATAGTTTGTCATCCCAAACTAGATCTTGTTACTTCATATGCCAAGAAGCATGCTGCATTTGCCGGAACACTTCGAGCCATGGCAGGTCCAAAACCCTTGTACAAGCCTTTCACTCCCTCCGAGGCCACAATCTTTCTAAAAGCATCAATCGAGCCAGAAAACTTGGGATTTTTGTAATCATCAACTTGAATTACGCTCTTGACAACGTCAGTTGGGTAGACAGAAACCCAGAAGGAAGCTCCAGCCAAGCCTCCTGCTATAATCAAAGAACCTCTTCCCAACTTGGATGTGTCTTGTCCTCCTGCAAGGTATTGCTTCAGGGCTTCATAGACGCCAAACATTGCAGCATTTCCAGGAACTTCTCGTGCCATGGTGGGAATTAAGCCCTTGAAGAGACCTCTCATACCGCCTTCTGATCGGAGAACATGCCTTGCCACGTCCATTGGTCCTGCATACTTCACTGCCACGGCAGCTGAACCAGAATCTGCTAGAGCACTCTGTGCTTGCAACCTGTTTCACAGTTAGATCCCGAGCAGCTCATGAGTAAAGCTTAAAAGGTCTCCACCTCGTACTAGCATAGCGCCTAATGAAAAAAGCTTGAATAAAATGGCGTAGAAACTTTCAATTTGGAAATCAATGAAGATAGTGACATCAACAAGGGAAATTCAAAAATACTTTTCAAGTGAGGGAAAGAAACACATGAATTGTCATTTTACAGGTAATTCGAAACTATGTTATATGAAATGCAAATCACTCTGGTACGTGGAACGAGAAAGTGAGCATGATACGCTACATGCTCTAAATAGGATAGGCATAGACTTTGTTTAGATTACACTAACGGAATTTAAGGTGTTTCTTTTGTAATGTTCTTTTAACAATTAGACATCCAATATAGTGTATATATATGTCTTTTGAATTTGACCATGTAAAACCACATTTCTAGGAGGAGCATTAAGGTAATTTTTTTTTTTTTATATATAAATTTTGTCCTTCCAAAACTCCAAGTCTTCCTAGATTTTAGTTCATTAAATTCGATATTTTCATCGTAAAGAAACGTTTAAGATAATAAAATTTGGATTCACCTTGAATCACTAAGGTTGCGTTTGATTGTGTTTTGTAAATGTGATTTGAGAGTATGAGTTGTATTTTAAGTTTGTGTGTTGTAGAATTATGATTTGAGTGTAGAAAATTTGTTTGGTAAAGAGTTTTGAAAATAGTTTTGGAAAAGAGGTTTGATTTGAGTGGAGAATTGTTGATGTGATATTTGATATGTGATACAAAAATTTACAACTCATAACTAAACATACAACTCAAAATTATTTTAAAGCACATTAAAAATTAAAAAAAATTCAAAAAATATTTTTCCCAATTATATAAATCAATTGCAAAAAAAAAAAAAAAAAAAAAAATCTATACAGCAGAGGACATCCGGGTGGATGTCCCCAAGGACGACCGGGTGGTAGTCCCTAAGGACGACCGGGTGGTCTTCCCCTGGCCAAAAAAATTACAAAAAAGGCGCAGAATGGACAGAGCTTTCGGCAGAGTTTTGGAAAATTAATTTCAAAACTCTTACCAAACATGGAGCTGAAACTAACATGTAGAATCACATTTCAAAAGCACAACCAAACACAGCCTAAATGTGCCAAATTTCGGAACATGCATTTCATAACGTAAATCACTAGGGTATTAGTGTTTTTTGTAACCCTGAAACATTTGTAAACTTTTAAAATGGTTAAGAAATTACTCACAACCAGGATTTTAGGTTACAAGATGATTATACTAGACACAATCAGGTTGAGTAGGCTCGATGGCAAAGCAAGGGTCCAAGTCTGACTCAATAAAACATGGGAAAACTAGGTTTTAGTGCCAAAGAAAAAAGTAAGTGGAAAAAAAAAAAGGGAAGAGGGAGAGAGTAATGCTATATAAACAACTTTTCAGATTTTTCATACAAAATGGTAAGGCTGATTTATGTTCTATCATATCACCTAAAAAAATCAAATAAAGACCCATCACAGAAACTCAACATTTTATAGGCATTCTGTAAGGATTTCTGTATTGTCAGAATATTCCAAAATGAAAAAAAAAAAGAAAAAAAGAAAAAAAAAGAACAGAAAATTGCAGAGCACCATTAAACTGACCTGCACTTGATCAATTCAGTGGGGCAAGCCAAAAAGGAGACGGCAACTCCAGCCCCAGCCCCAGCAATTATCTGCTGATTGACGGTAAGAGGTGCACCAGGTTCAGATCTCAATAAAGATTCCATTTGCCCTCTCACTGTAAATAGGAGAGCATTAAAGGCTGCCACAGTGGCAAGAGGTGCCCCCATACCTTTGTACAGACCGCTTGGGCCTTCTGATGCTATCGTTTTTCTGACAGCATCCATAGCACCCGAGTATTTCAGAGGTTGACCCGGGAGTGGTGTGGGTTGGCTTTGGAGTTTGACCTTGATCGTATCAAAGGGGTGTCCAACAATCAACTGCGCTGCCCCACCAACAGTCCCAGCAACTAGGTCCTTGGCTACGTCACCCATCTGCAAATTTCATATATCAAAAACGATTCAGCTTAAAAAATATAATAATAGATCATTTGGAATCAAATGATTAATATCAAATGGTTAAAGGAAACGTCATTAAATTTAGTTATGTATCATGAACTCTTCTAAATGTAAGAAGTATCGACATCGGACATTCGACACTTAAGTAAGGGTCAGACATGTGTAGTTGGACATTCATCCAGAAAAAAATATTTAGTAAAGACGGTGTCGCTACTGATGATGAAATGGATTTTAGAATTTATTAACATTTCTTTAAATTTACTATAAAATTATGCATAGAAACTTCATATTATGCAATGCTCCATGACACCTTGCAAAAACCATTTTATCATAAAAAATAAAATAAACACTTGGACAAATACCTGCACCGGACACCAATACCCTAGTCCAAGTAAACATAACTTGTCTTGTTCAAATTAAGCAATCTAGAAAACAGGGCTGCAATAGGAAACCTCTATCTTTCAGGCTTCGTAATCAGAAAAACAATTCCTTGAGGGCTATCCTTGTGCTAGAGAGGAACCCTCCACCCAAACAAAAAGGATGAATTGCTTAAGAAAGGAAATATATTTCCAGGATAAAACATAACACTCTTACAGGGGAAAAACCGGGAGTCCAAGAGGCAATAACAATATTTGATCCAACTATGTCCCGACTGCTTGGTCAGCAACACAAATTTTGTTTCAATAAAAATAACTAATAATCAAATTCCCTCGCAGTACAACAGAAAGCTGATTGTAGGATGGACCTAACATAAGGCTAAGCAAACACCAGTAGTCCATATTCCAAGCAAAAACAACTTCAATAACCGACAGATGTTACATGACACCCACTACAACCCTTGGGCATAATCTAGGAAAACCACAACTGAATTAGCTCCAATAGACCATCTATCTTATTCACATATGACAAGTCACCTATGATAGCTCGTCCTTATGTTAAAATAGTATTTTGAAAAGAAGGCTAGGTGTTCTATCCCTTGTAACGCAAGATGCAAAACTTAAGGTACTGTGGAGTCAGCTTTTCGAGTTTTGAATTTTTATAAATATGGAATGTATCAAATATATTGAAAATTAATTAAGATGCGTAAATAAAACAACAGATAACAAATAAGCTTAAGTAAAAGATAAATAAAATTATAGAAATTTAAGTAAAATAAATTTAAGGGTATTTTAAGCATACTGACATTTTTATCAACAATAATCACATAAATAATGACAAAAACAAATTGTGGTAAATTCATAATCACATAAAAAAATTCAAATACAAGATCATCCATAATCACATAAAAAGGTTTACTCTTCAATAATGGTAAAACACTAAATAGTCAAAGGTTAAAATTAAAGAAATAAACGACTGGGAAAAAATAGAAGAGAAAATACTTGTGCTAATATTAAAGAGTAAACCTTTTTATGTGATTATACTAGTGCTAATATTTTCACTTCTATATTTTCAATTGAAAAGAGACAAAGACGGAATGATGCTTGTAAGGGTTAAAGAAAATATTAACAAGCATGCCAGAAGTCTTAGGTTAATAATTTATAATCAATGGGCTAAAAGGATGTTTACATATTAGAGAAAAGAGAAAATGATTTAGCTTGAGGCTGTTTAGCTAAGTTTGAAATGTATGCCCATAAAAAAGATCAGAGAAAGCAAAACATGAGGCGAAGGATAAAATAAGTTTCTTCTTTAGATTTGACGCTCCATAACACTTGTAAATTTTGTAATAAATTATAAGGATGCTCTCATTTACCAAATTCAACTGATTTCACGAGTGTCAGCTTTCAATTTGAAAACACGTGTATCAATGAGATTTTAGGTGTTTGCTTGCTGTACAAAAATTCATGGGCTCAGTTTCCAATTCTCATTACTCTTTGGCCAATACTCCTAATACTATTACACCACGATTACATATGTTACAACGACCTATACTGCGATTTAAAAACATGGAATTGGACCTTTCAAGCCAAAGCATAGTGGGCAGTTAACAATATAATAGCAATATTAATTAGTATGAACTGCAGCACATAAATTTAATCAGACTAGAGACAAGGCATAGTGGGGAGTTAACTCCCCACTCCCCACTATGCTTTCTCACGAAGATCTTATTTAAACCGATTCAACATTCAGCTTACCTGAAGTTACACTCACATTAAGGAAACTCATATCTCGGTTCAGAGTACTTCTAAAGAATATATTTTCTATAAAAATAAAAATAAAAAGAAAAGTTAATTGTTCTTTCTTTGAGGTATATTTCAAAGAATAGCATATCCAAGGCCTATTAATTAACCAATAATATGAAATGAGAGAAAATATGGTTAAGTGGATGATGTAGTGGCATATGAAAGGGCTTGTTGACAAGATGCAAGATGATCAATCCTCATCCGATTGGCACTATCTGCTTGGGACACCGAAAAATTATCTTCAGTAGAAGTTTCAACCCAATTGATCATTCGAACCATATGAGATGAGGCAATCTCCCTTGTGCTCTAGCTCCAATGGCGCACATGGCTAGTGCTTTCTAGATTTATTTTGAGGATCCATCTAGCATTTGGCGTTTAATTTCTTCTTCTTTTTTAAAAATTTTTCCTTTTTCTTTTTTGTGTTACTAAGAAATTAAATTGTGCTTTAATGGAAGCTAATCTAATGGAATCAAATCAACTCTAAGGTGAAGAACATGAATTAGAGTAACAAGACTCTAGAGCTATGAAGCACGGACACGGACACGGACACGGACACGGACACGGATACGGACACGGGACACGGCAATTTCCAAAAACGGGGGACACGGACACGGCGGGGGACACGGCGAATTTTTTTTTTTTTTTAATATATATATTTGTATGTGTTATGTAAATTAACAAACACTAACATAGTAACCATTAATTCAATAAATATAAGAGAGGCAAAAGATTCAACATCCAACATCTAACATCTTGAAATAAATATAAGGGAAAAACATCCAACATCCAACAATATTTGTTACAAAAGCACTAAATAAGAGGCAAAGAAGAAGGAAAAAGAAAAGAAAAGAAAAGTAGGCCTTTCAAAACTTCAAGTAGATCCAATTTCTTGCACGTCTTCATCATCATTAGCATCACCACCTTTTTCTTCATTTGCACCTCCATCATCGGTAAACAACACAACCTCCATCTCAGGTTCATCAAGTGATAGATTTGCAACCTCAAGCATCCCAACATCATCAAATGAATCAAATGTGTCGCCCGCAATATCCCATAACTTGGTCTCTCCTTCAAGGTATTGTGGGGTTCTCCTTGATAAAAGACGAAGGTTACTATGAACAAAAACCAAGTCCTCTGCACGTTGGGGTGTCATCTTGTTTCTTCTCATTGAATGGATAAAAGAGTATATACTCCAATTCCTCTCAGCACATGATGAAGAAGAAGGTTGCACAAGTAGCCTTAAAGCCAAAGATTGAAGAGTGGGTGCAGATGCACCATGAACAACCCACCAACTATGAGGATCCATATCACATCTATCTCCAATGGAATCAATGTCAGCAAATGGCCCCTCTTTTGTTGAGAACTTAGCATACTCCAAATTTGCTTTAGTGCGCTCCATTGGATCATCAAAGAACCTTTTCAAGCACTTTTTTCTCTCAAGACAAACCTCCTCATCCCTATGTGGGGGAATTCGACTTGGATCCTCATGAAGCCACACATCACTATAATACCTAAAATGAAAAAAAAATACTCATTATAAATGTGAAAGAATAATATTAAACTTAAATTAATAAAAATAGTAAATTGTGTTGTAATCACCTTGGATTCAATGAGTGTGCCAAGCAATGAAGTGGTGTGTTGTTCTTGTTCCACCGGTCTACAAGAATCTGATGTACTACATTATAGAATGTAGACTCGTCTTCTAGTCGCTTTCCTTCATGCTTATATATCACCATCTTCACTTTTTCTATCATTGTATCCCACATGTCATACACTAAGTGAAGAGAAGGTTTATCGGTGTCACACACTCTAATCATGTCATAAATAGGAGCAGTAAATGAAAGTATGTAGTTGACTTGATCCCACCAAAAGTCATCTAACAACTTATCCTTCACAAACTTGGCCTTACCAATGTCATCATCCCTATAACAACTCCATTTGTCACTGATTACCATTGTTTGGAGACCTTGCTTTATCAATTTGACCCTCTTAAGCATGACAATGGAAGAAGCAAAGCGTGTCTCGGCAACTGAAAGAAGCTTCAAACTCACAAATTCATTATACATCGCCAACCTCATGGAATGATTACAAATAAAATTCTTGATCATTATCACATCACCCACAATCTCACTAATCCAATTACACTCTTCAAATGCAACTGAATTATTTTCCACATTCTTGGCAGCACAAATATTCTTCAATGCAAGATTGAGGGTGTGCACAACACAAGGAGTCCAAAAGATGTGAGGAAATTGTGCTTCAATTAGGTGTCCAGCAGCCTTGCAATTTGCGGCATTATCTGTAATGACTTGAACCACATTTTTAGGCCCAACCTCCATAATTACTTCCTTCATCAAGTTTGAAATAAAATACTTGTCTTTTGTTTCCCCTGAACAATCAACTGCTTTAAGAAACATAGGCCCACCTCCAGTAACCGCCATAAAATTTATTAATGGCCTTCGTTGGGAATCACTCCATCCATCACTGACTATACTCACACCCTTCTCTCTCCATGTGCCTCGAATAGGGTCTAACAACCTATCAATGTTTGTCCTTTCTTTTTGAAGCAATGTAGTTCTCAACATATTATACCCAGGTGGTACATATCCTTGTATGTTGTTATTTGCAGCAAAAGTAAATGCACTAACATAGTAAGGATTTCTTGCCAAATGAAATGGCAAGCCTGCTGAATAAAACATTCTAGCTATCTCACTATTTAGTCGTTCTCGAGCCCCAATGTTAAATGCTTTCAGAACAGGGTTACCACTACTTCCACTCCCTATGGCAGTTGACCTCTTCCTTTTTGATCCATACATCTCCTCTGGTTCATTAAAACATAAACCTAATGATGCACTTGAACTAGGAAGAGGCAATGGGACTTTCTTCAACCTAGAGTTTTTCAATTTCAACTCTGCTTCAGCAATTACTCTCTCAAAATCAACTTTATCCTTACTTGTTACTTTTGGACACACTTCTATCCCCTGATTTTTAATTTGCATCAAATGGGCTTTTACCCTAGTGTATGAACCTTTACGTGTAACCCGACAAAAGTTACATTGAAAAGTATAATTCCCCCCTCTTGCACCAGATTTTTCTAATCTAGTCACATATTTCCACAGTGGCTTATCATCATCAGCATCAAAGGCAGATTGTGTGTTATTGGCAGAATTTGAACTAGACATTTTTCCTATAAATTAACATTAATATTAGAAGGATAAAAAATAAAAAATAAAAAATAAAAAACAGAATTTACATACTGTATATATATAAACCTATAATTATTCTTTTTATATACAGTTTTATATATATACATATATATAAACATATAATGACAAAAAAAAAAGAAAAAAAAGTCTTTTATATATAAATAAAAACGTATAAACAAATAAAAATAAAAATAAAAATAAAAATAAAAAAGTCGACTGGATCAGTCTATCTCAGTCGAATATATAACGTATAAAAAAAATAAAAATAAAAATAAAAATCAGTCTATCACAGTCGAACCAAAAGCAGAGCAAAAAGAGAGAGAGAGAGAGAGAGCGAAAGAGAGAGACAGGCGAAAGAGGCGAAAGAGGGTTACCTGCGAAGACGACTGGATCGAGGGTAGAAGACGACTGGATCGACTGTTGAAGACGACTGGATCGACTGGCTTCGATCGACTTCGGAGGGCTGCGACTGAGAGAGAGAGCTTCGATCTACTTCAGAAGGCTTCGACTGAGAGAGACGAGGGCTTCGACTTCGACTGAGAGAGAGGAGGCTGCGCAGGTCTGATTTTACTCATTTTAACCCTAGTTGTTCGATTTAGGGCTTTGCCCGTTGTTTTTTTTTTTTTTTTTTTAAAAAAACTTTTTAAATATTATACTTTGACCCCAAATAAATATAAAAAATTCGAAAAAGAGCCCCGCCGTGTCCCATGGCGTGTCCAGATGTGGACACGCGTGTCCCCGCCGTGTCCCTGCCGTGTCCCCTTTCAAAAAATTCATTAAATTAAAGGGACACGCCAAATGGCGTGTCCCGTACGTGTCCCCGGCGTGTCCGCGTGTCCCCGGCGTGTCCGCGTGTCGGACACTGCCACGGCACCATTTTTGGAGTGTCCATGCTTCATAGCTCTAGAGTAGTTGTCACAAAAGCAAAAGGCTCTTTAGGATTTCAAAAGCAGTAGGAAGAGGACTATACAGTTGTTCATTTAGAATCAGAAGACAGACAGGAATACAAAAATAAAGAGAAGAAGCTTCAATATGTAATTTCAAAAAAATTGTACACAATTATAGTCCATTTCATTCCATGAAACACCAAACACAAGCAAAATTATGAAAATCAGATTCCAAAGTAGCAAAATCAAACAATACCAAACAATGTCATTGAAAACTCAAGTTCATTTTATTTGATACAAGACACCAAAAACACTGGTTGGAGTTGTAAAATGAAGATCTCTCTTTTATGACCAAACTTGAGGAACACAAGTGGAAAATAAACAAATAGCATAACAAAGCCAGCAAATTAAATCAAATAATGAAAAACCCAAATCCACAGCAATAAATTAAATCTAAATAAAGTTCCATCAAACAGAACAAGAAGGCTATTACCGTAGCCGATTTTTCTTGACCCGGATTGAAATTGCAAGAAAAGAACAAGATCGAACCGAACCCCCACTTTAGAAGATGCAATCTGAGAATGGCAACACAAATTTATATATATATATATATAAAGATATAAGAAATGAGAGAAAAGAGGGATTTGAAGATGGAGTTTTGAATTACCAGGTGTTGAATCAGTGTATCATTGTGACGGAAACCCAGAAAAGAAAAGAAAGGACTTGGATGTAGGAATGGCAACGGGGCGGGGCGGGGCCGGGGATCACCCTCCCCGTCCCCGATCCCCGATCGCAGAACTTTCCCCGTCCCCGGCCCCGATCCCCGACGGGGATCCCTCTACCGCCCCCACCCCCGCCCCTAACGGGGATCGGGTTTCCCCGACCCCGAAAATCCCCGGCCATCAACAACACACTTGAGCTCAAATACAACATCATCAACAACAGATCTTCAAAAAAAATTAACCCTAGAAAAAAAAAAAAAAAAAAAAAAAAAACAGATCACAACACATCAATAACAGATCTTCAAATACAACATCATCAACATCAAAAAAAAAATCAACAGAGAGATCTGAGTAGAGAGAGAGAGAGGTTTGAGAGAGAGATCTGCCGTGGTGGAGACGAGAGGAGGAGGAGGCGGCAGAGGGAACGTCGTCGTCGTCGGAGGTCTCGGAGGAGAATGAGGT
The DNA here is from genome assembly GCA_036172215.1 of Camellia granthamiana. Lineage (NCBI taxonomy): Eukaryota > Viridiplantae > Streptophyta > Magnoliopsida > Ericales > Theaceae > Camellia > Camellia granthamiana. The sequence goes on from CM069913.1 coordinate 21,696,838, forward strand.
GGCCCTCGTCGTCGGAGGGTCTGATTCGGTGGAACGTCGGAGGAGGAGGAGGAGGGAACGTCGTCGTCTGAGAGAGTGTGAGGAGGAAACATCGTCGTCTGCCATTGATCTTCATCACAAGATCTCCACAGGAGAGAGAGAGAGAGAGAGAGGGAGAGAGGCTGAGTCTGAGAGAGTGTGATGTGAGTGAGAGACCTAAACATATAATATAATATATATATATTATAATAACCCTAAACAAATAATATAATATATATATATATATATATGATAATAACTATACGGGGATCATCGGGGATCAGTCGGGGCGGGGCCGGGCCGGGGCCGGGGTTGGAGACCTATCCCCGTCCCCGGCCCGAAAGTCATCGGGGATTTTATTTTTAATACCATCCCCGGCCCTATGGGGATAATTTTCGGGGAAAAACCGTTTCAATCGGGGTCGGGGGATCGGGTCCCCATCGGGCCGGGTTTAAATTACCATCCCTACTTGGATGCAAATGAGGTTTGTAGAAGTGAAACGTAAGGACAACAAACACAAATATACATAAAAGATTGATGACAGAGAAGTGAATTTCAATCAGATATATAACACAGAGTGGTTGGTCGAGACTGAATTTCAATCAGATATATAACAGAGAGAGAGAGAGACGTGGGTGGGTGGGTGAGATGCGAACCAGAGAGCTAATCTCAACCTTTCTCTTCCCTCCAAGTCGCTGGAGAGAGAGAGAGAGAGAGAGAGAGATAGCTGTGGATTAGGGAATATTATAAATGTTAGCAACCAGACCGTGAGTCGAAAAAGCCCATGTCCGGAGTTGGTGAGATGTGATGCCCATTCTCATTCCGGAACCCATGTTATGTACGGATATATTTGTTAAAATTAAATAATAATATAAAAATTATCTAAAATATGCAATAAAAATGATTTATAATCAATTAAATTTAAGGGGATGCACCAATAAATCTCAAATTTGTATCTTGTAATCCATTTGATCCTATGAATTTTCTTATGAACCGTTAAGTCCTATTACAATGTTAATGACCATTAAACATCAAATACATCATCGTCAAAACAACATCATCATCATCAAAACAACTTCAAACATCACATTAAACATTATTCATCATCATCAAACATTAAACATTAAACATCATCATCAACAACATTAAACATTAAACATCATCAAACATTATTCATCATCAACATTAAACATTAAACATCAGACATAAAACATTATTCTTCAACATTAAACATTATTCATCATCATCAAACATTAAACATTAAACATCATCAAACATTAAACATTAAACATTATTCATCATCAACATCAAACATCAACATCAGACATAAAACATTATTCTTCAACATTAAACATTATTCATCATCATCAACATTATTCACCCAAAAAAAAACATCAACATTAACATTAACACAGTGATGTTCTTGAATGTTCTTGAATATCGGATGTGTGATATTCGATCGAAATCATGAACACAGTGATGTTCTTCCCTCAAATCCGTCAAACCGAATCGGAATAGCGCCACACCCTCACGGATAACCACCACGACTTCTCCCTCTCAAAACCATGGCCAATCCTTCCTTCATACCTCCCATGGTCTTTCAACCCCAACGTCCCCTTCAGATCCTGCGAATCCTACTTCAGCAATGGCTTCACTCGCCGGATCGATCTCCTCAAATCCTCGCTCTCCGATCACCGGACTGGAGGCTGGTTTCGGTGCTTCAACAGTGAGACGTAACCCATAGTTTCAAATCGAAGAAGAAGAAGAGGGTAAGAGTGAGTGAGTCTGCAAAATTAATCGAAAGATGTCGTGGCAAGCATATGTAGATGATCACTTGATGTGCAAAATCGAAGGCAATTACCTCTCCTCCGCCGCCATCATCGGCCACGACGCCAGTGTCTGGGCCCAAAGTGCTGCTTTCCCTCAGGTCTATTCATTTCAATTCAATTCCTCTCTCAATTTCTTCACTGGTTTTTTTTTTTTTGATCAGTTTGGGTTTTGTTTGATCTGACTCACCAAGTCCTCTGTTTTACTTGTTTCACTGTAAATGATGAGTTTTTATTTATTGTTCAACTCTGATGATTATTGGTGTTGATGATGTTTGATGTTGAGGAAAAAAATTAGGTTAATGTTTGGACGACGAAAAATGAATTATCTTAATGTTGTTTTGATGATGATGCTTAATGTTGTTTGATGATGATGTTGTGAGGTTTGATGTTGTTTTGATGAGGATGCTTGATGTTGTTTTGATGATGATATTGTGATGTAAAAAAAGGACTAAATGGTGCATAAGAAAACTCTTAGGACTAAATGGTTCAACTTTTCAGAAAATAGGATTTATGGGTAAATTTTCCTTTATGTCATAATTTAATTAATAAAAATTAAATAATAAATTACAAAAGTTATATTTATGATAAAATACAAGTACATTTCGTTTTATAAGTTTTGTAATTTTAGCTTATTCATGATAATAGTAAATTATATTTGTTAATATACTAATGTTTTAACATTTTCATTATTAAAAAAAATTAAAATTAAAATTAAAATTAAAAAAAATTAGTTGAGAGTTTGAACCTTAAAGAAACCCTCTTGAATTGTAATTATATATAATATAGATATAGATTATTTAAAATTGAAAAATATAATTATAAATCACTCAATCATAATATATGTAAATCTATACATACATATATATATATATAAATGTTTAGTGTGTGTATGAAAATAATGAGTTTTGATATGTCCGTTAAGTAGTAATGGCCATAGTAAAAAAAAATATATGTTAAGAAATTTTAATTATATAAATTATTTTATGCTTTATAATGAATAATTTAAAATATTTCAATAAAAAATATTTTATGACCAAATATATTTCGAGTGTGTGTTTTATTAATTATTATTTTTTAATTGCAAAACTCCTTGTTTGTTTGATTGTAAGGAAGGAATGATTTTAGGAATGAAAAATGCATTCTTTGTTTAAAAAAAGAAAGTGTTTGAGTGTGTGATTTATTAGTTTTTTTTTTAAATTGAAAAATTAAGAAATTTAAATTGAGCATTTGGAGCTCTCATATTTTTTCTCACTAAAAAGTCCCTTTTTGCTTATATAATACTAGCATAATTACCTGTGCTATGCTGGGGTATAAATAAACAATCAAAAATTAATTTTAAAATTAAATAATAATCTAAAAAAATTATCTACAATATTTAGCAAAAATAATTTAGAATTAATTAAATTTTATTCATTTTTATCACAATTACATATAAGAGTTTTTTTTATATTATTCTTATGTCATTAATTGTGTACTCTAAGTTCTTAATAACAAATATATGTCATAATTTAACTAGTAAAAATTAAAAAATAAATCACAAAAATTATATTTATGATAAAATATAAATACATTTCGTCTTATGAGTTTCGTAAATTTAATTTATCATATGATAGTGGTAAATTACATTTGTCAATATAGTAATTTTTTTCATGTTTCATGAAGTCTAAAAATTATAATTTGTCTTATGTTATAAGATTTACGTAAAAATAAATTAGAATTCACTTGTGATATTAAATTTGAGCTTAACATTAGATTTATGCCAACTTGTCCTTCACCTAATCATTAAAAATTGTATTGTTCTGTTCTCAACTTATATGAATCATTTGACCTATCTATTTATTAAATTAGTAAATAAATATTTGTAAAGATTTTTTTATAATAAAAATAAGAAATATGGACTTATTTTATTCATACTTATTAAAAAGTTTGAACTATAGCTTAAAAAAAAAAAAAAACTATATATTTAGGTTTAAAACAATTAAATGAATAGTTATATATATTTATATATATAAAAATTATTTAAGATAAAGTCACCCTAAATTGTAGGTTATATTCTAGTCCTAATAAATTTAAATTTTATATTTAAATTATATCATAATTTATCAGTTCGTGATTGATATGAGCTAATTTTGGGGTTTTAATATTGGATTAAACACTAAAAAGTAGTCAAAAAAATTTAGTTCAAATCGATTTTTTTTGCTAATAATTCTTGATTTAAGCCTAGTCCTCAGAGAATCGTCCAGTTCATGTCCAATCCATGAGTTAGTGGACTTATCTATTTATTTAATTTTTAATTAGTAAATATATATATTTTAAAAAAAATATAACAAAAATAGGAAATATGTACATATTTGTTTGGTATATTTATTAACAGTTTCAAAATTAATTAAGAAACTATGTACTTATTCTTAAAAGGATAAATTACATTGGTAATCCCTATATTTTAACCCGTGTTTTTTTTGTCCTTACAATTTAAATATACTCAATTTTGACCCTAAATTTATAATTTTGTCTCAATTTGGTCAAATTGTTATAATTGCTAGTTTTTATTATTATTATTATTATTATTGAAAATACACACATGAGTAGCATCTGTTATACTTTTATAGACAAAATTATAAACTTGTTCAACTCAATAAGTTAATCTCAACCAACTCAATAACTATTTTCTTTCAAAAATCTTAACCGGCATTATCAATTAGACCAAATTGATACAAAATCTAAAATTAGAGGTAAAAATCAAACTAATTGAAATTACAGAGACCAAATTGACACAAGAAACAAAATGCAGGGACTATCAATATAATTTACTCTTCTTAAAATATGTCTAATATTGATTATATTAATATTAAGATATATTTATATCTCAAAAACTATTTAAGACTAGATCAGGCTAGAACCTGAATAAAAAATCAATGGCTTATTAAAAATATTTAATAATTATAAATTCAAATTTGATCAATTTTTCATTTAAATTTTTTCATAGAATTAGGTTGTTTGATAATTTTAATTTATAGTTCCAATTTTGCCTTGCATTTTTTTAAAACTATTTTAAAATTATATATACTTATAATTTCTTTTGAAATTTCCTTTTCAATCTCAAATTAGTTATAACTTGAATTTCGTTAAAATTTATTTTTGACTTTGTAGCTCGACTTTTTCGAGTCCCCATTCGGAAGCTCGAAATAAGCCCTACAGCTCGGACTCTCGTGGTTTTGAATCTAATCTCACAAGTGCAATGTGAAATTGATAAACACTAATGCTGTGTTTGGTTGGGGGATTTGAGGAGGGATTCTGAAAGGGAAATGGAAAAGGTAGGTGAAATGTGAATAAAATATATTTATATTTCACCTAGTTTCACGTATCTTTTCTCTTTCTCTTTCTCTTTCTCTTTCCAAATCCCTCCCCAAATGCCCCAACCAAACACAGCGTAAAGAGTCCAAATCTGGCAAATCTTTTGGAAAATCAATTTTGAATCAAATTGTCAAAAATGGACTGCTTTGCTAGATACAAAGTCGCTACCTAAATATTTTATTTTGAAAAAATTTAGGAAACCCATGACTTGTGTCAAAGGCGACGTGTCCATCATCACCAAGATTATCTCGGCTCGGGAACTTAGATACGAGAGGGAAAGGTCATGAATTGAGCACCCCCGCTCGCCCGATCAAAGATTGGCCTCCAGTAATCATGATATGATTTTTATCAACATTATATGCTCTCGTTCCAGTTTATTAAGCTAGCATTTACTATGTGATGCGCGCACACAAGTATAGACTAGTTCACTCAAATTGGAACAATTCAATTTCATGTTTGTTGTTCGAAAAGGGTTTGATTTTGCCACTAAACAAAGTGGGCTTAAAGCTTGTGAATTTGCCACTTGACAAAGTGGGCTTAAATGTACATTCATTGAATTATTCTAATTCAAGAAACAAGCCTTTATCCACAGGCACTCAAACAGTTATAGCAAGTAAGCACTTAGCCTCATAGTAAGCATGCTAGTCATGGCAATCACTTACACTCATGCAAATATGCTAAAGCATTAAAAACACACCTAGTACTCTAAGCTAAGATAAAACAAAATAGTTAGAAAAAAAATGCATGATCTCTAACCATGCCAAATGTCTAATGCAACACATGCAATATGCAACTAAAATAGGCTCGGTTACTTAACATGTTATTTGCAACAATTTCATAGCATATGTTTAAACACGTATTCAACGAGGTATTGAAATGACAATGCAGTTAGAATGATGAACCGAGTCTCGGTGCATGTAATACAAATGAATGGATACAAACATGCGATATGCTAATTGAAACGTGATGCCGCTAATCTAACCATCAAAAGCGGATAAATAAAAGGGAGAAAGATGTGGGGTTGGAAGACATACACGTTATTACATTACGCTCTCATGAAAGAGAGTCCAAATGAATAAACTAGCTAATTAGCTAACTAATTAAGCTAAGCTAATTATTACAAACCAAAATGAAACAAATAACTAGCTAAACTACTTAACTAATTATTACAACGAACTAATTAGTTAACTAACTAATTAAATAATTACAACACAATTGCAACTAATAATTAAACTAAGCAATTAACTATTTCGCCTCGGGAAATGAGAGATATGTATGTGCATGCTCGAATTCCACCCGAAAAGACTACCATTTTGCTCCCGAATGCCTCTGTTTTGCACAGTTGAACATTTCCAGAACCATTTTGCTCCATCTTACCAACACTCTGCTGAGATTTGCTTCAGTGGCCAATCGCCCAAAGATGAAGGTTGTCGGCTACCTGCCGGCTATCAAAGGTGGTCTGCCGGACACCTGCCGGCCACTGATGCACAGGTTTATCTTGTTACAACAGAGGACAAACAGAGCATATACAAGGTATTTTCAAGGATTGTCTGCACAATTCACCCCTCCTTTTCATGAACAAATCCAAGGAGTTGTGAACTTAAGCCACAAACCACCAACTCAAGCAATTTCATTGCATGATAGCTTGTGACTCAAGATGTGCAAGCTCAATAAATGCAAAACAAGACACAAGCCTCCTTCCTTTCATAAAAGATCAAGGGAAGAAGGTGACCTTGGAGACTTGGATTATTTCATCACTAGCAAGTATGAAATGGTCCAAGTTCCATGTGTTCAATTAACGTCCGATTGAACACACCAAAACACAATCAAATTCTTATCTTTACACAATTTTAGTTTCAACTTTTAATTACTCAATTTTAGATTACCAACCATTCTTTAACCAATTAAGTCCATTGGTGAATTAAGTCTTCTAAAAGAGAAGAAAGTGTCAAACAAGGGGTAGTTTAAGGCAAGAGAGAGGTGTCATGCCGTTGATAATGAACCCCCAAAAGAGGATTAAACCATTAAGCATAGACCTCAATCTCAAGCTTAAACAATCCCAAGGTTAAAACAACCCTCAAAGCAAACAAAGAGTGAAGAAATGAGGGAGGTTGCAGAGATTATGCTTGCTGAAATTAAGTGAGGAAAGCACTAAAACATGCAATAAACTCAAACAAATGGTGTCTAAAAGCCTAAAATACCAAGCTTGTGAGGACACTTACACTACAAGCATACAAAACAAAACTCAAATGACTTAACCAACCCAAAACAGAGTTAAAACAGTCCAAAATAGAAGTTAAAACATGCTGGAATTAAACTACAACAAGCTAGAAAAATAAGCTAACACATGGAGCTAACTAGACTAGCAAACAAGACACAAGGAGGGGAGGCTAACCCTTCCAAATTTGGACTTCAAAACGTGATTTTGGCCACTAAAAATACTCTGAAATTCAATGTTTAAAAGTTTGGGAAAAGATAGTAAAAGGGTGGGAAACACAAGGGCAAAGGCCTCCAAAACAAGGTATAGAGAAGGGCCATCAACCCCTCAACCTGTAATGGCCTTAAACCCAAGCTTCAGCCCAAAAAATATAGAGTTTTGACAGCCCAAAACAATAGAAAAATAGTAGGAATAAAAGCAAAGTAAGCAAGCAAATAGGTACAACCTTATACCTCTTGAAGAGAATAAGCATTTCCAAACAACAAAACTAAGTAAGTACACCCTCTAGAGCTCAAACCAAGCTCAAGAACACCTCAGCTCAAAGATAAGAAGATTTGGTTAAGGGTGTATAGGCAAAGGTTTAGGAATTATAGGCTAGAGTGTAAAGAAATGCTAGAGAGAGAGAGAGGAAAATTTTTGAGTTCCAAAATTTTCTAACCTTTCTACAAGAGAGAGGGGGTCTCTATATATAGAAAACATGAAATTCCCTCAAGGAGATCTAGCCTTACACGTGGGGATAGATGTATGCATCTGTGCAAACAGTTGGCACATTTGGCATAAAATATCTGTAAAATACACTGGTGGTCGGCCGGCTATCAGTGGTGGCCAGCAAGCTACATAAGTGGCCAGCAGCCCAAAAGTGATAACTGATAGCCTCTAAGGATGGTCGGCAGGCCATCAGAGGTTGCAGGCTGGAAAGACCAAGGCATGGTCCAAAAATGAGACAAAAAGGATGTAGGGTTTGAAAGGCTCAAAGTTATGGCGTTTCGCTGAGGACTTCAAGCACTGAACGAGCAAACAGACTCATTATCGGGTGTGCATGCGAGGTCGTCCAAGTTGTAAGGGCTGTAAAAAATGGGGTGTCCACAGTTGCCCCTCTTTGACAAAACTCGGAGTCATGAAATGATGTGAGTGAATGTCAAAGCCCAGAGACGACCCATTTTGACAAGGCCACAAGACTTGGACAAACAATCAAGACATAAATAAATGGTTGCACACGTAGGCTGCCTGCGTATCCCTTTGCAAGGAATCAAATCAACGTAGTTCTAAGGCAAGATGCAAATGATATGCACAATGCAACTTTGAAAGCTGGACTCACATGCTTCGTGAAGTCGACTATTTTGAAAACTCATGATCATACGAGATGATACAATAAGCAATACAAAACAATAAGCAAGAATGAATACAATAAGAAAGATAACAACACATGAATGAGCAACTTTAAGCTAAAATCAACATAAGTTTTACGCAAGAAGCACTGAAACACACTCTAATCACGCCAAAATAAGAGACGAGGAAAGAAAACACCGGTCAAGGTTGCGTTTCCCGCATCCTGAGAAAAAGAAAACAAAAATTGCTCGGGCTCGTGTTTCACACGCCTTGAGAAACAACCACAAAACCGCACAGGGCCGCGTTTTCATGTGTCTTAAGAAACAACCACTCGGGCGTGTGCTTCGCACATCCCGAGATAAACCCGTCCAGGGCCACCTTTTCACACGTCCTGAGAAACAACCATTTGGGCACGTACTTCGTACGTCCCGAGGTAAAACCCGCCCAGGGCTGCGTTTCACGCGTCCTAAGAAAAGGAGAACAAAAACCGCTCGAGCTCGTGTTTCACACGTCCCGAGAAACAAAAGAAAAAACCGTCTAGGGTCGCGTTTCATGCTTCCTAAGAAACAACCACTCGGGTGCGTACTTCGTACGTCCAGAGGTAAAACCCGCCCAGGGCCACATTTCACGTGTCTTGAGAAACAACCACTCAGGCGTGTACTTCGTATGTCCTGAGCCGAGGTAAAACTCGCCCAGGGCCGCCTTTCACGCGTCCTAAGAAACAACTACTCAGGCTCGTACTTCGTACGTCCTGAGGTAAAACAACAAAGGGGTGTGCGATAGATGCACGAAGTGAACAAGTGCGATAGATGCACAAAGTGAGTGAGTGAGATAAATGCACAAAGTGAACAAGTGCGATAGATGCACAAAGACTTTAACTGGAACTTCTCTGAATGAATCGTACATTCAATATCGTTTGCCTACATAAGAAAGAAACTTAACAAGTGCGATACGGTAAGAATGCATGTTCTATGCAAAACAAACAACCGAGATACAATGTTAATTGAAAGCATGTTCTACGTGAAACAAGAACGGAAGCTGTAGACACCCCATTTTTGACTGACCTTAAGACTTAGATGTCATCGATTGAGCGCTCGGTGATAGTACATGTTGTACTCGTTTCGAGTTTCCGGAGTTTCAGCCGAGTGCCTTGCCTCCGGGCCTCTAAACTCTTTGTGCTTCGGCTCAGTTTGCGGACCAAGCCTTGTTTTCCTTGCCTGAGAGAATGAGAGGTCTTGTAAACCCCTTCTTGAGGTCGTAGGCCACTTTTCCCGTTTGGAGGCTAGTTTCCGATTTTCGGAGCCTTCGGCTGCGCGCCTTGTCTCGGGACCGCTTAATGTTCTCCGTTTGGCGTGGTTTTTGAACCACACCTTGTTTCCTTGGCCTGGAGGGCCACTGTGGTTTGGGAGACCACTTTTGTGGTCGCAAACCACTTTTGGTGCTTGTCAGCTAGTTTTCAAGGCTCTCGGCTGCGCGCTTTGCCTCTCGAACTTTCGTCTTGCATCCGTTTTGGTTTGTTTTTGGTACAAACCTTGTTTTCCTTGTTTGGAAGGTGGTACAAGGGTGGGAGACCAGTTTCTCTCCCCACAAACCACTTTTCTTCCTGCCAGCCAGTTTTCTGGTCTAACAACTGGTCTCCTTGATCTTTGGACCATCAAAAGTGGTCGGCCACCACACCATTTGCTTGTTTTCATGCTACTGACCTTTTCCCACCACGGCCGACCAGTTTCATTTTTGGGAGACCACTTATAGTGGTCGGCCGACCACTTCAAGTGGTCGGCTGCTTTTTGTCACCTTTTTGGAGATATTTTTAGCCAGCTGGTATAGCTGGAGAGCACTAGAACCATCCTCCATACACGTATGGAGGGATGGCCTTGAACCCTTAGCTTCTTCAAGAAGCTTGAGCCTTGCTTTTCTATAAGAGGGAGGCTCCCCCTCCCTCCTCCAGGTTAAGATTTTGTGTATTGAGATATACATACACATATATCTCTATATCTCTTTCTTGGTCTCATATTTGTGCCTTAAAGTGTAGTTTTGCCATACTTTTACACACAAACACATACTCAAACACCATCCTTTGGTTGTTGAGGCTTCTTGAGGTTTGTTTTGGAGTTTTTGGGCTGGTTTTGGTTCAAAAGGTGTGTTGGAGTTGCAGTCTTGAAGAGGTTCTACAAGGGTGAGCTTTTAACCTTTTAAACCCCTATTCTTGCTTAAGCTTTTGGACCCTTTTGCATGCTGTTTTAAGACTAACTTCCTACTGCAAAAAGTTTTGATTTTTGGTCCTTAAATGTTTGTTTAAGGTCACTTTTGTGTTGGGGGTTGTCTACCCCCTCTTAGGCCTTGTTTGGCCTTGCTTTTGTGCCTTCTTTTTTAACCTTTGGGACTACATTGTTTTGATCTTCTCACCACTGAAACTCAGAGGAATTTCAGTGGTGGAAGTGGTGTTTTGAGGTCCCAAATAAGAGAGGGTCATCCCCTCTCCTTATGTCTTCAATACTTGCTTCATTAGCCTCATGTGTGAGCATGTTTGTTAAGCTTATGTTGGTCATATCTTAGCTTGTATTTTGGGTTATTTTTCTATGGATTGCTACTATTTTTACTTGGTTTTGTCACTCCATACATGCCTAATACACTTGTAGTGTAAATCACACAAACTAGTCTTGTATGCTTCATGAAGTAGCATGTCATTCTAGCTTGTTTTGTGTCCATTTCAGCATGTTTTTGGTGATGTTTTGCCATGTCATACCTCTGTTAGGGTTTGGTTTGGTCACCCCTTGCATGCTCGATGCACTTGTAATGCAATTCCATGAAATAGCCTAACATGCATCATGCTTTAACATGTCATTCTAGCATGCTTTTAGCTTAACTTCAAGAAGCTTTTGTCCATGTTTTAACATGCTTTAGCTTTGATTTGTGTTGTTTTAGCCATGCATGACTTGCTTTGTATAGCTATAATGCATTCTAGCTTGTTAGCTTTGTGCATCAAGTCCACTAGCATGCATTACTTGGACTATTTGAATGATTTGACATCATTTGTAATGTGATTTCAGTCCATGTTTCATGTTCATGCACTTGCATTTGTCACTCATTCAATGCGTTGGAGGGTTTGCCCCCTTTATGCCTTAACATGAACCATTGCGTATGCCTTCATGCCTAAGCTTGCGAGCTATCATTTCAATGTGTTTTTGGGGTTATTTTACCATGATATAACTCTGATTTTTGTTGATTAAGTCATCCCATGCTTGGTCTTAATAGGTGTAGTGTAATCCACCTTATTTGCCTTGAATGCATCATGCCTTATGCCCTTCATGCTAGCTTGTTTTGGCTTCCTTCCATATATGTTTTAGTATCATTTTGACAAGTTCTAGGACTATTTTGGGTTGCCTTTGCCATATGCCTCATGAATTGCATAGTTGTAGTGCAATTGGCCTTGCTAGTTTTGTGTTTTGGTGACTCATGCATGCTATCTTTGAGCTATTTAGATGATTTGGTATCATTTAATACTTTATTTCAGAGCATGTAGCATGACTATGTTCCCACTTCTTTCATGATTTAAATGCTTAAAAGGGTTGTGCATTATTGCCTTACTTATGGCCTAGCTTGTTTGCTTGCATGCCTTGACCTTTGAGCCCCTAACTTAGCATGTTTTGGTCACCGTCTTGACCTATTTCAGCTCTGTCCATGTTTGGTTCATGCATTTGTGCCATGTATTACATGCCTCATTTGTAGTCCTCCTTATTAGCTTTCATGCTTTAGGACCTTTGCATGCTATACTTGTGTTTGATTGAATGATTTGGCATTATTTCTTACATAATTTTAGTGCATTTAGTGTTGTTACACTTCCGCATTTGTCACTTCTTGAGCCTTCTCGAGAGTTGTGCTCTTAGGCTTACTTGGTTGGCCAATGCATTGTGCATGCATGCCTTGCCTTTTGTGCCTTTATTTTGATGTTATGGCCACTGATTTGGGCATGGCTGAGGTCTGTCCATTTTGGTTTAAGTCCATTTAGCATTGTGTATGCCATGTAGTTCATCGCATTGAGTATGCCATGCTGTTCGCATGTTGATTCATCGCATTGTATATGCCATGTTCTTTGCATTGTGTATGCTTATATTACATTGCATTGTGTATGCATGCCATTAGCCTTGTTAGGCTGTTCATGTTGCATTCCATGTTTGCATGCTTAAAGTCATATTGCATATTTGCATGCTTGTGTTGCATTGCATTTTTGCATGCTCCATGTTACATAGCATTGTGCATGCCATGTTATGTGTTGCATTGTGTTTGGAATAGGTGTTAGTCCAAACATGGGAAACAAGGGACGTTTCATACTTGAAATGATGAAACGTGCCTCAATTCTCGGTCGCCGACGCTCTTGATCATACATGATAGAGTTTTAGGCCTTATGTGTTTATGTGTGCATTCATTTTCATATTGAATTGTGCAACTTCGCCTCTCGGCCATCATGCATTAAGATGCGCGATTGGTGGCCCGAGGGTCGAGAACCACACTCCATTGAGCTTATGAAATGATAGGGAGGGTGGTTGTGCACACATATCTTGCAAATACATTACCATGCCCTTTCTTGCTCTCTGTTGCAGCAAATTGGAATAATGCAGCAACAACTGGTCGGCCAGCCAGAAAAACTAGCTGGCCGACCACTTTTTCTGCCCTGCAACAACAAAAAGTGGTCGGCAGGTGGCCTCTCACACCAACAACTAGTCAGCCACCCCCCCCACAGGTCCCCAAGATGAGTCAGAAGCTTTCTGAAGCTTGGTGCAAGGTTCTGAGAGCAATTGCAAACAGAGGCAAGTTGGGGCATTGCGACGGATTTCCGAACGAAGCGACCGAGCATGCGTGCATTCTTCCCGCCTTGAGGCTCCTGATTTACTGCTTTACTGAGCTAATTTGCTTAGCTAGTTTACGCTTTGGTTTGTACCTAATTAGTTAATGCGTTAACTATTCAATTTGTTTTGTAATAGTTAGTTAACTAGGTTTAGTTAATTAGCTTCATTGTGATGTAATAACTAGTTTAATTAGCTTAGATTAGCTAGTTAGCTTCTTATTCGCTCCCTTCGTCAAGAGGGCCAACTGTTGTAATAAGCGTGCATGTGTGTGATGCATGTCTTCCAACCCCCATTTTTTTCTCACTTTTACTTAACTGCTTATGATGGTTAGTTTTAGGGCATATTTTGTTTAGCATACCTTATGCTTGCATGCGTGCATCCATTCATCTGTCTTGTATGCACTGGGCTCGGTGCATCATACTAACTGCATTGTATTTCAATTCCTATTTGAATACATGTACCAAGTTGCATTTCATATGCCATCTTAAAAATAGCCGAGCCTATTTTAATTGCATTCTCGCATGTGTTGCATTAGCCATCTTAACATGAACTAGGATCATGCATGATTTCTAACTAGTTCTCTGTTTTAGCTCGGAGTACACTATGAGTGTTTACACTTTAGCATACTGCATGTGTGTTATTGATTACCATGAAAACATGCTTGCCATGAGGCTAACTGCTTATTTGATATAACTGCCTAAACGCCTGTGGGTGAAGGTTGGATTACTTGAATTGGAACAATTCATTGAATCCCGAATTTAGCCTACTTGCGAGTAGCAAACTTCAAACCATTTTCACAAACGAACATGCAATGTTTTGTTCCAAATTAGGCGATCTAGTCTATACTTGTATGCTGTGCGCATCACGTAGTAAGATTAGCTAATTAACCGGAATAAGAGCACATGTGTTTCCAAAAACAAAATATCATGCTTAGTACAGGCCGATCTTTGATCGGGTGAGCGGGGGTGCTCATTGCATGACCTTCCCCTCTCGTACCCAAGTTCCCGAACCGAGGCAACTTTGGTGATGACGGACACGTGGCCTTAGACACGAGTCAGGGTTTCCTAAATTCCCCCAAAATAAAACATTTAGGTGGCGACTCTGTATCTGGCAAAGCAGTCCATGTTTGGCACTTCTTTATTAAAATTAGTTTTCTACAAATGATTTTCTGGATTTGGATTCTTTGGTGATTTGTCGGTCTTGCATTGCACTTTGCGAGATTAGATTCAGAACCGTGACATTGAGTCCGAACTGTAGTAGCCTAGAGAACAAAACGAGATTTGTGCCCCCATCGCGCGCGGATATCGGAAGAGTTCTCCCGGGGCGCTTCTACAGAAGCATATTCTATGCGTGATTCATAACGGATGCTAGACGTGCATGCAATATTCGTGAAATGCATATCTTATGCAACAACGTATGTGAAATGCATATTATATGCAACAAAGTGACATGCATGTTTTATGCAACAAAGTGAAATGCATATTCTACGCAAGGTACAAAAGCATAATTTGACAAAAACAAATTCAATAGCAACTTCCGATTTACCTCTCGGAAGAGTTACAATATGGTTAAAGGATACAACTCTTTCAATTTGACAACTGACGAATAGTGTGCACTGAAAACACAGTTTTGAGCTTCCGTCGAGACAACCTGAACCCAAGAGTGAACCATCCTTACACTTCTTGGAAACCAAGGACACAAAACAGCATCAGAACTCCAAAAGAGGCCACCGACCACTAGCCGGCCACAGAAAGAGGCCGTCAGCCATGTGCTGACCACTGGTGAGCCTTACCGACCACCAATGAGCCTTGTCGACCTCCTGCCGGCCAACAATGGCAGCTCGGGGGCAAATTTGACTTTTTAGCTTGGGTCTTAAAATATACAACTCAACACTTCATTTCCTCACTTCTCCAAGGCCGAAATTCTTCTCTCTCTCTCTCTAGACACTCATTCTCTCTAGATTTGGGCTTTCTACGCGTTTTCCAATGCCCCACGCAAACTTTATTCGCTAAGCCCTCTTGATTCTCTTCACTTTGAACTGATTGAAATTTGATTTCGATGCCTTTTCTTGGAGTTTCACCACTTGAGGCTTATTCCCCTTGAGTTTCTCTCGAGTTCTGTGCATTTTTCCTGACTTTGACTTTTTTTTTTCCATTTTCTTTCTCCTAAGGTTGACTTTTTCCAAGTTTACCTTTTTTCTTCATTTTTCTTCACTTTTTCACCTACTTCGCACCCATTTTCAGATGCTGGATGATGTACCATATGACGGAGCTCCTCTAGAGACTTCTCCAGTATTTCTACCTGTTCCTGAGGTAATAGAACCAACAACTGATCTTGAGGCAAACTTTGAGGCAGAATTCGAGCCTGAGGCTAAGCCAGAGCCGTTACCACTGAGGGTACGACCTTTCGATCCAGAGAGATACCATCCCCAGATACATATATTGCTTGTCAGAGGGATCAGATGCTTCACAGAGTTTGCTAGCGGTCCACCGGAGGACCTCCTGCTGAGGGAGCCGGCTTCTCACCTGTCAGCCATTGCCGTTGAGGTATGAACTTTGTTTTCATGCATTTCTGCCTTTCTTTACTTGCATTTCTTGCACTGCCTTTTATTCGACTATACTATCATCATTGCTTTATCTAATCTATCTATTCTTTATCTGTTGTATTTGTTCTCTTCCACAAGGCGAGTCTCGTGCCTTCAGAGGGTACGGTGCTATGACCGCCTGAGACTGGTACGACGAGCTCCCTACTGGAGTTCGCGACATCATAGATAAAGCTGGCTTTGGCCTTTTCTGCTCTGGCCTGACTCGGGTCATCGCGAGCCGTCCTCTCCTAGGAGCACTCGTAGAGAGGTGGTAGGACACCACTAACTCTTTCCACTTTTCTACTATAGGGGAGATGACAATGACTCCCTATGACTTCGCAATGATCACCAGCTTAGACGTAGGGGGTGATCCGATCCCTCTTGATACAGACATGGATGAGTGGGAGGCGGCCTGGTTCGAGCTGCTGGGAGCGCATCCACCCATATATCGGATATGAATGATCAGATACACCTGGTTTGCCGAGCAGTTCAGAGGGACTGAGCCCGAGATGATAGGGGAGATAAAATAGTATGCTAGGGGCTTTCTAATGTTCATCTTCGGTACCACATTGTTTTCGAATAGGTGGAACACCGTAGGCCTGTATTTGCTTAGTGCCCTAGTGACCCTTCCTCGGGTTCATTTCTATGACTGGAGCGGAGCTAGCCTCGCCACCTTATATGGCTACATGTGCTCGACCTCTCGTCTGAAAGGGGACTTGATCGGAGGCTTTTGGCGAGCCTGGGAGGTACACATCTCAGTTCCCTCTTAGCACTTTACATTTTCTACTTTACAGTTTCTGCTTTACATCTGCTTTACATCTGTGCTTTCTGCTTTGCACTTTTTGTATCTGTTCATATATTGTGCTTTCTGCTTTGCACTTTCTGCATCTGTTCATACACTATGCTTTCTGCTTTGCACTTTCTACATCTGTATTGATCACATACCACTGCATTTTCTCCGCAGCTATGAGTGTATGCATATTTTCCGACTCTGGCACCAGAGCTTGTAGATGAGCTTCTATTGGCAATTCTTTACTTGCGAAGATATGATGGTCGGCTCTAGTGTAGGACTCGTGAGATCTTCACGTTTTTTCGCCATTACTTCGACACTGTAGTTACTCATGAGGTAATCCAAAACATAGTCATTTTCGCTTTACAACTGTTCTGATTCACATTTAACAACTGACAGTAACTAATAATCTGTACAACTTCTATTTGCAGATCACGTGGCAGCCATGGGCCATGATGCCAGCGGGGATTTGGGACCAATATGCCGGGGCCTGGGCCACTTCCTGCTTCTGTATTCTACTCGAGGCCCCAGTCTGTCGGGCCTAGTTCCTGGGCGAGCGCTTCGTGCACCAGACTGTGAGCCTGCTTGACCTGATCATTTCGATGGCTCCGCCAGAGTCCATGTGATCAGCAGATGGCCTATCCATTGAGGAGGTCATTCAGTTTATAGTGGGCTTAGATGCCGACTACTTCCAAGCAAAGGGTGACTATGCGACCTTCATCCAGACACATCTGATGCCACCCCTGACCGGTGCTCGTGGAGGTGAGGAGGCGAGAGCTCCTGCTGCGAGAGAGATGCCCAGAATGACCCAGACGACCAAGGCCTATGGTAGAGGGGCTTTTGGGGCGAGGCAGAGGATTGGCTGGCCAGAGCTTCCTACCGCGTTGACATGTTGGTGGCATACCGGGGATGCTGACCACGTTTCGATTGAGCCTGTAGCGACTGGGCTCGAGCTTGTTGGGGTTCGAGGCCCGACTCAGGTATGAATCACATTTTACGTTTCGTATCCCACATTTCATTTCAGATATGTTTATTGCGAACACTGATCATTCAAATACATTTGCAAGCATCCATCGAATACACAGGAGACGCTCTCGAGCTAATAGCCTTGTTAGTGAGGATGGTACAGAAGAGGGAGACACTGCTTCATCTCCACGGTATCCAGGTAAGTTCTTCAGTTTGCACTCCAGGCATCAAATTTCCACTGACACACTGACACTGACACTGACATTTCAACCAAAAACTTCCCAAACTGCACTGACACACTGCACTCACACACTGTATTTATACGCTGTATCTAATTTCTGCATACACTCATTCTGCATACTATGCTTGTATCTGATACACATACTGTAGCTGATATGTGACAACTGTCTTTTCAGATCCCATCCATACCGATGGCACCAGTAGCAGCTGCAGCACCAGTAGTGGCAGCTGTAGCACCAGCAGCAGTAGCAGTACTTCCTCTAGCAACAAGGAAAAGAGAGAGACAGGCTTCAGCACGCGGCCGAGGTAGAGCTAGGGGCACCCGAGATGAGAGCGATCCTTCAGAGCCCATTTTGAGTGATGATGATGCTAAGACGAGCGACTCTGAGGAGGCAGTGAGTCAGCATTCGGAGTCATTTACGAGTGGAGAAGATGTTGGCTCGGGTTCTGAGAGTAGAGGTGACGACGCTGAGGAGGGCTCTAGAGCAAAGAGCGGAGATGACACCGGCTCAAGTTCTGGTTCAGGTTCTGCTTCAGATAACGGAGCTGATGGAGACAGTGCCCCAGAGTCCTCTCCTCCGAGGAAGAGGACGAAGAGGGCCTCTAGAGCTTGAGGCTATTAGCGCTGATTTATTGTATTTTTTTTTTTTTTGCTTAGTTTCTTTTTGTTGGTAGCATTAGCACATTGTATAGCTTCAAATAGGTTTTATGTTCGTTAAAACTTGTAATCCTCTTTTGTAAAAAACCATGATCGGAATAAAAACAGTTTTTTTTTATTTTTTTATTTTTATGAAAAGTGTTGTATTTTGCATCATGAGCACCATATAGCATGAAATGGACATGGAATCGAATTGGCCAAAGGCACTCTTGATTGAAACAAAATCTTAATCGGAGTAATAAACTGACCAACAACTGAAATACAAAAAGCAATATACAACTCGATAAACAAAACAACATATAACTTGATAAAGCAAAAACAACGCAACAACAACTTAAATACAAATAACAAACTTGCTAAAGCCAAAAAGACTCAAAATAAGACCTTAAACCACTCGAAGATTCAAAACAAAACATATGCTTCCTGCAATTCCCAACACACAGGTGGACAGCAAGTCAAAGTGGGAGACTACCGACCACAAATAGGGGTTACCGGCCACATGCCGACCATGAGAGGTGGCTTACAGGCCACCAATGTCTCTTGCCGGCCACCAATGTAGCTTGTCGGCTACTTGTCGGCCATCAATGTAAAGGACCTCTAGATTGTTGACACCTGGCTTCCATTTACTACCTTATCTTCTACAAAAGGTTAAGCTTCATGATTTCTTCATTTCAGCTGCAAATTCCTCACAAATGGAACCATTTTTCATCAAAAAACTCTCGGATTGGATTGCGACTTTAGACGGCTCGGAAAAGGTAAATTTCTAGGGTTTCAGCATAAATGCGCTTTTCTCGCTGAGCCGTTCTCCACTTTGCTTTATGTTCTTTCACGTCGCGGCTAGATACTGGAACCCGATTACACATGTCTTTAGCTTCGGGGGATAAGAGATATGCCCGACAATCAAAGAATTTCAGGTGCTAATGGAATCCCGGCGCGATGTGGAAATCATACCTCAGCCCCGTTTCGGCCACATCCAAGCTTTGGGACGGATGTGTGGGCTCACTCTACATGAGGCTCGATCCTTGATTCACAACGAAGAGCTAGTTATTCCCAACCTGATTCACCGATTTTTTATCGTCGGCGATCGAGGTAACCTTCTTTGGCGGGGTTTTTGGCAACACGCCCTTTGCTTATGTATACTGGCTCATTTCCTTCTTGCCCCTAGTTTTGGCGGGTCTAGCATTTGACTGATTGAAGTGGCCCAGGGTTTGAAAAAAGGCAAGAGTTGCATTGGCTTGGTGCTGGCCGAGACTTTGATGGGCTTAGACGCCTTCCATCGGCAAGAGACTAGCAAATTCGCAAAGAGTCCACTACTTTTTCAGGTAATGTTTCCTACTATCTCTCATATATGTATTTCTCACATCGCTTGGCACTCATGCTCTATTTTTCTCTCAAAGCCCTTTTCTCACTTTTCTCTCAACATACATCTCTCTATTCTTTAATCTCTTTTTTTTTTTTTATCCTTTCCCAGGTTTGGTTAATGGACAAGCTGAAGGTAGTGGATTCTTGCCCTGCATTCTCAGTTCGAGCATATTTCTTCCGCCACCGACTAGTGGATTTCCCAAACAAGGGGTGGTGGTGCCACTGGATGTGCAACAGGTCTACTGCTGACATTGTTAGGTGTTGCCCCTAGCTTAACCTGACCGAAATGAGCTACAACATGACTCGGCAACCAGGTATATAGCTGATCGGCCTTACACACTGTGCATTCTACTTCTCTTTCCTGTTCAAACGTCAATTTGGACATAATTGGACTCGCCTAGAGGAGGGGATAAAGTATCTGGTTTCATTCCCCATCCAAGGTTCACATTTGGCTAGGTACCTCAATGCTTGGAGGACGAGAGAGCTTCTGGCCCCTGCCTTTAGTTTTAGTTGCGCCCTTTTTGGCGAATGCCTGGCTTGGTTCGAGGATGGGCACAAACTGGGCCCACTTTGGCATCAGAAGCTTCCACAAGCACGAGCGGGGGACGCAGGAGCACCTGACTCATCTATGCCCCTAGTTAATTGCTTTGATATTTCTTTTCAAGTTTTTTCAATGTAATAAAAGCAACTTTGATTTGTATCGAGAATTGAAGAACTTTGTATTGAAATCAATGAAATTAAAGTTGTGAGCACTAAAAGTTTTCCTTTTGGTCCAAAATAGTCTAAGTTGTAAAAGGTAAAATTTGAGCAAAATCAACTTTTATCAAAACTTTTCAAAACCATTTTCGAAAAGGATCGCCACTTGACACACACCGAATCAATCCTCGAGAGGTACAACCTCGAATCCAAAGATCACAAATTGCCCCTTGATTGCACAGCACTGCTCAGCGTTGTAACCAGCTCTTCTCTCAAAGTAGAGATCATAATCGAACTTTCAGGTAAAGAACAGACAAAGATGACCCGATCAAACACACGAATAGAACAGTTGAGTTTGAGGTGTTTACGGCTGGACTTCAAGACGAATTTGCCTACGTATCCCAAAGATGGGAATCAAGCCTTACGTAGTTCGATTCGGGTTCACTCGAGTATTAACACTCTCCTTTTGCGCTCTAACTTTTGCCAAGGCCACCCTTTAGGGTTTTTAACCTTGCGAGCTCAATTTTTCCTTATTTCTAATTTTTCGTGCACTAACTTTTGCCTAGGTCGCCTTTCCGGATTTTCAGCCTAGCGAGCCTCTCAGGGATAGTATTTCTTCAACTTGTCCATGTTGATCGGTTGGGAAAATTCTAGGCCATCCAAGTCTATGAGAATAACAGCTCCACCGGACCAGATAGTTTTGATGATGTAAGGACCAATCCAATTAGGTCTGAACTTGCCTCTAGGATCATGGATAAGAGCTCGGTTGTCTTTTAGCACCAAATCCCCCTCTTTGAGATTCCAGAACTCAACCTTCTTGTTAAAAGCCCTAGCAATCTTGCATTGATAACCTTGAACATGGTACAATGCTTTCAGCTTTCTCTCATCAAACAGCATCAGTTCTTCAAACCTACTCTGTTGCCAGTTTGCCTCTGCTATTTAACACTCAGCCATAACTCGTAGCGACGAGACTTCTATTTTGATTGGTAAAACAGTTTCCATTCCATAGACAAGAGAATAAGAAGTTGCCTCTATAGACGTCCGGATTGAAGTTCTGTAGCCCCAGAATGCAAATGGCAATTTATTTGGCCAATCCTTGTAGGCCTCAACCATCTTCTGCAGAATATGCTTGATGTTTTTATTGGCGGCCTCAACAGCTCCTTTGGTTTGCGGCCGGTATGTAGATAACTTATGGAAAGCCACATTGTATTTCTCCAAGAAAGAAATATGAGCCATTATCTGAAATGATCTCATTTGAGACTCTATAACGACAAATGATATTGTTTCAGATGAACTTAGCCACATGCGCTGCTTTCAACACTGCGTAGGACTGAGCTTCCACCCACTTTGTGAAGTAATCAATAGCCACCAAAATGTATTCATGCCCATTCAACCCTTTTGGTGTGACCGCACTGATGACGTCAATTCCCCAGACTGAGAAAGGCCATGGTGAAGTCATGTTGTACAGTTTTAACGGCGGGATATTCATGCGATTAGCATGAATTTGGCATTTGTGGCATCGCCGAACAAAATCGATACAATCCTCCTCCATGGTAGACCAGCAGTAACCCTGCCTGAGAACCTTCTGGGCTAACATTACTTAGTTCATGTGCGCTCCACACTATCCTCCATGGATGGCCTCCATCAGGCGTCTTGATTCCTCTACTTTGACACATAACTTGTGCATTTCCAGATGACCTCTCTTGTATAGTTTACCTCCGCAGATGATAAATTGAACGGCCATCCGCCGTATTGTCCTCTTATCTTTGGCATTTTCCCCTGATATCCTCATTTTCCAAGAAGTTCCAGATATCATAGTACCAAGGGTTTTGATCTTGCGTTTCATCTATTGCAGCGATAGTCTCGTAGGCCGGCTTGTATCTTTGCTCAATGGTGATCGGACGTATCTGTAGATCGGACTGTCTCCGCGCGCCCTCTTTTCGGAGAGGGCACGAATTGGTCTTACTACAGTTCGGACTCCTGTCACGGTTCTGAATCTAATCTCTCAAAGTGCAATGTGAGACTGACAAACACCAAAAAGTCCAAATCCAGCAAATCGTTTTGGAAAATCGATTTTGAACAAAAAGCGCCAAACATGGACTACTTTGCCAGATTATAGAGTCGCCACCTAAATATTATATTTTGGAAAATTTAGGAAACCCTAACTCGTGCCAAAGGCCACGTGTTCACCAAAGTTGCCTCGGCTCGGGAACTTGGGTACAAGAGGGGAAGGTCAGGAAATGAGCACCCCCGCTCACCCGATCAAAGGATCGGCCTCTACTAAGCATGATATGTTGTTTTATAAACCTCATGTGTTCTTATCCGGTTATTATCTAACTTTACTATGTGATGCGCACAGCATACAAGTATAGACTAAATTGCGAGAATTGGAACAAATCAACTCATGTTTGTTTTCGCAAATGGTTTGAAAGTGCTACTCGCAAGTAGGCTAAAGTACAGATCTGCCACCCTCAAGTGGCTTAAAACATGATTTTGCCACTTCGCAAAGTGGGCTTAAAACTCACAATCATCGAGTTGTTCCAATTCAGGCAATCAAGCCTTCACCCACAGACATTCATGCAGTTAATCACTTAAGCAAATAGCCTCATGGCAAGTATGTTGTCATGGCAACACTCACACTCATGCAAGTATGCTAAAGCGTAAACACTTACAATGTACTCCAAGCCAAAACAAAAACTAGTTAGAAACAATGCATGATCCTAACTATGTTAAGTGCCTAATGCAACACATGCAATATGCAATTAATAGGCTCGGCTATCTAAGATAGCATATGAAATGCAACAATTTGATACATGTATTCAAATAAGTATTGAAATACGATGCTGTTTGAATGATGCGCTAAGCCTGGTGCATGACAAATGAATGGATGCAAACATGCAAAGCATAAGGTATGCTAATTAAAAAATGCCCTAAAACTAACCATCGAAAGTTGTTAAGTAAAAAGGAGAAAGAAGTGGGGTTGGAAGACATGCACACACACATGCAACCTTATTACAACAATGCGCCCTCTCAAAAGAGGGTTCGAATAAGTAAGTTAAGCTAATCTAAGCTAAGCTAATGAACTAATCTAATTAAACTAATTAGACTAATTATTACACAACAAACGAATAACTAGCAAACTACTTACTAATTATTACAACACTTTAACTAATCAACAAATTAATTAAATTACAAATCAAATGCTAGCTAGCAAGTAAAGCACTAGACTACGCTGCCTCAGCTCTGTTTGAAGAAGATGCATTCATGCATTCGGTTTCTCGCCCCGAAACGCCTTCCGATTTGCTCTTGAGAGGCTCTGTTTGCAGGGTGTCTCCAAGAACTCTCTGCTCTGCCTTACCAACTCATAGCTGAGGAATGCACTAGTGGCCGGCAACTGCCGGCCAAGGATGTGCACTGTCGGCCAAAGATAAAGCATCTTAATGCATGATGGCCAAAGATCCAACTTGTACACATTCAATAAATGCAAGACATACAAAACTCTAGGACCACTACCTTCTCATGGATGATCAAAGGCAATGGAGACAAAGGGGATTGGCTCATTTTCATCACTTTGAGTATGAAACGGACCAATCCACCTTGTGTTCAATATAACGTCCGATTGAATACAATGCAATGCACACATAACATGCTTATCTTGGCATGTTTTACTTGATTCAATTCTTGTTTACACATTTTAAGTTACCAAGCTATTCATTAACCAATTTGTCCAAATGTGAAAGTCCTCTAATGAGAAAGAGGTCAATCCAAAGATGACTTAAGACATGAGAGAGACCATGCCTTTGACTATGAGGAACCCTCAAAAGAGGGTTAAAGCCATTTAAGCATAAGCCTCAATCCCAAGCTTAAATACAACTTTAAGACCAACTAACCCTAAAAAAAAATAGAAGAATGAAGAAATGGGGGAGGTGGCAGAAATTTCAGTGCTGATATGGCATGAAAAACAAGACTCTAACATGCAAACAACTCATGTACAACATGTTAGGAGCCTTAAGCATTAAAGCTAGTGAAGAGCTTTACACTAGAACCATGCAATACCAAACTTAAATGGCCAAACCAGCCCTAGACAGACCTCAAACATGCTAAAATAATGGTCTAAACATGCTGAGATAGAAGCTCAAAAGACTAAGAGAACATGCACACATGTTGACCCATAAGCAAGGCATAATACACAACCCTCAAAAGCAATGAGGAAGTGAAGTATGTGAGAGTATGACAGAGGTATATGCGCTGAAATCACATACTAAAGGATGCTATGACATGTAAACGTCTCATGCAAAACATGTTAGGGGCCCTAACACTCAAAGCTAGTTAAGGGCCTTTGCACTATAGCTATGCAAAACATGAACCATATTACCAAGACAACTGAAAACAGAGGTGAAGCATGCTAAATCAGTAGCAAAAATGTGCTGGAGTTGAGCTAACACAAGCTAGAATGATAGGCTAACTCATTAGGCATGCTAGGCTAGTGAGCAAAATTACACTACAAGTGTGAGAAGCAAGAAAGAGGTGCTCCAACCAGCCAAAAACAGAGTTGAAATATGTTAAAATAAGGCCAAAAACATACTTGAATTAAGCTACAAAAGGCTAGAATGAAAGGCTAACACATAGCACAAACTAGACTATTAGGCACCATTGAACTACAAGTATACAAAGCAAGCCTCAAGTGGCTTAACCAGACCCAAATAGAGGTAAAGAAGGTCAAAAAAAGTAGCAAAAACATGCTAAGATCAAGTCATAAGATGGTAGAAAAACATGCTCACATGTTAGGCTATCTACTCATGCAAACAAGACACAATGAGGGGAGGTTAACCCTCCCTATTTTGGACCTCAAAACATGGTTTTCACCACTAAAATTCTCTTGGAATTCAGTGGTTAAAAGGCCAAAAAAGTTGGTTTGAAAGGTGATGAAAGATGGCACAAAAAGCTACACAAGCTAAGGAACAAAAGAGAGAGACAACCCCCTAACACAAAATAGGCTCAAACTACCACTTTTAGGACTAAAAAACAGAGTTTTTTGCAGTTGCAAACCACCCCAAAAACAACACAAAAGGATGGCAAAAACAAGTATGAAAACAAGCTTAAAGGGTGAGTCTTATACCTCTTGAAGGGAAGACAATACTTAAGCAACAAAACCAAGCAAAACCACCTTAAGGAGCTCCAAGGAGGCTTCAAAAGAGCTTCAAGCAATCTCATCCCAAAGATGAACCACTCTTGTTAAGGGTTGATAGGTTGAAGATGGATGTATGCAAGCTTCCAAGCACAAAAGCTTTAGAGAGAGAGGAATCTAGAGTGAGAGGATTTAGAGAGAGAGGCTCCCAAACCTTTGCTAAATTGTTCTAACCTTCAAAACCATAGAGAAGGCTCTCTATATATAGAAGACTGCAATCCTTGGTCGAAAATATCCCAAAAGGGACAGCTGTAACAGCTGGAACAAAAATATCTGCCAAAAACTGACTTTCTGCATCAATGGCCGGCACTGGATCACTGATGGCCGGCACCACATCATTGTTGGTCGGCATGGGACACTCTTGGATGGTAGGGGCCCGGCATAGGCCATTCATGGCTGGAACATGGCCAAAAAATCCCATTTATGGCCAGCATTCTCCACCTCTGGTTGGGCAGAAAAATCTGCTTTCTGGGACCGACTTAAAATGGGAATATCTCCTTCATCTGGACTCCTTTGCAGGTCATTATTGAGCCTAAATTGAAGCCCTTGAAGTCTTCTTTCCAATAGTGGCAGCCTCACATCAAAATTCCAACTGTGAAAAAAGTTATGCCTGTTTGAGTGAAGACTGCTTAGTTTCGATCCTACCCGGATTCATGCCGAACTTCTCCTCAACTAGTTTTCTTCTCTCCTCTCCCATTTTCTTCAACTTCAAACCCCTAAATAAGGTGTTTTGAAAGATTTTTCAAAGAGTTCACCTCTCTTCCATTCATTTCCACTTTGTCCTTACTTGGTTTACCGAAAAGCGCAACATTTAACAAAATGCGAGCGTCGGAACATCATAGAATCATTTTCAGAAACATTTTGGAAGAGAGAGTTTTAAGGTCTCAAAATCATTTTAGTCAAAAGGATTTGGTCCAAAAGGGGGTGTGAAGTTGGGATTTGAAGCTCCTCTTGCCAAAGAAATTGAATCTTTGCACTGCACATCTTTCATCACCAAGTAAACAATCAGTGGCGCCCAGGTCTTAAGGGCGGTAAAAAATGGGGTGTCTACAGTTGCCCCTCTTTGACAGAGCTCGAAGTCATGAAATGACGTGAGTGAATGTCAAAGGCTAGAGACGACCCATTTTTGACAAGGCCGAAGACTTGGACAAACAAATAAAATGTAAATGCAGTAACAAATGGTTACGTCCGCAGGCTGCCTACGTATCCCTTTGCAAGGAATCAAACCAACGTAGTTCAGGGGCAGAATGCAAAATGATACACAATGCAACAAAACAATGTAATGATATACAATGTAACGAAACAATGCAAATGACATGCAATGTAATTGAAATAATCAAACCACAAGCAGTGCAAAACCACACAAATATCATAAAGGGATGGAAATGCAACATCAAACTACGTTTAACATAGAAAAGGTGCCAGAACCCTCAAACCACAACTCTCTTAGTGGGATAGGTGTGTGCACAGACAGAACTATGTGTTTTGCAGAAAGAATACAAGTAATTGGGTGGCATGATATAAGTGAGGAATGATCTACTGAGGAAAGATCATGATCCTAAATGCTGAATGCAACAAAATAAAGTATGATGCAATCGATGCAGTGAATAAGGCACGCGGCCAGACCACATTTTACTTAGAAAAGGCATGGACACAAAACAGACCACGTCTAACACAGAAAAGGTGCCGACACCCTCAGACCACAATTCTCTTAGTGGAATAGGTGCGTACACATAATCACAGAACCATGCTTCAACAAAGGAAATGTATGAGCACATGCCAGATTGAGCTCACCATGGAAATGATAGTATGATAAAATAGATATGATGCAATGGATATAATAGGTAGTGCAGTAGATGCAAAATGTGACATACTCTAACCATGTTGGAATTGTGAGAGGAGGAAGAACAAATCCAAAACACGCTGAAATCGTGTGAGGAAAGGAACACTCAAACCACGCTGAAATCGTAAGAAGAGGTCCGAAAACAACCACTCAGGAGCGCGCTCGACGCATCCTAAGATAAATTCCAAACACGCTGAAATCGTGTAAGGAATGAGACACTTTAACCATGCTGAAATCGTGAGAAGAGGTCCGAAAATAACCATTCAGGAGCGCGCTCGACGCATCCTGAGATTAATTCCAAACACGCTGAAATCGTGTAAGGAAAAGAAAACTCTAACCACGCTGAAATCGTAAGATGAGGTCCGAAAATAACCACTCAGGAGCGCGCTCGACGCATGTGGACGCGCCCTCGGGCTTTATGCCACCACAGTTCGGACTCCCTTTTGTGTCACGGTTCTTAGTCTGAACCAAAGAGTCTAAATCCAGCAAATCGTTTTGAGAAAATAGATTTTTAGAAAAGAAGTGCCAAACATAGACTGCTTTGCCAGATATAGAGTCGCCACCTAAATATTTTTTAATGGGGGAATTTAGGAAACCCTGACTCGTTTGCTTAAGGACACGTGTCCATCATCACCAAAGTTTCCTCGGCTCGGGAACTTGGGTATGATTGGGAAAGGTCAGCTATGAACACCCCCTCTCGCCCGATCCGAAGAGCGGCCTCTACTAACCATGATATCTCGTTTTTGAAAACACATGCGTTCTTATTCCGGTTATTAGCCTAGATTTACTATGTGATGCGCACAGCAAAACAAGTATAGACTAGATCGCCTAATTTGGAACAAAGCATTGCATATCCGTTTTGTTTAGAAAATGGTTTGAAATTTGCTACTCGCAAGTAGGCTAAAACACGGATTTCAACGAGTTGTCCCAACTCAAACAATCCAACCTTCACCCATAGGCATTCAGGCAGGTAATCAAATAAGCATTTAGTCGCATGGTAAGCATACTGTCATGTTTAGCATTCACACTCATGCGAGATGCTAAAACATAAAAGCTTACCTAGTACTCCAAGCCAAAACAAAAACTAGTTAGTAATCAAATGCATGATCCTAATCCATGTCAAGTGGCTAATGCAACGCATACAGAGTGTCACTAGAATAGGCTCGACTAATCCTAGTATGGCATGTGGGATGCAACAAGTAGCACGTATTCAAGTTAGATTTGGAATACTTATGCAGTTAGCATGATGCGCCGAGCCCGGTGCATGCAATACTGATGAATGATGCACGCATGCATGGCATAAGGTATGCTAAATTAAATATGCCCTAATACTAACCATCAAAGCAGGTAAGTAAAAAAGGAGAAAGAAGTGGGGGTTGGAAGACATGCACACACGCGCCCACACTTATTACAAATTTGCCCTCGCTTGGAGGGACCGAAAGAATAATACAGATTTAACTAGTCTACGAGCTAATTAAATATTACAGACCGATTAAACTAGTTAAGCAAATTAACTAATCTAATGAAACAGAAAACAGCCTCGGGAAGAGGGCCTAATGCAATGCATGCTCAGCTCCGCTCGGAAGTCCACTACTATGCGCAAGTTGCCTCTGTCCACACTGTTTTCCTTCTCTGATCATTGAAAAATTCCCAAGGTGCACTCTATGAACCCTGTGGGACGCCACCGGCCAAGGGAAATGGCCACCGGCCAAGGGAAATGGTCATCGGCCAAATGGAATGATCACCGGCCACTGGAAATGATCACCGGCCACCAATTGTTGGTCGGTTGGCACTAAAGATGGCCGGCCGGCCAAGTCTTCCTGCAGAATCCTGTTTTGACAACAGCAGAGGGCAAAACAAGGCATAGCAATGCATTCCAAGCAAATGTGTGCACCAACACATCCTTTATCATGTTTGTAACTCAAAGGGACATGGTTCTTGGTTCTCAGACCACCAATCGCGCATTTCAATGCGTGATGGCTCAAGAAACCAAGTATGCACTTTGATTTCAAATGAAATGCACATAAACAAACAAGGAGCTCAACCTCTATCATACTCAATTCAAGAGGCTAAGCATGCATGTCGATGCGATGCAACCTAGACATATGAGCTAGTATGCAACATGGTAATGCAAACAAGCAAGCAATCAACAAGTATGCAAGCTAGTGGACATGCAAGACATGATGCAATCAAAGCATGCAAGGTGTAAGTGAGTGCAAAATAGTGGCTAAGTGCTATGGAAATGAAGGCAAAATGACATGCAAACATGCATGCACACAAGGACCAACACTTAGGCATATAGCAACAACTCTCGAGCACACTTAAGAGGATACAAACATGGACAAATGGCATGCATTATGAGCTCTGAAAATCATGTTATAAAGGTGCCAAACCAATTAAACAAGATAAGCTGAACATGCAACAATGGTCCAAGATTCAAGGAAATCCTAAGGGGCTTAAACCATGGCTAAGTCAAACAAGCCTCACAAAGCTGCGAGGACTTAAAATAGGTCCAAGACAGACCTAAACAAAACTAAGGACACACCAAGATGGCATCTAAGTAGTCTAAACATGCAAGCATACAAAAGAGGCCACACATGGAGCATAAGATGACAACCTTGTAAAACATTAAAGGGACATCAAATGCAAGCATACAAGCATACCATGAGGACTGAAATGATGCTATAAGTGGTGCCAAACCACTGAAATGATGCAAGGATGGCATGCTAGAGGGGTCAACACTCAAGGCTCAAAAGGGGGATTACATGGTAGCTATACAAAACAGAGCATGGACAACCCAAATGACCAAAAACAGTCCCTTAGCATACTAAAACAAGCACGAAAGCTTCACAAAGCTTGGCCAAAACAAGTAAGCATAGTGGTCTAAATGCTAGATACATGTTAAGGCAATTTCATGGCATTACAAGACAAGTATGCAAAGCAAGCATGGTGTGTCTAAACCAAGTAAAAACAGAGCTATATTATGACATAATAAGTACAAAAAACAGCTAAAGCATGGCCATCATACACTTAGACAAGATGCTCACACATGAGGCTTAAATAGCCCTTTTCAAGGACAACAAGGAGAGGGGGTGGCCCTCTCCTTCTTAGGACCTCAATGCACTATCCTCACCACTGAAATCCCTCAAGATCTCAGTGGTGAGGAGGCCCAAACAAGGTGGTCCCGGAGCTCACCAAAATGGCACAAAAATAGGGCCTAACAAGGCTTATGAGGGGTCAAACAACCCCAAACAACAAAACACTCTTAAACAACTATTTAGAGCAGACAAAAACAAGACTTTTATATATTATACATAGAGTCTAAAAACAGTTGCAAGATAGATGAAAAAGCTATGCAAAAATGAGAAAAAAGGGGTAAGATTGTTACCCTTGTAGACCCTCTTCAAAAATGGAAGACCAGCAGCTTACTTAGGTTCAAACCAGTCCAAAACCTCCAAGAACAAGCCCCTTATGCCTCAGCAACTAAGTTATGGTGTAATGGTAGGTGTTTGTGTGTAAAACTAAGACTAAACACACACAAAACACTTAAGAGAGGGAGAGATATAGAGATAGAGTATGAACAAACCCTAATCCTAAAACTCAAAGCTCTGAAAAATTGTCCAACCCCAAATGAGGGAGAGGAAGCTCCCTCTTATAGACAATCCCTCTTGTAAAGCTTTCCAAACAAGCTAGTCAAAAGGGAGATTTATGGAGGGGAGCAAAGTGTATGCCAGCTAGCACAGCTGGCATAAAAATATCTGCAAAAGCAGATGAACAATGGTCGGCAAGCCAAAAATGCAATTTGACCAAAATAGATGGTCGGCCGGCCACAAAGAGTGCCGGCCGGCCAAACATTTGGCCGGTGGCAACAAACCAGTGGCCGGTGGCCTCAAGCCATGGCCGGTGATGTGTGGGGATGGCCAACAATTCATTCCCTACCCTTCAAAGGCAAAACACAAGTGTTTGGTGCAAAACCAGACACAAAACAGTCTAGTCGAGAGATTCTGAGGCAAGGCGCGTAGCCGAGACCTCCGGGAACTTAAGACGAACACAAACATGGATGATCACCGAGTGTTCAAGTGGCGACGTCCAAGTCTTGAGGACGGTCAAAAATGGAGTGTCTACAACGCATCTTGAGATAAATTCCAAACACGCTGAAATCGTGTAAGGAAAGAGGCACTCTAACCACGCTGAAATCGTGAAAAGAGGTCGGAAAACAACCACCCAGGAGCGCGCTTGACACATCTTGAGATAAATTCCAAACACACTGAAATCGTGTAAGGAAAAGAAAACTCTAACCACGCTGAAATCGTGAGAAGAGGTCCGAAAACAACCACTCAGGAACGCGTTTGACACATCCTAAGATAAATTCCAAACACGCTGAAATCATGAGAGGAAACGGAAAACAACCAATCAGGAGCACGCTTGATGCATCCTGAGATAAATTCCAAACACGCTGAAATCGTGTATGGAATGAAACACTCTAACCACGCTGAAATCGTGAGAAGAGGTCGGAAAACAACCACTCAGGAGCGCGCTCGACGCATCCTGAGATAAATTCCAAACACGCTGAAATCGTGTAAGGAAAGAAACACTCTAACCACGCTGAAATCGTGAGAAGAGGTCGGAAAACAACCAATCAGGAGCGTGTTCGACGCATCCTGAGATAGCCCCGGGGGACAACAATCCTAAATGCTGCTCAACGTAAAAGGATAAATGATACAAGATAGCACAAGATGCAAATAAATGCAATAAGTGCTATGGTACGATAAATGTTACAAACAATGTAATGCATGATGTTTAGGGAATGCAATAAGCAAACAAAGCGGCGCTTTAAAAAGCACCTCATGAGGTGAGTGGCGATGAACCGCTCTACTCTGACGAGGATCTCCCCTTGTGTTCTTCGAACTCTTACCTTCAACTCTCAGTACAAAGGTCTTGAAATGCTGACAAGGGTTCTTCGTGTAGAAGCCATGGATGCCGCTTTTCTTTCTGATCATATTCACAACTTTCCCTATTCTCCAACAGGGTGACAGACTAGGTTGGTTCAGTATCCAGAATTGAGGCGCACACACGCTACCTCAACCTATGGGGCTTCCATACAGATTTTAAGCCGAGGATACACCCTTGGGTATTTAAACCAGACTTCAGTCTCGGAAATTCCAAACCTTTGTGTTCTAGGCATTGCCATTCGAACTCTAGTTTCTACCGTCGCAATTGGTCTCCTAGGAACTCATTGCAAACATAGCCAAGATGTCTCTGACAGGGAATGGTACTTAAGGAGAGCACTTTTGATCGCCATTCTGGCTTGAAGCAGACTTGAGCTTGAGGTAGAGGCATACTCATACTTCGGAGCATTGACAAGGCCTAAGGAGGTACATTCGGAATGTAATCTCAGAATTCGCTGAAGTTGAAACACACTTAGATGCTCTGATTTTCCCTCTTTTCTTTTGTTTTGCAGTCTGGAACCCATGTAGCTTCAGATAGGTCCTTGTTCTATTGTTCTCACATGACCTGGGTTGAACCTTGCAGTTTTATGAAAGAACAAATCCTGTTTTGCACATATGTGGAGAACGGCACAGTACTCTGAGCACAAAACGATTTATTTCTGAAATTGAGACATGAATTCTTAACTGGGTATTGAGCCTACGACTGACCACAGCACACCACGACTCAACAAAGGAAAACAAAAGGGAAAATGACCTAAACACATCTATTGACACTCGAAACGACTCAAAACAAGAATCGAGAACAACAAACACAACACTCGAACGTGTTCTAATGGCGAGAGACTTCTTAGTTCACAAGGAGCCCACAGCTTCTCTGAGTATAATTTCCCACCCTTTCTTATTTGTGATTCTCACATCACTCTGGCACTCTATCTCTTGTTTTCTAAAAAAGCCCTTTTCTCACTTTTTCTCTCAGCGCACATCTCTCTATTCTTCAATCTCTCTTATTTTTTATCCCTCCCCTGGGTGGTTGATGGATAAGAAGAAAGGCCTAGGCTCTTGCCCCTAGTATTCTACTAGATTCTCATTCTTCCGCTGACAATTAGTGAGCTCTCCCACAAAGGGGTTGCGGTGTGACTAGATGCGCAACAGATCTACAACTGACATTAGTTGACGACATCCCTGGCTTAGCTTGATCATCCCACCGACCAGGTATACAATTGATTAGCCTCACACATTGCATTTTCTACGTCCTCATTCTGAGTCAGATGCCAATTTGGGTGTGAACGTCCAGATTAAGGAACCAAACATCCCACTCCATTTCCAGCTCGTGCTTCGCACTTGGCTTGATACCTTGCTGCTTGGAGGATGTGAGAGCTTTCAGCCCTTTTCTATTAGCTTCAGTTGTGCCCTTTCTGGCGAATATGGTGCCCTTTCTGGCAAGTATGGTGCCTTTTCTGCCAAGCATGGTGACAACAGGGAAAAGACAGAAAACCTGACTCAACTGTGCCCCTAGTTCATCATTTTGACCATTTTTGTTTTGCTTTCTACTAAAACAATTTTGACCAATATGAGAGTTTGATTAACATGCTTGTTCGCTTTTCTGATTTGAAATTATGCAAGTCAGGTTGTAAGCACTGAAAATTTTTCTTTTTTTGGGTCCAAGAAATGGTTCTGTTTTGGAAAAATGGAATAATTTTTGAAAAAATTAGTCAACCTCATTAAAAATTCTCAAAACTGTTTCTGCAAATGGCCATTGCTCGACCAACATAGAATTTACCCTTGAGATGCACAAATCTCAGATCTGAACTTGAATTGTCTTGCAGCTGAATCTGTCTAACGGAATAGGACAATCCAAATTTGAATGAAGACAAGCCAATTTGCACATGGATAAGATATCTGAGTTTGAACAAGGATAAACCAATCAACATGGATGAGCCAAGCAGGCTGAAAATGATTGGGGCTGAACTTCAAGATGAAGTTGCCTACGTATCCCACACATGGGAATCAAGCCTGGCGTAGTTTCGGGTTGAGGTTCACTCAAGTGTTGACACTCTCCTTTTGCGCTCTAACTTTTGCCAAGGCCGTCCTTCCGGGTTTTCAACCTTGCGAGCTCTATTTTTCTTTTTTTTTCATTTGTTCTTCTTTTCTTTTCTTTTCTTTTCTTCATTTTTTCATTTCATTTCTTTTTCTTTTTATTTCTTTTTCTTTTGCTTTAACTTTTTCTTGGGTCGCCCTTCCGGGTTTTTGGCCCAGCGAGCCTCTCAAGGGTAAAAGTTTAACTTGTCTATGTTGATCAGTTTGAGATTTTGAAGCCATCTGAATCCAGTAGAATGGCTTGTTGTTCGCTGATGATGTAGGAGTCCATCCAATGGGGGCTGAAGTTGCCCCTAGTGTTGCGGATAAGAACTTGATTGTCCTTCAGCAATAAACTTTCTTTTTTCAGCTGCTCGAATCAGGCTTTCTTGCCAGTCTTCATTGGTTTGGGAAATGACCCATCTTTTGAATCTTTGAGCACATCTGACATTTTTGCCCCTAGTTCAAGGGCTACTTCTAATCTAGCTTTGCAAGCTTGCTTCGATCATATTTGACCTTCTTGCCCCTAGTGTAAGGGTTTTTTCAAATCTGG
Source organism: Camellia granthamiana (assembly GCA_036172215.1). Lineage (NCBI taxonomy): Eukaryota > Viridiplantae > Streptophyta > Magnoliopsida > Ericales > Theaceae > Camellia > Camellia granthamiana. The sequence goes on from CM069913.1 coordinate 21,732,338, forward strand.
CCTGGCGGGCCTCCTTTGATATCATACGACCTTATTGCCCTTAGTGTAAGGGTTACTTCTGATTCGGCCATACAAGCCTCATGTTGTGATTGTTTATTTGAACATCCTGAGTCAAGGTTCAAAGTTTGAAAGCAAAAGGGGTTGAGTCTCGAGGCTGAGAGCGATCCTATGCTGTACAATCTCAAAATCAATTCCACACCTATCTTCACAGGACCACACAAAACATTTTTTTGAAATCTTTTAAGAAAGCGACTAGTTGCTCGCACTGAAGACAATGCAGAACCAATCTGGATCAAGCCAGGATCCTTCTCAGTACTCACATTAACAAACATGATCTCATTCATTAAGGGCTTAGCATGCCTTTTTTTCTCTCAATTGATCAAATTTTTACAAATCCCGAGGAATTCCTTCCTCTTTGTTTTCATCATAGCATTAGAAAAGTTTTGAAAAACTTAGGTCAATGCAATGATTTCAAGGCACAGAAAAGTAGGTGAAAAGAACTGCCGTTTTATTCAGATCTTCTGGCACAACTGGCTCCATGGCAGAAACAGACGCAAAAGAAATGGCGTAAAAGACCAACACAAAACAAGCAAGTGATGTCCGAGGTAACACCCCCGAAATCACCTGACTGTAACACAACAGACTGACTCGATACAACAAGACAGACTCAATACAACACAACAGAACTGACTCAATACCCAAGTCAGAAATCAAAGTAAACAGCATTCACAAATATTCAAAACAGTGTGTGCCATCCCCATATCTGGAGTAAACTGAGCGCCATCAGCAGGTGGTTCATCCCCCCGATCATATAATCATATTATCCCTCAAGTTCATCGATCCATTACCGATAGACTTTGCAGGACCTGGTGCGACGATGACCTTTTTATCAATTAGATCTTGTATTTCATGGCGAAGATGAAAACACATGTTAGTGTCATGGTCGACTAGTTGATGGAAGGCATAGTACTTGGCCGGATCATGTGAGGGAGGGAGGTTATTCGAGAGAGGCCGAGGCTTAAGGGGTTTGAGATGGCCTTGTCCAACGAGGATGTGAAGAGCTTTAGACGAAGTCATATAGAGGGGATTGAAGACACTCTGGCCTCGGGGTGGGTATTTCAAGGTTTGTGAGGTTGTGTTGGATGTACCGGCGAAAGGGTCGGCAGGTGTTGACTGGGTTTGCTGATCTCCGACAGACGTAGGACTGAAGTTGAGAAGGGTGTTTCTAGTACGACATCCCTTTCCATTGTTTGCCCCCTGATTCAAAATGCTCTTATCCTGAGCGACAAAAGTGTAATCCACAGCTTTTGCAACCACTGCCAGCACTTGCTGTTTGTTCAGTCCTTCGGCTTTCAAAGCCTCAACAGTCCACTGAAGATGTTGATGGGAACCAATGCCTGCCCCTACCTTGTTCTTACCACTTGCCTCCACTTTGTTAAAGGATCGGATCGCTATATCAGAGCGGAGCCCAGTTGTTGTCGACATGCCACCACCTAGATCTGAGATGGCTTCAGGTTGGCCCTTTTTAATTGCAGTTTGCCCCAAGATTGAGGAGCCTTTTGGATTGAAACTTCTGGCCTGCGATGTGGTCGATGATGGAACCAAAATTCCAAAGGCTAAATCTGCCACAGTTCTTTGCAAATCTTCAATCATTTTCATCAGCTTAGAAGTAGTGGGTTCACGAGTTTGAGATGATTGGGGCTCGGGTGCATTCATCATGCATAAGTCTATGTTTTCTGGGATAAACACCTCAGGCTTGAGTAAATGGACTGGGGTGATGTATATGCTAGGGTCGAAGGTGGATGGGAGCGTATGGATTAGATTGAGATAGAGAGGTGATGGGGAGGTGATGGGTCAGTACTAGCCCGAGGTCCTTTTGGTGGAGCTATGGTTTCTTCGTCAATAAGATCCTGAATCTTATGATGGAGGCGAATGCAACGGTTTGTATCATGACCGTGCTATTGATGATAGGCACAGTATTTAGCTGGGTCATATCTTGGTGGAAGAGGATTTGGAAAGGGTTGAGGTTCTAAGAGCTCTAGGTACCCTTCTTCTTGCAGCATTTTCAAAGCTTGAGAGAGACTCATGTAAAGAGGATGGAAATTTCAGGCTTGGGGCCGAGATGAAGTGGTTGGTTTTTGGCCATTGAGGGAAGTGGTTATAGTGTCTACTTTTGAGTATTTCGTAGCTGTGCTACCATCAGTAGCAGCATTGGAACTACGAACAACATCCTTCTTCACAAGCTCATTATCTTCCACAAAGATCTCTTGTTTGAGGGCATCCTTGATTTGAACCCCCATTTCATGAAGGTCTGGGAAGGTAAACAGAAGTAGGACGATCATTTTTTTGCAGCAACTTGGTATGCAGATTTTGAACAATCATCCTGATCTGATCTTTGTCGGAAGGCCTTGTAGTCACCATCGAGGCTTTTGCTCTCCATCTCGTCACGAACTCTGAGAAACCCTCCTTTGGCTCTTGGCGGGTGACTTCGAGATCACGAGTTATGACCTCGATCTGTGTGTTATAGGAGTATTGAGCGATGAAGGCCTCAACCATCTTTTTCCAGTTCTGTTTCACAGAGTTCTCCAATTTCGTATACCAAATTGCGGCTATCCCAGACATGGTTCGGCCGAAGAGAGACAACTTCTGGGCCGAGCTCAAACCCATTGGCCTCAAGATATCAGAAAACAGGTGGAGATGCACCATTGGGTCTCCGGAGCCATCGAATCGGTCGATATGGGGCATTTTAAACCGCTCCGATAAGGTAACTGCAGATTCAGCGTACCCGTCTTCTAAATTCGAGATGGAGTTCACTCCTTGTGCTCGTTTGAATAACTTCTCCAGTTTATTGACCTTAAGTACAGTTAGGTCAACCTCAAATTCGAACAGAGCTTCGGTTTGATAGACAGGAGCTTTCGAGGCCTATTCTGGGATTGGCTCTGCCGGATTGCCTTGAGTCTCTTGGACATTAGCAGTATGGGCAGTGACTCCGGGTGTCAGGTTACCCATGGGAGGTGTATGAGATGCAGAAGTCGTGGCCGGCTGTGGCTGTTGTTACTGTAACCGGGTTATCACATCGGCCTGGCGAGCCATGACTTCAGCCCTACGAACTGCGTCCTGCTGCAGTGCCTCGACTGTCTGTTGCAGGTGCTGTATCTGTTCTTCCACAGTGGCTGGGGGATACTGAGCCATGGGAATAGGTGATTAATCTCGTGTTGAGCTGAATACAGACAACTGTTCCCAGACCAGACTAGACCCGGGTGAACTGAGGGGTGACTATTGTAGAAACTGTACTGGTGAATTCTGCCTGAACCTTCTTCGTCTTGTAACCGGTGGGAGTGAGGTAAACACAGGTTGCTTCTGAACCAATTCCGACCTGACAAAGTCTATCGATACAAGTCCAGAGTACCCGGGGGATATTGGAGCCTTCTGAAGCTATGGTTCCAAGACTACCTTTCAAAAGAGAAAACAGACAACATCTCAGCCTGGTTTCACTAGAACATATATGAGCATAGCTGAATGACTGTGCCCTCTACACTGAAGTCTGCCCCCAAAACAGATACCCTCAAACACTAATGTCCTCAGATTGATACCTAGACTTGCAACTGATACATACATTCCTGTAGAGACACACTCTAAAAGCACATATCAAGCAAGTGACAGCCAAAACACCCCTATGGTGGGGTAGGGTTTCCCTGTCCTAGTTTCGTCAGGAACTAGGGATTCACTACGCACGCATGCGATTTCATACAATCCTGCATTCAGGTAAGCAACATGTTCTAGTTTGGAACAGTCTCTACGGCTTCCGATATGTAACTAGGTCGATTGGTCAAAAAGGGTGCCTTGGTGGTGATCCTAATCCGAGGTTTGTGTTCCCATCGTGGCAGAGCCAGCAACCGGTCAGCCTTGTGGCACGCTTTTCCAAGCAAGCCTCCGGCAAACCGTTCAAGAATAGCAGATGGCAAACACTGTGACATAGGCACACCAATGCAAATGCAATGTAAAGAAACACATAAATGTAGATAAAACAACATATCATGAGTTTCGAGTCAAGTTCTCTAAGTCCCCAATAGAGTTGCCAGAAATTGTAGACCCGACTTTCTTCGCGCGCCCCCCTTTCGGAGAGGCGCGGATTTGGTCTTACTACAGTTCGGACTCGTATCACGATTCTGAATCTAATCTCACAAAGTGCAATATGAGACTGATAAACACCAAAGAGTCCAAATCGGGCAAATCATTTTGGAAAATCGATTTTGAACAAAAAGCGCCAAACATCGACTGCTTTGCCAGATTACAGAGTCGTTGCCTAAATATTTTATTTTGGGAAATTTAGGAAACCCTGACTCGTGCCAAAGGCTATCTGTTCGTCATCACCAAAGTTGCCTCGGCTTGGGAACTTGGGTACGAGAGGGGAAGGTCCGGAAATGAGCACCCCCGCTCGCCCGATCAAAGGATCGGCCTCTACTGAGCATGAACCTCATGTGTTCTTATCCGGTTATTATCTAACTTTATTATGTGATGCGCGCAGCATACAAGTATAGACTAAATTGTGAGAATTGGAACAAATCAACTCATGTTTGTTTTCGAAAATGGTTAGAAAGTGCTACTCGGAAGTAGGCTAAGGCGCGGATCTACCACCCTCAAGTGGGCTTAAAACATGATTTTGCCACTTCGCAGAGTGGGCTTAAAACTCACAATCATCGAGTTGTTTCAATTTAGGCAATCAAGCCTTCACCCACAGGCATTCATGCAGTTAATCATTTAAGAAAATAGTCTCATGGAAAGCATGTTGTCATGGCAACACTCACACTCATGCAAGTACGCTAAAGCGTAAACATTTACAGTGTACTCTAAGCCAAAACAAAAACTAGTTAGAAACAATGCATGATCCTAACTATGTTAAGTGCCTAATGTAGCATATGCAATATGCAATTAATAGGCTTAGCTATCTAAGATGGCATATGAAATGTAACAATTTGATACATGTATTGAAATAAGCATTGAAGTACGATGCAGTTTGAATGATGCGCCGAGCCCGGTGCATGACAAATGAATGGATGCAAACATGCAAAGCATAAGGTATGCTAATTGAAAAATGTCATAAAACTAACTATCGAAAGCGGTTAAGTAAAAGGGAGAAAGAAGTGGGGTTGGAAGACATGCACACACACACGCACCCTTATTACAACAATGCGCCCTCTCGAAGGAGGGTCCGAATAAGTAAGCTAAGTTAATTAACTAATCTAATTAAACTAATTAGACTAATTATTACACAACAAATGAATAACTAGCAAACTACTTACTAATTATTAAAACACTTTAACTAATCATCAAATTAATTAAATTACAAATCAAATGCTAGCTAGCAAGTAAAGCACTAAACTACGCTGCCTCAGCTCTGTTTGAAGAAGATGCATTCATGCATTCGGTTTCTCGCCCCGAAATGCCTTCCGGTTTGTTCTTGAGAGGCTCTGTTTGCAGGGTGTCTCTAAGAACTCTCTACTCTACCTTACCAACTCACAGCTGAGGAATGCACTAGTGGCCTGCCGACCATGAGGAGCTGCTGCCGGCCATCTGCGGGCCAAGGATGTGCACTGCCGGCCAAAGATAAAGCTGTGCCAGCCATCAGTGAGGCACTGCCGGTCACTGGTGTGCTGCATCACCATTCTGCAACAGAGCACAAACTAGAGGAAAATGAAATGTCTCCCAAGGGTATGTATGTAATGTGCCACTCATTATCATCTCAAAACGTCAAAGGAGTTGCACCATTGGATCCAAAACCATCGATCAAGCATCTCAATGCATGATGGCCAAAGATCCAACTTGTACACATTCAATAAATGCCAGACATACAAAACTCTAGGATCACTACCTTCTCATGGATGATCAAAGGCAATGGAGACAAAGGAGATTGGCTCATTTTCATCGCTTTGAGTATGAAATGGACCAATCCACCTTGTGTTCAATATAACGTCCGATTGAACACAATGCAATGCACACATAACATGCTTATCTTGGCATGTTTTACTTGATTCAATTTTTGTTTACACATTTTAAGTTACCAAGCCATTCATTAACCAATTTGTCCAAATGTGAAAGTCCTCTAATGAGAAAGAGGTCAATCCAAAGATGACTTAAGACATGAGAGAGACCATGCCTTTGACTAGAAGGAACCCTCAAAAGAGGGTTAAAGCCATTTACGCATAAGACTCAATCCCAAGCTTAAATACAACTTTAAGACCAACTAACCCACAAAACAAATAGAAGAATGAAGAAATGGGGGAGGTGGCAGAAATTTCAGTGCTGATATGGCATGAAAAACAAGACTCTAACATGCAAACAACTCATGTACAACATGTTAGGAGACTTAAGCAGTAAAGCTAGTGAAGAGCTTTACACTAGAACCATGCAATACCAAACTTAAATGGCCAAACCAACCCTAGACAGACCTCAAACATGCCAAAATAATGGTCTAAACATGCTGAGATAGAAGCTCAAAAGACTAAGAGAACATGCACACATGTTAACTTATAAGCAAGGCATAATACACAACCCTCAAAAGCAATGAAGACGTGAAGTATGTGAGAGTATGACAGAGGTATATGCATTGAAATCACATGCTAAAGGATGCTATGACATGCAAGCGTCTCATGCAAAACATGTTAGGGGCCCTAACACTCAAAGCTAGTCAAGGGCCTTTGCATTATAGCTATGCAAAACATGAACCATATGACCAAAGCCACTCAAAATAGAGCTGAAGCATGCTAAATTAGTAGCAAAAATGTGCTGGAGTTAAGCTAACACAAGCTAGAATGATAGGTTAAACTCATTAGGCATGCTAGGCTAGTGAGCAAAATTACACTACAAGTGTGAGAAGCAAGAAAGAGGTGCTCCAACCTGCCAAAAACAGAGTTGAAACATGTTAAAATAAGGCCAAAAACATGCTTGAATTAAGCTACAAAAGGCTAGAATGAAAGGCTAACACATAGCACAAACTAGACTATTAAGCACTATTGAACTACAAGCATGCAAAGTAAGCCTCAAATGGCTTAACCAGCCCCAAACAAAGGTAAAGTAGGTCAAAAAAGAAGCAAAAACATGCTGAGATCAAGTCATAAGATGGTAGAAAAACATGCTCACATGTTAGGATATTTACTCATGCAAACAAGACACAAGGAAGGGAGGCTAACCCCTCCTATTTTGGACCTCAAAACATAGTTTTCACCACTGAAATTCCCCTGGAATTCAGTGGTTAAAAGGCCAAAAAAGTTGGTTTGAAAGGTGATGAAAGATGGCACAAAAAGCTATACAAGCTAAGGAACAAAAGGGAGAGACAACCCCCTAACACAAAATAGGCTCAAACTACCATTTTTAGGACTAAAAAACAGAGTTTTTTGCAGTTGCAAACCACCCCAAAAACAGCACAAAAGGATGGCAAAAACAAGTATGAAAACAAGCTTAAAGGGTGAGTCTTATACCTCTTGAAGGGAAGACAACACTTAAGCAACGAAACCAAGCAAAACCACCTTAAGGGGCTCCAAGGAGGCTTCAAGAGAGCTTCAAGCAATCTCAGCCCAAAGATGAACCACTCTTGTTAAGGGTTGATAGGTTGAAGATGGATGTATGCAAGCTTCCAAGCACAAAAGCTTTAGAGAGAGGGGAATCTAGAGTGAGAGGATTTAGAGAGAGATGCTCCCAAACCTTTGCTAAATTGTTCTAACCTTCAAAACTATAGAGAAGTATCTCTATATATAGAAGAATGCAAGCCTTGGTCGAAAATATCCCAAAAGGAACAGTTGTAACAGTTGGAACAAAAATATCTGCCAAAAACTGACTTTCTGCATCAATGGCCGGCACTGGATCACTGATGGCCGGCACCGCATCATTTTTGGCTGGCATGGGACACTCTTGGACAGAAGGGGGCCGGCATAGGCCATTCATGGCCGGCACATGGCCAAAAAATCCCATTTATGGCCAGCATTCTCCACCTCTGGTTGGGCAGAAAAATCTGCTTTTTGAGCTCGACTTAAAATCAGAATATCTCCTTCACATGGACTGATTTTCAAGTCATTATTGAGCCTAAATTGAAGCCCTTGAAGTCTTCTTTCCAATGGTGGTAGCCTTACATCAAAATTCCAGCTGTGAAAAAAGTTATTCCTATTTGAGTGAAGACTGCTCAGTTCTGATCCTACCCGGATTCATGCTGAACTTCTCCTCAACTAGTTTTCTTCTCTCCTCTCCCATTTTCTTCAACTTCAAACCCCTAAATAAGGTGTTTTGAAATATTTTGCAAATAGTTCACCTCTCTTCCATTCATTTCCACTTTGTCCTTGCTTGGTTTACCGAAAAGCGCAACATTTAACAAAATGCGAGCGTTGGAACATCGTGAAATCATTTTCAGAAACATTTTGAAATAGAGAGTTTTAAGGTCTCAAAATCATTTTAGTCAAAAGGCTTTTGGTCCAAAAGGGGGTGTGAAGTTGGGATTTGAAGCTCCTCTTGCCGAAGAAATTGAATCTTTGCACTGCACATCTTTCATCACCAAGTAAAACATCAATGGCACCCAAGTTTTAAGGGCGGTAAAAAATGGGGTGTCTATAGTATCCAGACTCCAAGCGGAATGTCTATCATGGAAGATAGAGTTGATAAAGTATCAACGAACCTGTTGTTTTCTCTCAGTAGATCCGTGAAAGTCAGCTTTTCAAACCTAGGAATCAGAACGTCTAGGGTCTGGTGATAAATCTTCATCTTTTCTTCTTTGACCTTCCAGTCTCCATTGGCTTGAGAAACAACTAGGTTCGAGTCCCCGATAACATCCAACCTTTTTGCCCCTAGCTCCAGGGTGGTTTCCAAACCAGCGATACACTCCTCGTATTCTGCTTCGTTATCGGATACCTTGAATCAGAGTTTGAAGGCTAAAGATATATGAAAATTGTCGGGTGGTATCAGTAACACACCTATCCCATAACCATACTGATTAGACGCTCCATCAAAGTACATTGTCCAAATCTCTTCCTCGACTTGCAAAATGGCTTCATCTAGGAATAGGTATTCTACCACTTCATCCCCTTCCACTGGGTGATCTGCCAGGAACTCCGCTATTGCTCTCTCCTTGACCAACTTGCGAGTGACATACTTCAGATCAAATTTGGAGAGAATAAGCAACCAACGAGCTAGCCTACCCATAAGCGCTGGTTTCTCAAAGAGATATTTGATGGGATCTAATCTCGAAACCAGAATTACAAAGTGGGCTAACAACTAGTGCCTCAACTTCCTGGTAGCCCATACCAAGGCTAAACAAGCTTTCTCCAGCGGGGTGTAACAAGTCTCGTATTCTAGCATTTTCTTGCTCAAATAATAAATGGCTTTCTCCACCCTATCCTCGGATTCCTGAGCAAGCATGCATCCCATCGTTGTGTCTGTTACTGACAAATACAGAATCAAAGGCTTCCCTGGCTCTGGCGACGACAACATAGGTGGATTCTGAAGGTAATGCTTGATCTGGTCAAAAGCGAATTGACACCGATCATCTCATCGAAATTTCTTTCCTTTCTTCAAGAGACCAAATAGTGGTTCATAAGTCAAGGTTAATTTAGAAATAAACCGTCTTATGAATTGCACTTTACCTAGAAAGCCTCGCACCTCATTTTCAGTCCTTGGTGGTGGCATTTCTAGGATGGCTTTGATTTTGGAAGGATCTACCTCAATGCCCCTCTGTGTGATCAAGAAACCCAGTATTTTCCTTGCTGTTACGCCGAAAGTACACTTCTATGGATTCAACCTCAGTCTGTATTCTCTGATCCATTGAAAGAATTTCTTCAAGGTAGTGTAGTGGCCCTCTCTTTTTTTGGACTTGACAATCATGTCGTCCACATACACCTCGACCTATTTATAGATTATATCATGCAGAATTGTGGTTGCAGCCCTTTGATAAGTAGCATCGGCATTCTTCAACCCAAACGGCATCACCCGATAGTAGTAAGTTCCCCACGGCGTAATGAATGCAGTTTTCTCTCTGTCCTCGGGCGCCATCAGAATTTGGTTATACCCGAAAAATCCATCCATGAAGGAGAGCAATGCATGTCCCGCAGTGAAATCCACTAATTCATCGATATGCGGCAGAGGAAAGTCGTCCTTCAGACTGGCTCTGTTCAAATCTCTAAAGTCCACACACACCCGAATTCTGCCATCTTTCTTCAACACTGGGACGATGTTGGCCATCCAAGTTGGATACTCAGCTACTAGCAAGAACCCTGTCTCAATCTGTTTGGTAACTTATTCCTTAATCTTTAAAGCCCAATCCGGGCGTATTCTTTGTAACTTCTGTTTGACGGGTCGGGCCTCGGGATCAAGAGGGATCTGATGTCGTACAATCTCAAGATCGATTCCAGGGATGTCTTCGTAAGACCACGCGAAAACATCTTTGAAATCTTTTAATAAAGCGACTAAGCGCTCGCGCTTCTCCAAAGACAACGTGGACCCAATCTGAACCAGACACAGATCATTCTCAGTGCCCACATTAAAAGCAATGATTTCATCAGCAAGGGGTTTTGTAAACCTCTCCTCCTCTTGATTAATCAAAATTTTTAAAACTAGAGGAATTCCTTCCTCATCATTTTCATTAAAATTTTGAAAATCCTGATCAATGCAATAAACAAACAGCATAGAGAAATACTCAAAATCTGCAGTGGCATTCTCATTTATAAGGTCCAGCTCATCCAGCTCTTCGGTTACAACCGACTCAAAAGAAAAATAAAAGGAGACCTGGAAATGACCTTGGCATCCGGGTTATCACCCCCAGGAATACCGGACTCAGACTCAGAAGAACCGGAATCTAATTCCGACTCCACAGACTCTATGGAATCAGATTCTGGCTTACTACCTGACTCAGAAATACTAGACAGGTAGTCCTCCTCTAGCTGCCAAACGAGAGACGGTGCGTTAGATACATCCAAAATGCTGCTAGGAGGGTTCACACCTGGTTGGTCCCCGATCATGGAGATGGTCAGGTTATCCTCTAAGCTCTCTAAGTCGGCCGGAAGATCTGAAAAGAGAAATGCCAGTGCTGCTTCCACTCCTAGCTTGCTGCCGTCTGAGTCGCTGTCCATGCTTTGTCTGGCTTCAATAGTCAGTTCAGCCTTTTTCTCTGTATTATTGTCTTGCAGCTGCAAGTCAAAGAAAATTTCAAAGCCAGGAACACACTGCTTTTCAGAATTTAACCAGGGCTCGGGAAAGCCGCAAAATGAGAAGTCTTCACCTTCCCGAACAAAATGGCCGTTCAATGTTCCCTAGATCAGCCTGTGAACAAACTCATAGCACTTCCCGGTCTGCTTAGCTCTGGCTCTGCCTGCCATCTCTTCCCTTTTCTTTCCCCAATCCTCTTTGGTGGGCATATAGCCAAGACCAAAGGCATGTGGATTATGCAGCACATTGGCCAATGCTGTGATGCCTTTCTAGCCACTTCTTCCCAGTCCTATTCTTGGCACGTGTTGGAGTTTGTTCATGAAATAGATTGATTGGGCGCTGACATATAAGCCATCATCAACTGCCAAGATGTTCTGCACTACCCGAGCCTCGGCCAGCGTAAAACCCGAAAGGAATACATGCTCCTCGCCATGAACAATTTCCAGCACAGGTATAGTTACCTCTAGCAGAGGATGTATGGAGCAATTCCCGAACACAATAGCCACCCCCTTCCCATGAGGGTATTTCAGCATTTGGTGGAGGGTAGAAGAGACAACTTTCACCTAGTGTAACCAAGGTCTTCCTAGCAGTAGATTGAAAGTGACAGGCACATCCAGGACATGGAACTCAATATCCTGTTGAGCTGGGCCCACTTGAACTTTGATCTATATCGTGCCCATAACCTCTCTGCTCGTATTGTCGTACGCCTGAATCACCTGGGCTGTAGGCACGAAATCTACCTGTTTCAGGCCGATGGCATAAGTTATGTGCGACGAACAGACATTGATAGCCGACCAACACCACTGGCACCCACTTTTCTCTGCACTCAACTGATATGTACAGAGATTTGTTGTGTGCTGAGCCTTCAGGCGATAGTTTCTTATCCGAAAAGGTTAAAGTTAGCGCAATGCCTTCTGGGAAGACCAGTCCCACAAGTTGTTCAAGAGTCATATTAATGGACAATTAGGCCCTGTCCATTGCTAATAGTACAGCCTATCGATGCACTCGAGAAGCCATAAGCAAACCCTAGATTGAAATATCGGCTTGAATTTCTTTAGATGTTTTAGCACTGCCTTTTCTTCCAACTATTTTTCCTTCTGCTTTTCAACTTCTCTGTCTTTCCCGGAGGCTTTAGCCTGGTCTAAGTGCGACAGCTTAAAGTACCATCCACTTCTCGTCATGTGGTCAATCTCTTCAGTGTACCAGGTGTTGTCTGGCAGGTCTTTACCCCAATCTTCATCAGTATGAGCCAAAAGTAGATCATCATCCTCCCACCATGCACCTCCGGCAGCCGACAAACAATTGTCCAGCTCCAATCTGATCATTCTCATATCAGAAGTATCCCCCGCAGGGTGTTGGGCTTTTCCAGCTTCCTGTTTGTCTTGATCCCTTTCTTGCATAAATCGCTTTAACGCGGCTTCCTACTCTGTATCCGCCATACTCACGGACCCCAGTTCCTTAGCTAAATTCTTGATGCTGGTGCTCTCCGATAGTTTTCTCTTTTCCTCGGCCATTCTGGCCACTGCAGCTATTCTTGCTTCCTTTTCTTCAGGTTTTGGTTCAGTTCCTTCCTCCTTGTCAAGCTCGTCACTAAGCCACCTGAAGTTGTCTGTCGACCCATTCAGATCAAACCAGTCAATCTGCATGTCCCCCTAATCTTGTTCGTCATAGAATTGTAGATTGTCTAAGTCCTCCTCCAGCTTCGCTAGATCATCCAGTCCCTAACTTGGACCATCCTCTCTAACCACATTGACCTCCACTGCTATTGGCAATACCACTTCGGGGCTTGGCTTGATCAACTGGCACAATATATTGGCATGGATCATACTCCCCCTCAGTCAAATCCTTAGAGCACTTGGGCAGCGGACTCATACTCTCCTCTAAGGTCAACCTCCCTCATTCTACCATTGTCACCACCACGAGTTCAGGTTGAAGTGTGGATGTGTCCATCATGCACAAATCTGTGCTTTCAGGAATGAACACGGCCAATTTGGGTAGGTAGGATGGGGTGATATATACGCTGGGGTCATAGGGGATGGCCAGTGTATGTATTAGATTTAGGTTTCGACGTGGGGGAACTTGGTTGTGGGCCAGAAGAGGGTTGGTGGTTACATTTGGCTTTTGGGATGGTGCTATCACCTTGTTGTTAATAAGATCTTGAATCTCATGACATAGCCTGAAGCATTGGTCGGTGTCGTGACCGTGTTGCTAGTGAAAAACACAATTTTTAGCTGGGTTGTGTTTCGGTGGGAGAGGATCCGGTAGTGGGCAAGACTCAAACGGCTTGAGGTGCCCCTTTTTTATTAGCACCCTCAGGGCTTGTGATAAAGGCATATAAAGTGGGGTAAAGGTCCTCTGGGATCGGGCCTGGTTGTTTGAAGTTTGTGGAGTTGAACTAGCAAAAGGATTGGCGGTCTTGACTGTAGTGGTGACAACATTCACATCAGCTGGCCGCGTAGTTGTGCTTCCATTAGTGCTTGCATTGGAATTGCACGCAAAAGGCCTCTTGGCCTGCTCATTCTTATCGGTTATCAACCCTTGTTTCATTGCATCTTCAATTTGAACCCCTATCTCATAAAGCTCAGTGAATGTGAACAGCGGTAAGATAATCATTTTCTGCAATAATTTCCCTTGCAAATTACAGACCACCATCCTGATTGGATCCTTCTCGGATGGCCTAGTAGTTATCATCGAAGCCTTGGCCCTTTACCTCGTTACAAAGTCTGAGAAGCCTTCCTTTGGCTCTTGACGAGTTTCCTCAAGATCACGGGTTGTGACCTTGATCTGCGTGTTGTATGAGTATTGTGCAATAAAGGCCTTGGCCATTTCCTCCCAGCTCTGCTTCATAGAGTCCTCTAGCTTTGCATACCAGATAGCTGCTATACCTGACAGGGTCTGGCCGAAAGGCGACAGCTTTTGAAGTCTGGTGAGGCCCATCGGTCGCAGGATATCCAAGAACAACCGCAGATGAACCATGGGATCTCCAGAGCCATCGAACCGATCTATGTGTAGCATTTTAAACCAATCTAGCAGGGTTACTGCAGAGTCAGTATATCCATCTTCAATGTCAAGGATAGAGTTCACGCCTTGTGCCCGCTTGAAAAGTTTCTCCAGCTTATTGACCTTAAGTACAGTCGGATCAACTTCGAATTCAAACGGAGGCTCGGTTTGGTACACCGGTGCCTTAAAAGCTTGTGATGGGATGGGTCTACTGGATTGCCCAGATTCTCTTAGACTTTGACAGTGATTCCGGGTGTTGGGATACCTGCAGGAGGTGCATAGGAAGCAGAAGCCCCTGTTTGCTGTGGTTGCTGTTGCTGCAGCCTATTTATCACTTCCGCTTGGTGCATCTTGCTGCATGGTTTCCACTATTTGTTGGAGATGACGAATCAAGTCCTTTATACTAGCTGTAGCGTACTAAGTCATTTGAATAGGCGAGTGATCTCTTGTTGGCCTAGATGTGGGAGATTGAGCCTGACTAGATGCAGGTGATGTAAAGGGTGAATTATGCCTAACTCTTCTCCGTCTGGTAGAAGTGAAGCAAACACAGGTTGCCCCCTAACAAGATTCCCAGATCTGTAAAGTCTCCTAACACAGGTCCAGAGTGCTCGGGAGATATCTAAACTGTCCGAAGCAATTGTGATAAACTACCTAGCAAAAAGAAATAAAGCAAAAGGAAAGCAAAATCAGAAACCGCACAGCACCTCAGCTTAGATGTTAACCATACACAGATGTAATCAAAGTCGATAGAACTGTACTCAACACTGAATTCTGCCCCCAAAAATGATACCCAACTTGCAACTGATACGGATATTCCTCTAGAGTTTCACTCTAAAAGCAGATACCAGTTAAGTGAGAACTAAAACACCCCTATAAGGGGGTAGGGTTACCCTGTCCTAGTTTCATCAGGAACTAGGGTTCACTATTCAAGCAAAGTGGTTTCACATAATCTTGCATTCGGGTGAGCATCCTGTCCTAGTTTGGAACAGTCTCTACGACTTACAATATGCAACTAGGCCAAATGGTCAAAAAGGTTACCTCAGTAAGACTACTTAATATACCTCTCACACCTAACACCGAGAAGTGAAAGGAGGATCAAACGGTATAGCGGTAGTCCAAATCCAAGGGTTGTGTTCCCATCGTGGCAAAGCCCGTGACCAATCAGCCTTTTGGCAAGCTTTTAGGCAAGCCTCTGGCAAACCGTCCAGGAATAGCAGATGGCAAACACAGTGACTTAGACGCACCAATGCAAATACAATGCAGAGAAACAAATAAGTATAGGTAAAATTTCATATCATGAGTTCGAGTCAAGTTCTCTAAATCCCCAGCAGAGTCGCCAGAAAATATAGCTCGACTTTTTCAAACTCCCTCTCGGAAGCTCAAAATAAGCCCTACAGTTTGGACTCCCGCGGTTCTGAATCTAATCTAAAAAATGCAATGTGAAATTGATAAACACTAAAGAGTCCAAATTCGGCAAATCTTTTAGAAAATCGATTTTGAATCAAATTGTCAAAAATAGACTGCTTTGTCAGATATAGAGTCGCCATCTAGATATTTTATTTTGGAGAAATTTAGGAAACCCATGACTCGTGCCAAAGGCCACGTGTCCGTCATTACCAAGATTGTCTCAGCTCGGGAACTTAAGTACGAGAGGGGAAGGTCATGAATTGAGCACCCCCGCTCGCCCGATCAGAGATCGGCCTCTACTAGTCATGATATGATTTTTGTCAACATTATATGCTCTTGTTCCTATCTATTAGGCTAGTATTTACTATGTGATGTGCGCACACAAGTATAAACTAGTTTGCTCAAATTGGAACAATTCAATTTCATATTTGTTGTTCAAAAAAGGTTTGATTTTGCCACTAACCAAAGTGGGCTTCAAGCTTGTGAATTTGCCACTTGACAAAGTGGGCTTAAACGTACATTCATTGTATTATTTCAATTCGAGCAACAAGCCTTCATCCACAGGCACTCAAACAGTTATAGCAAGTAAGCACTTAGCCTCATGGTAAGCATGCTAGTCATGGCAATCACTCACACTCATGCAAGTATGCTAAAGCACTAAAAACTCACCTAGTACTCCAAGCTAAGATAAAACAAAAGAGTTAGAAAAAAAAATGCATGATCTCTAACTATGCCAAATGTCTAATGCAACACATGCGATATACAATTAAAATAGGCTTGGCTACTTAACATGTTATTTGCAACAATTTCATAGCATGCGTTTAAACACGTATTCAACGAGGTATTGAAATGACAATGCAGTTAGAATGATGAACCGAGTCTCGGTGCATGCAATATAAATGAATGGATACAAACATGTGATATGCTAATTGAAACGTGATGCCCCTGATCTAACCATCAAAAGCAGATAAATAAAAGGGAGAAAGACGTGGGGTTGAAAGACATACACGTTATTACATTATGCTCTCACGAAGGAGAGTCTGAATGAATAAACTAGCTAACTAATTAAGCTAAGCTAATTATTACAAACCAAAATGAAACAAATAACTAGTTAAACTACTTAACTAATTATTACAACGAACTAATTAGTTAACTAACTAATTAAATAATTACAACACAATTGCAACTAATAATTAAACTAAGCAATTAACTATTCTGCCTCGGGAAATGAGAGATATGCATGCACATGCTTGAATTTCACCCGAAAAGACCATTGTTTTGCTCCTGAATGCCTTTGTTTGCACAGTTGAACATTTCCAGAACCATTTTGCTTTACCTTACCAACACTTTGCTGAGATTTGCTTCAGTGGCCAATCGCCCAAAGATGAAGGTTGTCGGCTACCTGCCGGCCATCAAAGGTGGTCTGCCGGCCACTTGCTGGCCACTGATGCACAGGTTCATCTTGCTGCAACAGAGGACAAACAAAGCATATACAGGGTATTTTCATGGATTGTCTACACAATTCACCCATCCTTTTCATGAACAAATCCAAGGAGTTGTGAACTTAAGCCACAAACCACTAACTCAAGCAATTTCATTGCATGATGGCTTGTGACTCAAGATGTGCAAGCTCAATAAATGCAAAACAAGACACAAGCCTCCTCCCTTTCATGAAAGATCAAGGGAAGAAGGTGACCTTGGAGACTTGGATCATTTCATCACTAGCAAGTATGAAATGGTCCAAGTTCCATGTGTTCAATTAACGTCCAATTGAACACACCAAAACACAATCAAATTCATATCTTTGCACAATTTCAGTTTCAACTTTTAATTACTCAATTTTAGATTACCAACCATTCTTTAACCAATTAAGTCCATTGGTGAATTGAGTCCTCTAAAAGAGAAGAAAGTGTCAAACAAGGGATAGTTTAAGGCAAGAGAGAGGTGTCATGCCGTTGATAATGAACCCCCAAAAGAGGATTAAAACATTAAGCATGGACCTCAATTTCAAGCTTAAACAATCCCAAGGTTGAAACAACCCTCAAAGCAAACAAAGAGTGAAGAAATGAAGGATGTTGCAGAGATTATGTTTGTTGAAATCAAGTGAGGAAAGCACTAAAACATGCAATTAACTCAAACAAGTGGTGTCTAAAAGCCTAAAATACCAAGCTTGTGAGGACACTTACACTACAAGCATGCAAAACAAAGCTCAAATGACTTAACTAACTGAAAACAAAGTTAAAATAGTCCAAAATAGAGGTTAAAACATGCTGGAATTAAACTACAACAAGCTAGAACAATAAGCTAACACATGGAGTTAACTAGACTAGCAAATAAGACACAAGGAGGGGAGGCTAACCATTCCAAATTTGGACTTCAAAACATGATTTTGGCTGCTGAAAATACTTTGAAATTCAGTGTTTAAAAGCTTGGAAAAAGATAATAAAAGGGTGGGAAATACAAGGGCAAAGGCCTCCAAAACAAAGTATAGAGAAGGGCTATCAACCCCTCAACCTTTAATGGCCTTAAACCCAAGCTTTAGCCCAAAAAACACAGAGTTTTGATAGCCCAAAAAAATAAAAACATAGTAGGAATAAAAGCAAAGTAAGCAAGCAAATAGGTAGAGCCTTGTACCTCTTGAAGAGAAGAAGCAATTCCAAGTAACAAAACCATGTAAGTACGCCCTTTAGAGCTCAAACCAAGCTCAAGAACACCTCAGCTCAAAGATGAGAATATTTTGTTACGGGTGTATAGGCAAAGGTTTAGGAATTAGAGGCTAAAGTGAGGAGAAATACTAGATAGAAAGGAAAATTTTTGGGTTCTAAAATTTTCTAACCTTTCTACAAGAGAGAGGGAGTCTCTATATATAGAAAACATGAAATTCTCTCTAGGAGATCTAGCCCTACACGTGGAGATAGATGCATGAATCTGTGCAAACAGCTGGCACAACTGGCATAAAGTATTTGCAAAATACACTGGTGGCCGGCAGCCCAAAAGTGATGGCCGACAGCCTCTAGGGATGGCCGGTAGCCCACCAAAGGTTGCAAGCTGGAAAGACCAAGGCATGGTCCAAAAATGAGACAAAATGGATGTAGGGTTTGAAAGGCTCAAAGTTATGGCGTTCCGCTGAGGGCTTCGAGCACTAGACGAGCAAACAGACTCATTATCGGGTGTGCATGCTAGGTCGTCCAAGTCGTAACGGCTGTCAAAAATAGAGTGTCTACAGACTTCTCATATACAAAAACTAACAATAAACATAAATTAATTTTTTGAACATTGTAAAAAGGTAAATAAAGAAATATATTATCAATAATAATAATAATAAAACATATTTTTATTTATCATATGACGTCTCACCACTGCATTGATAATAGATATTAATAATAAAATTCATTACGATAATACAACAATAATATATCAAATGATAAGTAACATGTGATCACAATAATTTTTTATAGTTGTACAAAAGTACCCAAAATTATATACAAAAAACAATATATGATCCATATTCAATTTTTATATAGTAAAATTCACACTTAATCTTAACCACACATTAGTTATTAATTCATCACCCAAACTATCTACTATTCTTTTAATATTCCCATTTTCAAAATCCACCCAAACAATCCTCTGGCCGAGCTCATCATCACCCTTATTATTGCCATGCTCACCACCTCCACTAACCATTATGCAACTCCGATCTAGTTTTTTTATCTTTGTAAATATAAAAAGACAATATCGTGGAAATAAAAAGGTACCATTAGAGTTTTAAAGAGTTAAAAATGAAAAATAAAAAAATGCGTGATTTTAGATTTTCTTATTCCATAAATGGGTGTTAAATTTTTTTTTAAATCCATAAATTATGGAATAGTGTTTATTATTTAAAATTTTATTTATTGATGGGCAAGTCAATTAAATGTTTTTAATTTTTTACAAATGAAAAGTTTGAAAATTTTGTTTAAGAAATTTTAAAAATGGTCAAATCATAAAGAACAATATAAGATGCCTTATTCTATAAAAATAAATAAATAAATAAAAAACTCATAACTATGTTATCAATTCACATTTATAAAAAAAATAATAATAACAACAATATAAAAAATACACAAACATCCACCCCCCCAAAAAAAAATTCAAATCAACTCCCAAAATAAAGATAGGTAACAGATATATATTTATTATCAATTTAGTTGGAAAAAAATACATTGAAAAAAAAGTCATATAAAAAAAAAAATACTCACACGAAAATATAAATTTATAAAAAAAAAAAAAAAATACAAACAAACAAACTTGAAATAAGTTTAGACTATTGGCAAAGAGAGAGAATAATCATTGCATCATTACATTTGGGGAGGAGTTGGCTGGACTGGAAAAAAGATCAAATATTGAATATTTTAAAGAGAGGATTGTATGGAATTTTTAATTTGATTGGGTTTTCAAAATTTTAGATTTATATTATTTTCGAAAAAGGTGAGCATGTGATAAAGGTGACTTACCATATTATTTTGAATTTTGAAATTTAAAATTATAGATAATTAGTGTCTTTATTTTTTTTTATTTGAATTATTTTGATCAATATTATTTTTGGAAAGAGTGAAGGTGACTTATCATATTGCTTTGAATTTTTTAAATTCAAAATTGTAGATGATTAGAAATTTTTTTTTTTTTTGGATTTTTGACTTAAGGAACTAACCAATAGATTTTTTTTTTTATTTCTTTAAAATTAACAAATTAACAAAATTAGTTTGGGAGTTTGGAGCTTTCACAATCATTGTTTTTAAAAAGACCTTTTTCCTTATATATATAGATATAGATACTCCCTTTTTTTTTAAAGATTGGGTTAATTATTAAAAAAAAAAATTTAGATTTTACGTGTTTTTCACTTTAAATCTCAGTGTTTCAATTTCGATAAATTTCCATCCGTGTTTTAATTTACTCTTTTTATCCATCTCCTTTTGTGTAAAACAAATGAGATTTAAAGTGAAAAGTATTTTTAAGTGTTTTATGTAATTAACCATTTTTTAAAATTAGAATCACTAAAAATAAAAAAAGGATTAATCACAAAATAAACTTTAAGATTTCACGTGTTTTTCATTTTAAACCCCCTCTATTTCTTTACATAGACAAAGATGGATAGAGGGGACAAATTGAAATACAAATGGAACTCTAGGATTTAATTTGTCAAAATTGAAACACTGAAATTTAAAATGAAAAAACGCGTGAAACCTAGAGCTTTTTTTTTTTTTTTTTTTTTGTAATTCACCCTTTTAGATTTGAATAATACTCTTAATATTCATTTCAAAACATTATAAATTCATACTTATTAATCTAAAATTTATTCAGAAAAAGAAATTAGTGGTTCAAAATTATTTTATTCATGGATCTCACATTTCATCAATTTAATTTTCACTACACAAATATATTTAGGTAAATTATGAGTTGATAAGGATGGATTTATAGCATTTTTATAATGATTTATAAATTATACTGTAGAAAAAAGGTAGACCACCAACTTTTTTATTATTGTATAAATTTGGTTTCAAGAGTATATTTATGGGAGAAATTACATAACAGTGATATTGTTGGCACCATAAATCTGTAATTTTTATTATTATTTATTATTTATATAATTGTAGGATATATGACATTCTCTTACTCATTTGGAGGTTATGAGAAGTTATGAAATGTAAAAAGATGATGGAGAATAAAATGAAGAACATGGAGCATGAAGTGTAGGTTGAAAGAAGTTATGGAAGATTATGTAGTATGAAATGAAGGAGGTGCAAGAGTGGGTAGTTTTAGATAGTTTTTTCATACAAATGTTTGTCTATAAATAGCCATTCATGGCTACATTGTAAAAGGGCCACAACTCAAATCAAAGACAATTGATTTATATTTTTCTTGTCATTTATATTTCCTACATTTTATTTTACGTATTTTCCTTTCGAAGCATTTATTTTCAGCATTTCCTTTTCGAAAGCATTTTATGCACTTCCTTTTCAAAGCATAGGAGTAGAGTAGAGGTAAGTAATTATTATTTTGATTGTTCATTCAATCATTGTAGACGTCCCCGAACGCATCCCGGGGGCAGGAGTGCGAGTCCCCCCCGTTCTGGTTCGATATTGGGTCACTACAGTTCGAAGGACTCAAATGTCACGGTTCTAAATCTCGAACCAAAGAGTCCAAATCCGGCAAATCGTTTTGAAAACAGATTTTTTGAAAGAAGTGCCAAACATGGACTGTTTTGCCAGATACAGAGTCGCCACCTAAATATTTTTTTAATGGGAAAATTTAGGAAACCCTGACTCGGTGCCAAAGGCCACGTGTCCGTCATCACCAAAGTTGCCTCGGCTCGGGAACTTGGGTACGATTGGGGAAGGTCACTTCGTGAGCACCCCCGCTCGCCCAGTCAAAGACCGGCCTCTACTAACCATGATATCTTATTTTGAAAACATTGTATGTTCTTATTCCGGTTATTAGCCTAGGTTACTATGTGATGCGCACAGCATACAAGTATAGACTGAGTCGCCTGAATTGGAACAAAACATTTCATGTTTGTTTTTGAAAGATGGTTTGCTACCCGCAGGTAGGCTTAAGATGCAGATTTTGCCACCCTCGGGTGGGCTTAGAAAACATTGTGTTGCCACTATCTAGTGGGCTTAAAACAAACGTTTGCTGAATTGTCCCAATCCAAATAACACAACCTCCACCCACAGGCATTCAGGCAGTTGTATCATATAAGCAAATAGCCTCATGGCAAGCATGCTATTCATGGCAACACTCACACGCATGCAAGGATGCTAAAGCATAAAACTTACCGAGTACTCCAAGCCAAAACAAAAGCTCATTAGAAATCATGCATGATCCTAAATATGCTGAAATGCCTAATGCAACACATGCAAAGATGCAACTATAGCAGGCTCGGCTATTCTAAACATGGCATATGGAATGCTACAACTAACACGTATTCAATTAGGAATTGAAATACGAATGCAGTTTGTATGATGCGCCGAGCTCGGTGCGTGCAAAACAGATGAATGATGCAAACATGCTGTCATACTGTATGCTAATTGAAATATGCCCTATATCTAACCATCATAAGCTGGTAAATAAAAGGGAAGAAAGACGTGGGGTTGGAAGAGATACATCACACACACCCACACTTATTACAGTTATGCCCTCGCGCAGAGGGTCCAAATAAATATACAGTCCCAAATGAAAGAATAATACAGTCCAAATATTACAGTCCGAATAATATACAAATTCCTAATTAATTAACAAATTAACTAAGAAAACTGTAAACTGGCATGCAAGCTAGGGGCTGCCTTGATTCTGATGAATGATGCATGCCGGGCTGCTTTGGCGCTGAAATCCACTGGGATGCCCCAATTAGCCTCTGTTTGCACCTGCTCTTGAAATGCGTGCCAAGCTCCGAAAAGTTGCTGATTCTTCATTTTGCTGCAACAGAGAGCAGGAAAGGGGCATAGCAATGTATTTCACAAATATATGCATGCCTCAATCCTCGTGCCACCAATCACGCATCTCGATGCATGATGGCCGAGGAGTCGGATTGCACAACTCAATATAGGATGAATGCGTATGAATGCTACAACAAAACCTAACTCCATCATGGGTAATCCGGAGTGTCGGTGACTTGGGAATTGAGACCCGTTCCGTCACTCGGGGTGCGAAACGTGCCTCGTTTCCCGTGCCCGGGCTAACTCCTATTCCGAACACGATGCAATATGCATGATATGCATGAAATGCAACCTACATATGACCTAGCATGCACAATGCTATGAAAATGAGATGCTTCGAAATGCGTGCACACGGGCACGCAAACCGAGGCAATGATCCTAAGGCATGAAATGGCATACGCAATGCAAATTGGACTTATACTAACACGAGTGGACCTCAGCCACACTCACATAAGAGGCCGTTAGATGAAAATAAAGCGCCTCGAAACGCGTGCACACGGGCACGCAAACCGAGGCGATGGCATACGCAATGCAATGAGGCTAAAATGGCAAATATAATGCAATATGGGCTTACACTAACATGAGAGAGCCTCAGCCACACTCACATAAGAGGCCGGGAGATGAAAAAGAAGCCTCGAAATGCGTGCACACGGGCACGCAAAATGAGGAAATGGCATATGCAATGCCGCATGGGCTTACACCAACACGAGTGAACCTCAGTCACACTCACATAGGAGGCCGAGAGATGAAAAATGAGATGCCTCGAAATGCGTGCACACGGGCACGCAAACCGAGGCAATGACATACAGAATGCAAAATGGACTTACACTAACATGAGAGAGCATCAGCCACACTCACATAAGAGGCCGGGAGATGAAAATGAAGTGCCTCGAAATGCGTGCACACGGGCACGCAAACCGAGGCAATGGCCCTAAGGTATGAAATGGCATGGAAATGATATGCAAACATGCAAATGAATTTCAGCACTCACAAATGATGCAAAACAGTCCCGAAAGGTGGGGAAATGACACCAAATGCACGGAATGGTCCCGAAATGCGATATTAAGCACCCGAAATGGCCCATGGCTATGCAAAACATGCACAATATGGACATGGAATGAAAATACAGCAGCAAGGCAGCCGCAAGACAAGCATTTTTCAGTCATAAAAAGGGCTAAACAGCAAGCACACATAGGATTAAGCAAGAATGCAAAAAAATGGCTCCGCAAGAGGGATATAGAAGTAAGTAATAAATGCAAAGCTCAAACAAGAAAATATCCTTCTACAACACTGAAGAGGGCCTAAAAATATGAACATTTACAGTAGATGACATCCCCCAAATCAGTATGCAAACATGCTAAGAATGCCATGCAAGAACTAGGATACTATAGGCTATAACATGAGGTACCCCAAACATTCATCAAACCAGCAAATACCCTTCATGAAATATGTCAAGAAGATCAAAATATGACTCTTTCCAGACCTGATGATGGCCGAAAACAAAATCTAGATAGGCTTAACAAAGCATGCAAAAATGGGGGTCAAAGAGGGGTATAATGACAAGTATAACATGGAGACCCCCAACAAAGTTGATCCCTTCTACAATGTTGTAGAGGGACCCAAAATAAGCCTACTCACAGTTCATGACATGCTCCAAAACAGATCACATGTAGGCCAAACAAATCATGCAAATTTACGGTAAATGTGAGAGATTATGAAGCAAGTGCATGATAGAGAGGCCAAACATGGTTGAGCCCTTCTTCAATGTTGAAGAGGGACTCAAAATAGGCCCACTCATAGTTTACATTATGCTCGAAAACAGATCACTCATAGGCTAGAAATTTCATGCAAGATTATGGCATATAAGATGATATTGAAGCAAGTACCAAATGGAGGGCTCAAACAAGGTTGAGCCCTTAAACAAACATGAAGATAAGCTCAAAAGAGTGACACTTTCAGTTAGGGTCGGAGCCTAAAACAGTGAGCAAATAGGCTTAAGAAATGAAGTAAGAAAATGCTACAAAAGAGGGAGATTGAGACTTACCCTTGTAGACCCTTTCTTTTCTACCTCTTGGCTTGAGGAATGTTGCTTCTAAGCCTCTGAGAACCTCTCCTTGCTGCTGGAAATGGAGTGGTGATGGGGATGCTTGATGATGATGAAGAAATGGCACCAAACTTGAAGAAAAATGACTTTGGGGCTTGGAAATGGAGAGAAATGGGAGGTGGAAGGTGTATCTCTCTCTCAAATATGTCTAACCATTGTCCAACCTTGAGCCAAGAAGCCAAGCCTCTCCTTTATAGAGGAGAGGCATCAAAAATATCTAAGGGTCCTCTCTAATCCTCCATACACGTGCATGGAGGATTGTCCATTTGGCAACCAGCTGGCACAGCTGGAATACACTGAGGGAGAGAAAAATGGCCGGCCAGCTTAAAGGGGCAAAATGGTCATTTCACAAAAGGGGTGGCCGGCCAGCTAGTTTTCAGGAACTACCGGGAAGAAAGCTGGCCGGTGGGTGCTAGGGAAGTCCAAATGTGGCCATTCAAGTATCCAAATTGAAGCCCCGGAAGTTAGCTTTCCAATGGAGCAAACCTTGCATCAAAATTCCTCCTGTGAAAAAAGTTATGCCATTTTCCGTGAAGCCGCGCAGATTTCGGTTCAACCGGAGTGATGCCTTACTTCAATCAACCATATCTCCTCCATCCGGAATTGAACTTAGGAGATTCTTAAGTGAAAAATTAAGCCTCGGAAGTAAGCTTTCCAATGGTGGTGGCCTCAAACTTTAATTCCTCTTGTGCAAAGAGTTACGCCTGTTTCGGTGAAGCCGCGCAGACTTTTCCTTCCCGGATTCATGCTGAACCACTTTTGACCAAACAAAAAGTTGGTTGTCAAAACAATTGCTGGCCTCCCACCCTCCTACAAGCTTCCTAACCATGAAAATAAGGCCTCCACCAAAAATGAGCCCAAACCGATGCGAAATGAAGGTTCGGGGGCCGAAACGCGCAGTTCGGGACCCCGAAAACTGACTGTTGGGCACCGGGAGTGGTGTTTGACCACGAAGTCGGTCCCTCGGACCCCAGTGTCCCTCGAAAGGGAGTAAATGAGATGCATGCCCAAAACCGGAGGAATCAGAGATGGTTAGACGGTCCCGAACCGAGGCACACGGCCTGACGGCTTCGAAAACCGGGAACCGGGCTCCGAAATGGGCAAAATGGCCTACGGCCACGAAATGTAGCACACGGCCACTGAGGGATGGTCTACTGGACCTCTCCCTCCCCTCAGGAAGAAAAACAGAGAAAATCGAGTCCGGTTCGCAAACCGAGGCAAGGTACAAAAGAGGGTTCGAGAGTCCGGAGGCAGGGCTCACGGCCGCGACTCTGAGACTTCTGAACGAGCACAATATGCAACATCACCGAGCGCTCAATCGGTGACGTCTGAGTCTTAAGGTCGGTCAAAAATGGGGTGTCTACAATCATCTTTCTCCGTCTCCCTCATTCTTGTTTTAATTTTTCTTTTCTTTAACACTTGGCAATTTTGAAGTCCTCTTCATTAAGGCAAAAGAACAGTCAACGCAATCGCTTGGTAATTGGCTTGAATTTAATCTGTAAGGATTTTTCAATCATTGCTGGCACGCTCGCATTTATAATATTTTCCTTCGTACGAAAAATAAGCCAACAGTTTTTAGCACGCCCAGTGGGACGTCAAGTGTAAGAAATGAAAAATGACTTGGATTCATCCATTCCACATAGCCTAGATGAAATCTTTTGGCATAAACAAATTTTTGGATCTGCAAGAAGAGATCTATTTTCTTGATGAAATAAACTTTCATCCCTTACAATATTATTTGGTGGAGGAAAAAAAACACTATTTAATTAGAGAAATTTATCAACTTGATATGAAAATTCGCCAATAGAATAATGAGTTGTCAACTCTTACTACAAAGTCTTTAATTGAGGCTTTAATGGCCGGAATTTGTGAATTTTTTTAGAATGTTTCCATGGTTGAAAATAGCAAAAGCAAAGAGTTGATTTCATCAATGGCTCGGGGGGTTCAAGAGCCCGTTTTTAAAAAGCCAAATTATGAAATTAACATAACAAAAAAGCAAGTTCTTGAGCCAAATTTGGCTAAGAATAATGTTTCATGCGTGGCTCGGGAGGTCTAAAAACCAATTTTTAGATAGTCAAGTCATGAAAATAACATACTTATGGGGGATTTTCATAAGCCATGGCTAATATGGAAAAACAGCCCACTTTGCTTAAGAATTATGAAAATCAATTCGGCGAAAGTCATGTTTTTAAACCAAACATGGTCAAGAATAATGAACAAGTCACTGTTCATGAATTCAAATTTTTTGACATTTTTCAAAGTGTCAAAAAGTATGAATTTTCATGGTCACACTATACCATGACTTTTGTTATTCAAAATCCCTTTTGGATTTGTGGATCACATCAAATGTTGACTTTGATGGAATGACTAACAACTAATATTTCGTTATTGCAATATATTGGGTCAAAAATATGGTTATTAGTTGATCCATAAAACCATCACCATTTGGTTTTGTAGTTACCTTCGAAGCATGTTATTAAGAACATGTGAGAGTTGTTAAAACTATTTTCAAATGATAAATGGTTCTACTGTTATATGTATTCATAGAAATATCATTTTATAGCCACTAATGGCTAATTAAAATGTCAAACTAATTTCATAGTAATCCAACTCTTTGGATTTGGTTCGAAGAGATGTCATGAGCACTTTCGAAGGACGACTTTGATCCTTTAGTAACATATGTGACTTTCGAATGGTGGTTTTGTCATCAATGAACACCTTCGAAATGTAACATAGGACGAGAAAGCTTTCGAAATGTGTACATGCCTTCAAATATATGTAAAATGACAATTAATTAATTGTCGAATAATGCCTATTTTTGGTATGATAATTAGTGGCTTTACTGATAATCATTTTTATAGTCATTTGTTACATGAAAATGTAATTAGTATTCTACAAAAGTTGGTTCGAAGAACAACGGTTTTGGGGTCTTCAGGGAATTAATAATTGGTTCGAAGCACAAAATTAATATTTTCATTAATTACGTGTGAACTAGAACATACAAAATTTGAATAACCACAATGTTGGCCAAAAGTTGCTTCGAATGCCCTTTTTGCCATAATTTTATAAGTTTCAAAACACTCCATCTTGCATTAACAACTTCAAAGAAACAATAATGGTGGTTGCAAACCTTTGAAGCTTTGCCGAGTATTTCCAAGGATGTAACTCGTCCTTTGTCGGCACTTTCCACCTTTGAAGGATGATTTTGGTCCTCTATACTACCTTCGAAGCTTGTTACTAGTCCATAATAGCTAGCACGTATAACAGCTTGTTAAGGTGAATCATGTTTGAATATTGGCTTTACCTTGAAAATATGAGGTTCTAAATGATTCTAAGTGCAAGCAACATCAACCTACTTCAAAAGGTTCCAAGTTTTCTAAGTGTTTGAAGTACGAGTAAAATAAAATTGTTTAATTTCCTTCAACGGATTGATGTCGATTTGAAGTACATATAAAATAACCCTTCAAGACATATATATATATATATAATTTGAGACATCTAGTCATAATTTCATACTCATTCAAAGAACTTTATTGGTGCTATTATATCATTCAAATCACTTTGTTGATATTATTCAAAGCACTTTATTGCTTAGATTAGTCATGTGCTTGGTTCAGCCCTTCAAAAATTTAACTAATCATCATTTTTAAGGGCTGCAGGAGGTAATGTCGGCATCATAAATCTGTAATTTTTATTATTATTTATTATTTATTATTTATATAATTGCAGGACATATGGCATCCTCTTACTCATTTGAAGGTTATGAGAAGTCATGAAATGTGAAAAGATGATGGAGAATAAAATGAAGAACATGGAGCATGAAGTGGAGGTTGAAAGAAGTTATGGAAGATCATGTAGTATGAAATGGAGGAGGTGCAAGAGTGGGTAGTTTTAGATAGTTTTTTCATACAAATGTTTGTCTATAAATAGTCATTCATGGCTACATTGTAAAAGGGCCACAACTCAAATCAAAGACAATTAATTTATATTTTTCTTGTCATTTATATTTCATGTATTTTATTTTACACATTTTCTTTTCGAAACATTTATTTTCAGCATTTCCTTTTCGAAGCATTTTATGCATTTCCTTTTCAAAGCATAGGAGTAGAGTAGAGGTAAGTAATTATTATTTTGATTGTCTATTCAATCATCTTTCTCCGTTTCCCTCATTCTTCTTTTAATTTTTCTTTTCTTTAACACTTGGCAATTTTGAAGTTCTCTTCATTGAGGCAAAAGAACTGTCAACGCAATCGCTTAATAATTGGCTTGAATTTAATGTGTAAGAATTTTTTAATCATTGCTGGCACGCTCGCATTTATGATATTTTCCTTCGTAGAAAAAATAAGCCAATAGATATAAGATGAAAAAACAAAATAAACAAATATGGTGAGTGTAACTCATCTTATAATGGATAGAATAGTTGGCCTGTGATTCATATAGTTGTCCTTTGGAAAAGTGATGATAAGAGATTCAGTGTTCGAGTAGATAAAACAACTGCAATTCTTTCGTTGTAATCTAACATACTAATTTACTAATATTTTTTCATATAAAAAAAATTATTCATTTTATGATAAGGTGTGTAACTAAAACTTTGTAGGGGGTACATCCTTCCATGTTTGTTTGTTTTTTTGTTTTTGTTTTTTTTATTACCGCTGAGTGATTCCACCTATATTCATAAAGTGCGAACACAATTTTGAATATGGTGTTTTTCAATGAAAATTTATATAATTATGTATAATTATATTTGTGGGTCTTCTCATAAAAATGTAGAGAGAGTGTTTAGCCAAATTTTGCAATAATCAAATCCCGTTTGGAATTTAGCTATTTTAGTTAGTTTTTTATCAATTTGATTATTTTAGCTTGATTAAAAAAATTATACGTGATAAAAATTATTATTTATTTATTTTTATAATTGATTTGATGACTATGAGAGAAAAAATAAAATAATTATAATTTTAATAAAATATTTTATTTTATTGACTATTTTAATATATTTTGTCTTTATAAACTATTTTAATAATTAAAAAAAAAAAAAAAAACCCACAAACCCAAGTTCCCAAACAGCTCATTTATATTTGTCGGCTGGGCCTAATCCCCATTTGTATAAAAAAAAAAAAAATTTTACTTCAATTTTATATAGTGTTGGTTAGGATTGTTCAAAAATTCATTCAAACAGATAATTCAGACCGAGCTAGACTGACTCGTATGGTTTGGTTTGGTTCTATTAAGAATTGGTTCGATTTCGATTTAAGAAATATGAAAACTGTAGAAACGATCGGTTAATGGATTTTATGAAAAAATTACGGTTCGAACCGAACCGAACCGAACCAAATTTTAAAATATATATATATATATAATATTAAGTTTTATTTTTATTAACTGGTTTTTTATAATTTTAATGATATTAGAATGATATAAATATGTAATGTTGAGTAATACCTTAATATTATTAGCTTTTATCATGAGTTAAATGTAATTAGTTTGAGTAATTATTTTGCTAATATTAACAATTTATTCTTATAAATAGAAATTTTTGGAACCGTAAATCAAACCGAAACCGAACCGTTATTTCGGTTTAGTTCTGATCCGATTTTACAAGTGTAATGGTCTAGTCTGGTTATCAAAATCACAAAACTATTAAAATTGGTTCGGTTCTTAAATTTTCTCAGAACCGAACCAATCCGGACAGTGTACACCCTAGTGTTGGTGATGGGATGTTTTCTTTGTTGTCGAGACCTAATTCCATTTGTATCTAAAATAATATAAAATAAATTAATTAATTTCACTTTTACTTCTTGAACTATCACTAATTTATTTTAGGGACATTTACATACAAGTTCTAATTTATAAACTTATACTGTATTCTAACTAAGATTTTTTAAACTTTCAAGTCCCATTAAATTTTTAATAATCGGAATTGCCCTTCAAACAATAATTGTTCATCATTTATAATTATCTATAAAGGAACATAATGATTTGACATTTATTTTGATTTTCAAAACTTTAAAACATCAACTTTCAAATTAAAAAAATTTATAAAAAAAAAAAATTGTGCCAAAAAAAAAAAAAACTACGTTTTATTTTTTTCTAAAAAATTGAAAAAATTGAATTATTTTTTTGTGCTAAACTGAAAATTTTGTGTCTATAAAGGAGTGATGATGGAACATTGATGTGCAGAAAAAAATATAAAAAATTAAAAAAGAAAAAACTGGTAATATTCTCGGTTTTATTGAATAGTTGAATCAAACCAATAAGTAGAAGGGCAAAAACGTTTAATCTCATACTCTTTTTTTTTTTTATCAGCTAGTGAAACAATTATTTATAACATTACTATGCAAAATTGATAATGTTCTTAATTTTAAAAACTGGGAAAAACTGATAATATTATCTCAGCTTTACTAAATAGAATTTATTAGTTCAAAAATTTTTAGATATGATCTGAGCTACCATAACATTTATAAATAAGACTTTTAGATAATTAACTCATTATTTTATTTTATTTTTAAACAATTGATTTCGTTATGTTAATTGTGAAGTGCAATTTATTTAAAATAATAAGAAACACCATCGTTTTGTTATAATTTAAATGGGTAAATTACACTTTGCACGTTTGTATTTTGCATTAAATTTTATTTTGGCCCTTACACATGAAATTATGACAGTCAACCTTTTACACTTCTGGTCAAATCTTACTTTGGTCCCTTTATATGAAATTGTGACAATCAACCCCTTATAATTTTGGGAAAATCTCACTTTGTTCTCTACACAAGTGTCAATGTCCCATTTCTATTACTCAGTTGTCTAAATCTTTAACAGAATCTAGTCATGTGATAATAATGTAACTACGACATGATGGTAAGAAAAGAAAATCATCTATATGTTCCACCAATACACACTTTATTCCAAAATTTATATCAAAATATGACTATATTAGGCTAAAATAAAACGCAGATTGTGAACAATTAAGAAGATAAATTAGAATTTTGTGTAAATTGGAATCACTAAACTCTATTTTTCACAATAACACAGTCATCTATCTATTCATCTTTCTTTCTCTTTGATTTCTTTGTCTCATTTTTTTTTTTTTAAATTTCAAAAGCTCTACTTTCTTATCTTTTCGTCCCAATTTTTACCACACGAACACACACACACACACACACATATTGTATTATATAACTCTTATGTGCATATCATGTAAGACAAAGTATATTGGTGGGAAACATTGATAATTTTTCTCTCTTACCCTCATTTTATAGTCATATTTTTGTCACATGATTAGATTTTATTAAAAGATTTAAAAATAAAATAACAAAACAAAGACATTGACACTTGTGTAGGGACCAAAATGAGATTCGAGTAAAAGTGCAGAGAGTTAACTATCACAATTTCATGTGTAGCTATCAAAGTAGGATTTGTCTAAAAGTACAGAGGATAGACTGTTGTGATTTCATGTGTAGGAGTTAAAGTAAGATTTGATACAAAGTGTAAGGGTTCAAAGTGTTCATTTGGAATATGAGTTGACTTTTTGACAATTTTAATTTGGGCTAAAAAGTTTCATCTGGGATAAGTTTTTTTGAATTTTTTAACTTTTATAAATAAAAAAATAAAATAATTATAATTTGGATATGAAATTTTATCTTATTAATTTTTAACATATTTTATCTTCTTTTTTTTTTTTCTTTTTTTCTTTTTCTTTTTTTTAAAAACTATTTTAACCCCATAACCACTTTCCAAACGAGTGCGTTGTAGTCTGGGCCTGATCCATATTTGTATAAAAAAAATTAACAACAATAATGAAAGAATGAATTAATGAATTGGGCCTTGCTACATCCCCTAATTTTTGGCCCCCTAATCCCCCTAAATTTCAAACCAAGGCAAAAAAAAAAAAAAAAAAAAAAAAAATTGCCCAAAATGACGTCGTTTTGGGCATTAGGGAGATTAGGGGGGACATTTTTAGGGAGACAAATCATTTTCCTAATGAATTAATTTCACTTTTACTTCAATTTTATATGGGGTTGGTGATGGGATGTTTTCTTTGTTGTGGGGACCTAATTCCCATTTGTATTTATATATATATATATAAAACATAAATTAATTTCACTTTTACTTCTTCAACTATCACTAATTTTTTTATTTTATTTTAAACAATTGATTTTGTTAAATTAATTGTGGAGTGCAGTTTATTTAAAATAATAAGAAAAACGAGCGTTTTGTTATGATTTAAATTGTTTAAATTCTCAACAGTTATCAATTTGTATAATCATTTCTAATTGAATTATCGAACATAAATTAAAACCTGTAAAGACTAAATTTAAAAAAGAAAAAGAAAAGAAAATAATTTAAGGGATAAAAGTAAGATTAACCCAAAAAATATTATACCAAATTTGACATAAAGATTTGATAATATTATAAAAGTTTTTTTTTTTTTTTTTAGGAGGACTAGTAAAATTTGCCACCATGTTTAGAATTTATTCAATATTCTTTGGCATAATGGGTGGGCAAATGGCATTTTTATTCAATATTTTGTAAGAAAAAAAAAATAGCATTTGCATCAACATTGACTTCAAACTTACCATTTTATAATTAATGCTTAAAATCACATTATTTTAAAAAATCTCATGTGGAGCATGTGAAAATATGAAATTCTATTGATATGGAATATAAAAAAGTGCCAGTTTTGCAGAAAACCATTTTATTAGTAAATTTTGCTGGTTTAGCATTTTTTTCTGTTGTTATCTTAATTTGAGAGAGTATTTGAACTTGATAAGTTCATTTTAGAACCGATTCCAGTAATTTGAACCGTTTACTTTTTTGGATTTGCTGAGTAAAATATTCATACAAAAAATCAAGATGATTGAATATCGGTAACTATATATTTGAATAATATTTATTTTTAACAAACAGACGACAAATATAATTTCAAAAATAACTATCTATTTTTTGTAATACAAATTTGATTCAAATATATAATTATAACTACCGATGTCTGATCATCTTGATTTTTTGCATGAATATTTTACTCAACGAGCCATAAAATTTGAAAAATTTGAATCATCAAAACAAATATGCGGTGAACTCTACAGACCCCTGAAGTTCTCTCATGTTCATATTAAGATGTGAACATGACAGAAATCTAACCCAATTTTTATTGTGGTGATAGACTCTTTGTAAACAACCACAGCATTCAGATTACAGTGGCATAATGGTTCATTTGATCAAGGTTAAAATCAAAATCTTAGATAAATCCTTGGGAAGGGCTTATAGATCGGATTGTAGAATTTGATCGAGAATTTTAAGATTTTACTTTTAATATAAAATAAAACGAAAATTTATTCATAATAATAATGTATCTTCAAGAATTTTAAATTATTAAAAAAATGATAAATTTGATATAATATATATTTTATGTTAACACTTTTGGAAAAAGTACTTTAGAGTTAAATTTCTTCTATATATACACATATATGTACAAATATAAGAAATAAATAATAAATTTTTTCTTTTAGTAGGATCTAGATTGTAGTAGAATCTGAGTCGTAATGCAATTCTACACAATTTAATGACTAAAATTGTAATCACTTTAAGATTTTACTGAATTAAAGATCCTAGTGCAATTTAAATTGTTTAGGTCAACTCGAATAGTAAAACCTTAAGATCCTCCGATCTGAATCAGGATTCTAATAACCAGACATTTGATACACTCAAAACTAGGGTTAGGATTCTCTCTATCAAAAATTTCAACTTTTTATGTATTTAATACACATTCTTGATGCGTCTGAAAATTTTAAAAATACCAAAATCTCAAAAACGCAGTTGTGCAATCAAAAATGCACCGATTTAAAAATAAATAAAAAATCCGGCAGCTCAAACTAGAAGAAAAAAACATACTCATAAATTTTGAAGTAGCCATAAAACAATGAGTTTGTTGCTGGGTATAGCGGAAATTCATATATGATGTAGCAGAGCCTGATTTTATTTATAGTGTACACCGAAATGTATAAATTGTATATGGTTAATGTAACAGTCAAATAAGAATTCAATTTATATAGACATAACACATCCATTGTGGAAGATGATACTGTAACCAAGAGACATTGTCCCAACAACAATTCTTCAGCTTCTTGAGGTTATTCGAGTCCATTAGGGTTATGCATTATGTGAACAATAAAAACTTTCAGAATAGTAGAAACCCTGTTAAAGGTGAAAAATATGGATCCAAGATGGGGCATCCAACCAAAGATTACTGAAACATCACATTAGAGAGTATCAAAATGTACCAAATGAAGAAGAAAAAGAAAAAAAAAAAAAAATTATTCAGATTAACAAAATTCTAAATAATATGATTAAACCCTTTGTTAAGGGATTATATACTATTTAAAAAGCATAACATTTTCAGCAACAGTTTTTATTTGATCTACTACACTTTGTATATCATGTCTTCATCAATATGGTTTTGGTGGTATAAGCCGGCATGCAGGTTTCGAATATTGATCAGTCTTCTAATTGGCAAATGATGCTGGCAAGTACCTGGTAGCCTTGGCACATATCGGAAAGAAGGCAGTATTCATTCTTGGCATGGTATGTGGCCATTAACCCTGCACATATGCCACACAATTAGTCATAATATTCATAATTATGGTTTGAATCTTTCATTAAATTCAACATCGAATTTGGAACTCAAAAACCTACATGTCTCGAATATTATCTCAAACTTCAAAATGGAAGGGGAAAACACAAAATTAAATGAAGGTAGTTAATTTTCTAAAAACAATTTCTAACTAAATATATATCGGACCATCACATTTAGCCTCATTATATATATATAGAATTTACTAAAAATGATGGAACCACACCATTAAATTGAAAACGAGTATACTCTCTCTAAAGCATAAATGAATCAAAGTATCATGCGGATTCCCATCACGAAAATGCACTGAACCAAACTCTACCAAATCCAAATTATTAGTAACAGTTGAAAATCAAATCAAGAAACTATGACAATTAAACCCATAATTATTATAGTAGATAATGAAAAGTACATGGGAAAATATAGAACTAACCAATTTGTATTCTTGTTTTTCTTTGTCTACGTTTGACAATCCAATCCACCTCTTTGGCAAGGTTTACCTTACATGCATTGACTAAAGGTTACCTTCTCAATTTAGTATTGGAACAGTGCAGCTTTGCAGTCCATTATCAACTTTTTAAACTGCATTTACTTTTCTTTCCTAGACATAGTAACGCTACCTACAAATTATGGCATTTACCTACTTCTCAAATTCAAATAAATAGAAATTTCAATCGATAGGATATTTGAAGAATTGCCAAGAAGAGACCACAAAAATTGAGAATTTCGAATCCTTTAACGTAGAATATCAAACTGTTCAGTGCTAATGCCGGGCTCAGTTAACCCAAAATCATTAACTAGGTAATTTATGGACTCCTGGGTTCCTCATAAATCATAATAAAACTCTGTTCAATTCCTCTATACCTTATCAGAACATGACATCCATAAGGAAACAACCACTTTTGCTAAAGTAATCCGATAAATTATGAATTCCACAGCATGTGGTTATTTGACATAATGATAAGAGGTTACACTGTTGTCCCATTGATCTCCTCTATCTAACACAGATTGTATGGTCCCAATCCTTGGTCTTACGTAACCAAATCCCCAGTAAACATTTGATCCCAACAAAAAGTTTTTCAACTTGACCATTCAGACCATGAAATTGCTGTTATTCTCTTCTTGTTTTCTCAAACAGCAATTTTTAAGTGTTTATGCAGTTAAGTTCATGAGTATCCAAAAATAGTTAGCGGAAGATAAATCCAAATTAAAAAAATGTATTATTAAGAGAATCATACCATAGCCACAAGTTTGAACATCAAAGCCTTCATCCTGCAATTCTCGTATGAGTGGCAAACTCCCAGTGATAGAGTAAGGTTTTACATGTCCAACAGCTTCTTCAGTGGCTTTGCACAGCACGTGGAAGCCACGTGAATCAAGATCACAAGCAACTCCGGAGAATGCCTCATCGAAACTGATTTTAATTCTGAGGGGGAAAAACAAAACAATGCATATAATACATTCATAAATGACCAAAAATTAACATGCCGCTTCATATAATTAGCACTTATTTTTCATAATAATTTTTTTCAAAGTTTTCATATCTAAAAGACATGTCCTCAAGTTTTTGGCCGTAAAAGAAGAAATAGAAATTAGACAAACCTCCCCCTAAGCTGTTCATGGGGCAGGACATATTTTGACACTGGGCCCCTCGTGTCTAGCTTCTCTATGTTGGCATTCAAATCATCTACATATTCTTGTAGCTTCTTAATAGCATCTGTTACACTGAAGTGGTGTATCAGAGTATTAGAATTTAAAATATCAAATCTATTTTCTCTTGCTTAGAATCATGTTCCTTGAAATACAGAAAACAAGTAGTAAAAAAAGAATCCAGATCAACCGAGGAGTCAGCTTCTCATAAACAATGAAATTTTGGGTAACAAAAGGTTAGTTGCTTACTTGTAAAATGGAGTTAACCTGCAAAAGAAAAAGGACATGCTTAGACATCAATTTACATCCATAGCCGTCAAAAATAATTATTGGAAAGATAATATACCTGACATCTCCAGAAATTGTACACTCTTTTGGGATTTGATTGATACCACCGCCTGGATCTGCAATAACAATGGTGAATATGGAAAATGAAAATAAGCTTTTGGTATTACATGATTGTAAAAAAGACAATATCACAAGGACAAGGCTACAAATTGACATTTGCTATTAAAATAATAACAAAACAACTTATGCTTATATATGTTGGAAAATAAATGGGAACAAAAAGCCCTAACATCAGTTCAGGAACCTCAATTATTCACTAACAAATAGAAAGTTGTTGAAGTTTAAGGGTTTCAAAATATAAAAGCCTAAAGAAGTTATTAATCAACGTAAAATCCATACAACTTTTGATTGTTAACTTTAATCCTTTTATATTTTCTTTTCAAATTCATGGTAAGACCCCATATGTGCCAATTGATTGACACATGTTAAAAGTATGTTTAAAAATAATAGATATGTTTGGATGTGTATTCGATATATCCAATAAGTGTCTACGTATGACACATGTTGGATACAGCCATGCCACCCTAAGAAGCATGTCTTGTGACTAATTTGCTCAAACTTACAACTCCATTGAGTTGGTTTCATAGTTGATGGTGTTGCAAATCCATAAACTTGTTCTTTAGGATGCGGGGGGAAATCTTTGTAAAACCGCAATTGGATCTCTTTAAGTGCTTCCATAGACAACTCCAAAGGATTTATAGCCTGCAAACATTCAATAAGAAATATCATCAATATCTTTTGTTTTTATTTGATAAGAACAAGAACCTTCATTATACAAGGCAGAATGAAAGTGTTATTTTGCTTGTTATATAAAATTGAACTTTAACTAATACAAGACATTTTGATAAAGCATGGGTAATGCCTTCCTCAGGCTTAAGCATTTTTAAAAGAAGGAAATGTTTTCCGCTTAAATATCAGTATTTTTAAAAGAAGATATGACAAATCAAATCCAATAACTGTAAAAAAGTTATTAGAAAAATCCATAATTGATTTGCTGTAGTACAAAGTATTTGCACAGAAAGTTGACATATGATGCTAGAAAACGTATGTTGAAATAGATTACCTTGTGTGCTAGACCACTGTGAAAAAGCTTTCCGGTGGTATGAAGTTTCCATGGTATCATACCACCAGTACCAATGCAAGGTTGTTTATCAGCTGTGTCAATCCAAAAGCTGGAAGAAACAGAGATGGACATTACCAAAGTACCAAAAAATTAATACTTCCATATAAATCAACTAATGAAAAGCTCAATTTGCCAAGTTTCCTTTTCTCTACAGGAGATTTTAACCACTTACAGAGGACCATTTTTTAACTTATTAAGCAAGCCATCTTTCATTAATGCATCCACACCAACCCCAGGAATGGATGAGTTCTCTTCACTGGCTATGAAGACAGCAACCACAGTCGACTTCAACTTTGCCTTTCTCTCGCCCAACCTCTTCATAAGTTCAGTTACAAGAGCAACATGCCCCAAACAATCAGTTGTTCCACGGCCACGAAGCTTTTCACCATCTATAGTCATAGAGAAAGGATCAAAGTCCTGCACACATGATCATCATCAGAAGCCTAAACATCATCACTGTTTGTCAACCCTGAAAGACCTATAGTTCTGTAAACAGAATTCAAATCCAAGTCAAATTTCTTATAAAAAAAAAAAAGTCAACTATTGAATGCAACACGTTCAGTTTGCTCAAAGCCTTATGATCAACATTAAACAAAGAGAAGAAATCAACAGAATTCAGATAGAATTTATGAATAACTTGATGTGATTAGCCTTTAATCACAGTTCCTATAACCAGTCATCCCAAGAATTATCAGTTACAATACAACCAATTTGGTAAAGGTCTAACAGTAAACAAAAAAGAAGAGCTAATGTGAGTAGTAACCCAAATAGAAGAAACTCAAAAATAAAGTAAAAATGGGTTAAATACAACCCCTGAAAAGAAAAAAAACAGACGACAATAAGAGAAAAATAAAAAAATAAAAAAACAGCAAAAGTTTGGAATGAAATCAGGGCAGCACCATTGAACTTCAATAAATAAATAAAAAAGAAGCAGAATAATGATATACTGGGCAACTATTATACTATAAATTTATCTGACTTGGAAAGAGTTAACCTCCAATTATCAAAAATGTCAAATCCTAAGCAACTAGATCAAACACATAATGATTAAAAAAAGGAAATCAGCAAAACCCCAATTCCAGCAACAAATAAATAGGTTAATCTTAGTCATATGTAAATTCCACAAACAAATTCAAATCAAACCCACAAATTAATGCTCAATTGATAGAGAACTAATAAAAAACTGCAGGTTTCCAGCAAGAAGTAGCTTAAAATGGATAGTTCTTAAATTCACAACACGTTGGGCAACATCCAATAATGCCAATGCAATGAATACACATGAAGTCCTGATAATATACTTAAATTCACATAATCTTACCACAGATTGTAATAATATAAAGCATCATATTAACTTTCGAAACCATAAATCGTCGTAACACTACCATAGAAACGATTAACTTTAACACAAACTGTTGTAACGTCTTATTTTTAGAAACCATAATTTCTCATAAGGGCCGGCCCCCCCCAAAAGAAAAAAAAAGAAAAAAAAAAAAAAAAAGGCATAATTTTGTCACAAATTGTCCTAACAGAAAACATCTTAATTTTTAGAAGGGTCATACTAGAATACACACCCACACTCTCAAAAAGTGTGTACCATATGCAAGTTAGGATTAGGACACCACAAATGTCATAACTTAATAATAATAATAAGTTATAACCAAACACAACATAACTAAAACCTTTTTTTATCATAACCAAAATAATAATCACAATAAATTATACATCTCAATGAGCCATAATCAAGTCATAACTAACAAACAATAGGTCATATCCAAATATCACAACACGTTCCATTTTGAGATGTGTATTATAAAATTTTCCTTTTTAGAAACCATAAATTTTCGTAACAATAATAATAGGTAGAGGTTTAAGTAGACAAAATTTTAGGAAAATGAAATTTCAGTAAAAAAAACTAGCAAAAAGATTACATTTTTATGGTAGTGCAACTCTCTCACATCTATTCTGCAACTCTCATGTATGTCAGAGTTGCACCAAAAAAAACAAAACAAAACAATTCCCTATTTCGTGACTGTACCACCTATTTACAATTGGGAGGACTACATGCGCAGTTGGGAGAAGGGAAAAAAAATTACTAATACATGGGTTGCAAGTGTGTCCACGGTGGGTGCAAATGAAAAGATGTGAGGGTGCAACATTTGCGCCCTTCCCTTCTCCCACATTTACAATTTAACCAAAATTTTAAGCACCCAAGCAAAATAGATAAACCCCAGAAAAGTACAGTAATGTCAGTTTCATCATATATTCCAATTCCTGAACAACTGAGCCAAAAAAGAGATAAAGTGAAGTTCCAAAGCCAAATCAGATCAAACCCACAAAAAATTACAACAAATCAGCCGTATAGAAATGAAAAAAAAACCTTAACCTAACTAAAACTAGAAGTACCAAATCCAAAATTAGATCAAATCAGGAAAAAAAAAAAAAAAGCACCAACCAAACAATGAGAGAGAGAGAGAGAGTCAGACCCAATCACTAGGGTCGGCAGTGACAACATCCATGTGCATTCCGACGAAGGACAAGATCTGATCTTGTTGAGTTCCTGGGTACTCGACGATGAGGTTGCCTCTGTTGGGGTGGTATGTGACATGGTTGACGATGAGAGGTCCACCGCCTGTGGTGGTGCTGTAGGGGAGGAGAGTCTCGAGGACGTGCTTCACGATTCTGTCCTCCTCCGGTATGAGCTCCGGTGGGTTGTTCTGTACGTATTTGGACTCGCCGATTAGCTTTGTCAGGAGGGTTACGAATGAGTCTTCGTTGAGTTCACCCAGTGATTCTTTTACCGAAGAAGAAGAAGCCATGGACGGAGGTGACTTTATTTTTTTTTGAGAAACGGAAAGAGGTGTGTTGAAAAATTGAAACCAACACACATATATATATATATATATACACACACTAGGGTGTGAGTGTTGTACTTAAAATATAAATTTTAACTTTAATTGATAATATATTTTTTATATTTATTGTAGTAATTTTTTTATCAGTCTTGATAGAGGCCTCGAATTCGAGGTCTCGAATTTGGCTCGAATAGAACCAGAAGGGAGGGGAGGGGAAGAAGAGAGAGAGGGGGAGGGGAAGAAGAGGGAGCCGCCGGTGAGCCGGACTGGAGGGGCCATAACCACCGGGGGAGGAGGAGGAGGAGGAGGAGGCGGAGGCGGGCCAAAGGAGGAGGCGACGGCGGTGCAGCTGCTGCGACGAGCTGGATCGGGCGACGATCGGACGGCTGGCGAGCTCGACGAGCTGCGACGGCGAGTCTTCGGCGAATCCGGACCCCCTCCCCTCCCCTTCCTCTCTCTCTTCTTCCCCTCCCCTCCCCTCCCCTCTGGTTCTGCGAAGAAGAAGAAGAAAAAAAAAAAAAAAAAAATGATTTCGAGGCAAATTCGAGGCCTGAATCATTAATCTTTTTTTATTTTTTATGAAAAAATATGAATAAAATAAATAAAGTAATGTGATAAATTATAGTGATTTTTTTTTTTTTTTTTTTTTTGACTAAAATATTTAGTATCCAAATGAGGCATGTGATAAAAATATTTTTTAAGTAAATTAAATGGATGACCTTAAGTTTAAGTCTTGTATCCCCATTTTAATTATTATTTTTTATTTTATTTTTTTTAGATGGAGAAATTGACAGCAAGAAAAGAAGACCACTCAGCAAAAAGAAGGAAGAAGTTTATGAAGACCAAGTGAAGTGTTCGCTTTTAATAATATTAATAGAATTATATATATATATATATATATATATTTGAGAAATACTATTGTGCACATCTATATAAACATTATAAAACCATTTTTAATGGTTCACTAAAT
Organism: Camellia granthamiana; assembly: GCA_036172215.1. Classification (NCBI taxonomy): domain Eukaryota; kingdom Viridiplantae; phylum Streptophyta; class Magnoliopsida; order Ericales; family Theaceae; genus Camellia; species Camellia granthamiana. The sequence goes on from CM069913.1 coordinate 21,775,081, forward strand.
TTTTATCAAATTTAAATTTGATAAAAAATTTATTTTTTTCTTGCTCCAATAATTCACCAAATCTTTCATCAAATTTAAAATTTCTCAAACCTTTCATTAGATTGAGGTTGGATGCGTCTTTCATCAAATTATTGTTCATAACCGTTGGATTTTTACCATCGAATAACCACAAAACAAAAATTTGTGAAAAATTTACACTGGTCGGTCCACCGGCCGAACATCCGCTTGGTTGTTCGCCCCGTCGCCCCCCGGATGACCACCTTAAGACAAAAATTTATAAAAATTTAACACTAGCTAGTGGACCGATCGGATATCTGCCCAATCGTCCGCCAAGTCGACCGATATTCTAATGAAGCTTCAAAAACCTTCGTTGGAGCACTTGATATCAAATAGACATGTTACTCAAATTTGGTGAAAATTTTAATGCATTGTTGGAGATGTTCTAACTAAAAGGAAAAATGGTATAATTTTAATTTTTTGAGTTATAACTATATATAATATGAGACATATCTAAAGAACTTATAAGTTATAGTTTAAATAATATCATAACTAAATAAGAAAATTAGTCATAACTAAAGAAAAAAATGACATAATTAAAGGTGCATATGATATTTTTTTTTTAAGGGGTGTATAATAAAATTTCCCTATATTAATATATATATATATATATATATTTAAACAATATAATTTTGGGGGAAGATTAAACTAATAATTCCTCTATGGGTCATTTTGGCCCTGTTTAGTAGAGTTGTGGGAAAGTGATTATAACTTATAGTCTAACAGCTTATAACTTATAACTATGAACATAAGCTGATTTTTGACTTATAAATTAAGTTTCTCCTCCCTCACTCAAAGAATAAGTTGATTTTTGACTTACAAAAAGTTATAAGTTGTATTGTTAAACTAAACCAAACACATCAAAATAGCTTAAATTAAGCTAAAATCTGAAATAAGCTGGAAATAAACCCTACCAAACAGGGCCTTTGATGAATTTAATTTTAATTGATTCAATTTTGATTATGAATTTATAATTTTATCTCAATTTAATGTAATTAATTACAATTGCTAACATTTTATTAATGAAATATAAATATATAAGTGGCATTTATCATAATTTCACAGGCAAAATTACAAGGCTGTTCAACTAAGTGTGTTAGGCCTTGTTTGGCAAGTGCCCCTTTTAACTAAAAAGTCAAAAAATTACTAAAAAAATCAAGAAGCCAATAACTCATACCAAAAAGTCAAATATTCTATTTTCTCTTTACTTTTTGCACATCTTTTCGTAAAAAGTCAAAAAGTCATCCCAAATATACTAGTTTTTTTTACATCACATTTTAGCTAAAAAGCTAAAAAGTTACTAAAAAAGCCTGTTACATCAATCAATTCAATGATAATTTTTCGTCAAAAATATTAATGGCGTTATCAATTAGATCAAATTAACACAAAATTTAAAATTAATAGTTAAAATTGAGCCAATAAAAAGTGTGAGAACCAAAACGACACAAATAGCAAAATGTAGGAACTACCAGTGTAATTTGCTATAATTTTTACAAAATTTAAAATAAATTTGTTCATGTTTATTTATTTTTTTTTCAAATTATTCTCATCTTAAGAAAAATATAAAAAATTAAAGTAAATAACATTGACTTCTGTTGAGATTTGGAGAAAATATAACAAATCTTACAGTTTTGACATAATTGCACAAAATTTTCTTTTAGTAAGGTTAAAGAAATTTATATTAATGTAGATGATATGAAAATATAACGATACATAATGTAAAATATACATTTCAATGTGAAGGAATTGACAATATTTTTTTATTTATATGGCTAATGAATTTCTAATGAAAATAAAGTTAAGTATTATAAATTAAAACTTTGAGAGAGCCTAGTGTCACAACCCTAGAGAGTCTAGGCCATGTTTGTTTGGATGGACATGAGTTTGGGATTGGACTAATAGTCCAATAAAATTATTAATCCGATATTTGATTAAATAATTAAAGTACGGACTAATTATTTTAAACTTGACTATTAGTTAAGATATGATACATAATCCAACGAATTCTTAGTCTTATGACTATTAGTCATAAGAATGCTAATCCAGTCCGCCCAAATAAATATTACCCTAGAGTCTATGAGAGATTACACAGGGTCACAAGCCTAGAAATCGAACTATGGGTATTGTAGAAGGTTACTGTTATTTTGCAAAAGGAGATGAATAAAGTGATCATTGAAACCAATGCAGCTTTGGTAGTGCAACTGATGGAAGAAGAACCAGTTGAAATCACCCCTTTCAAAAATATGGTGAAAGCTGCAAAGATCCTACTCGGAGGTTGTGAGTGTACTGTGCAACATATCTTGAATGAGGGAAATCTATGTGTTGATGCATTGACTAAGTTTGGAACAGATCAACCAGAAGCAATGCTAATGGTGAATAAACCACCAGTTGAATTTAGAAGCACGCTAGTTGTAGATATGTTAGGTTTATGGGCAAATTACGTTAACAATCCCTATAGTTTGGGAGTTGTGTTGCTTTGGCCTTTGACTTTTCAATTGTGACACATTTGACCCTAAATTTTAAATCTTGTTCTAAATAAGGACAATTGAAGATACCATTATCTAATTTCAAGGGTAAAATCATCAATTTAATAAAATATAAACTAATTTGACAAAAATAAATGTCAAAAAAAATATTTTTAATTTTTTAAAAATTATTTTTGTCCACCAACGATAAAATTATGTAAAATTGATAAAAATTACATGATTAATTTTAAAAAATTAATTTTATATGATCATCTTCCAAACACATAATAAAAATTAATTTGGTAAAAAAAAAAATAAATGTCTAAAAGATTTATCAATTTTATATAATTTTATTTTTAGTGGGTAGAAATAATTTTTAAAAATTCAAAAATATTTGTTTGACATTTATTTTTGTCAAATTAGTTTATATTTTATCAAATTGACAATTTTACCCTTGAAAAATCTAATGATATCTTCAATTGTCCTTATTTGGAATAAGATTCAAAATTCATGATCAAATGTGTCATAATTGAAAATTCAGGGTCAAATATGTCATAATTAAAAAGTCAGGGATCAAAGTGACACAAGCCCCAAACTATAGGGACTATTAGTGTAATTCACCCTAGGGTCTATCTAAGAAAAGGACTTAGTCCATGTTGTTGTTGTTTTCCTTTCTGATATACTCAATAATAATAATAATAATGATGTAATTATATTAAACTTGTAATATTTATTATAATTTTTTTAAAATATAAAAGAAGTGTGTTGGTACCATAAATTTGTAATTTTATTATTATTTATTATTTATATAATTATATGACACGTGGCATTCTCCTGCTCATTTGCAGGTTATGAGAAGTTATGAATCATTAAACATATGTGAAAAAATGATGGAAAATGTAAAGGATCATGGAGCATAATGCGGAAGAATATGGAGGACAATATGGAGAACATAGAGCATGAATTGGAAGTTAAAGGAAATTATGAAGACATAGAGGGATATGTGGCAGTATGAGAATGAAGATGGAAGAATGGGTAATTTTAGGTGGTTATTGGATAGTTATTGTTAGAAGTTTTTTCCTATAAATATTTGCCTATAAATAGTTATTTATGGTTACATTGTAGAGGATCCAGACTCAAATCTAGAAACCAGTTATTTACTTCATATTTTTCTTTATAGTTTTATATTTTTAGTTCTTTACATTTTCAGCATTTCAATTCCTATACAGTACTTTATTTCTTAAGAGTAGTTCTCAAGTAGTCATTGCTCTAAATCTTTTCAAGACTGGATTATTTCATTGTAAATTATTATTCATTCAATGAAATTCAGTTTTTAAATTGTTTTATACCTGTTATTTCTTAAAAATTTATCCTAAAATAAGCCACCAGTAAAAGTCATCTTCATTGAAGCTGAAATAACTTTAACACAATCATCTGAAAATTAGTTAACAATTATAAATTATAAAAAGACTTATTAATCTTTAGTAACACGTTTAAAATTACATAATTAACTTTTGAAAGTCAAAAAAATCAACAAAATGTCAGTATAAGTTATCCAAAAAATTTGAGAAGTAAAATTTAAAGAAGACCACAAAACAACCTTGTACTAAAAGTAAAGATAGGCTGATTGAAAAGCTTCGAAGAACCTTATTCTGATAGTCCTTGGGGGTGTGGTGGGGAATATTGAAAAGATTGAAAGAAGCGTACTCTCACTTAAAATTTGATTCTAAAGCATTTTTATCTACTTTACTTTTGCTTCGTAGGTTTTAACTCTAGAAGTCCCTTCTCTGCAATTAGATTTTTTTTTTATCCAAAAAGATAAAATAATAAATAAATCATACGATTTAGGTAAAGAGTGAAGAGTCCGGATACGGTTTAGGAGTCTTGCGGTCACACTTTATGGTGTGATAAGGGAAATGTCAAGAAATTAATTGAGCAGCAATAAACTCTTTTAGTTGTAATGTAATTTTATTAACAATATACGTTACAATCTTGGTAAAAAAATATAAAACAAAATTCTAAGACATTATTACGATTTGTTCCAGTTTGAATGTATTTGATTTATTTTTATTCTAATTATATTTATTAAAAAAAAACCCTCCACAAATGACTGGGGAACATTTGTGTAATCGTGTTTTTGCTCCTAAAGACTCGAGCGTATATATGATTTCTCCGTAAAATTTGTGTAATTATGTTTTTGTTCCGAAAGACCTGAGCATATATATGATTTCCCCGTAAAAAATAAATTATCAGTACGTTTTAATAATTAGATTTAATTATTATCAAGTTTTATTGAAAATAAGTTATAATAAAATTGTCATCAAAAATAATTTTTTATGATAATTTTTTACATATGTAGTTAAAAATTAATAATTAGTAACGTTTTTGTTACGATTTTTATAAATTGTGATTAAAACTTTTAATTAACGACGTTTTTCTGTAACAAAAATTTCAAACTATCACTGAAAATTAAAAATTAGTGACTTTTTTGCTACGATTTTTTTAAACTATCGTTAAAATTTATAATTAATGACATTTTTTATAACAAATTTTTCAAACTATCACTAAAAATTAATAATTAGTAACTTTTTAAATAATATTTTATATAAAATATCATTAATTATTACATAACCTATTTTATAATAAACCTACCTATTAAAATCAACACGTAAGCTTTTAAAGGAATACTAACCATTTTATGCTTCTCCGATACCCACTTTTTTATTTATTTATTTTTTCTTTATTCTTTAACATTTTAAGAAATGATATATTTTTACAGAATTGTTGATCAGACTAATCTAACATGACATTTTTTAAAATATAAATCACTTCAATAGATTGTTTTACTTTTCAATGATAAAAATTAGGGCAAATTACAAACACCCCCTCACGGTTTGGTGAAAATACAGATTTTCTCCTGAGGTTTGAGAAATTACATTCCGCCCTCTGAGGTTTATATTTTCATAACAAATTACCCCATGAGATTTTTATTTTCATACAGATTCCTCCCTAATTTCTCCTAATTTGTTATGAAAATTTGACCCTCAAGGGGCAATTTTTAATTTCTCAAACCTCAGGGGAGAATCTGTATTTTCACCAAACCTTGAGGGGGTGTTTGTAATTTGTCCTAAAAATTACACACTACCACATGTAACTTTAGCCATATTACTTTTTTTCTTTAATTTTATTTAAGAGATTTTTAATTATATCTTAGGTACATGTTTAATTGTAATTTTTTTTAATTTTTTTAATTATAACTCGAAAAATATAAGATTATGTCATTTTTTTTAAAAATTATAAGGTCCATACTATTCTTTCCATAAAATTAAAACTAGTAACATTATTCTATATTAATTTTATATTTGAATAACATATTATTTTCTTTACCTATTAATATTATTGGAAGTGAGGTTATTAACGAGTGCATGGACGGGCCTGGTTGTGGGCTTCTGCAAGAATATATAGGCACAGCAACCAACAAGGACTGTTACTGAGATTTGGGCCCTTAGAGACAGGCCGGTCCATTACCCAGTCCATCAACATCAATAACACTGTTGAGAGATTGAGACAGAGATGCCCAACTCCAATCCAACTTGTGATGGAAGAGCTCAATAAATAAATCTCACCATGTATAAATCTTATTTCAGATTGCGAGTACCTTCTCCGTTAATTAGGCTGTGTTTGGATTATAGATAAATTAGGATCAATACTAAAATTCATAATTTAAACATAGCCTCAAAGAATCAATACGTGGATAAATTGGAAAAAATATGCTTCATTAATAAATTTTGTAAAATCCTTTATATTGATATATTTTTTTGTATTTGATTTTTGTTATGAAGAAAATTTTGTGGGTCTTTTAATTTTCTTTTTTTTTTTTCATTTTAAAGAGATATTACTATATTATCCTTACACTGTTGTAGAAAGCCCTTGTTAACGTAACCAATTATCTTTATGTGGTGTTTGATTCATAGATTTTAGTATAAATTTAAAAAGGAAAAGAAAAATAGGTGAATTATGACTAGATTATAACTATATTTTACTTATATTTCACGCACATTTTTCATTTTCCTTTCCAAATCTCTATCTACATCCATAAATCAAACATAATCTTATTTTAAAATCGTCTTTACACAATTCAGCTAAGATGAGTGTAATTTATCTAAAAATATTTATTTAACCAAATCAAACAACTTATTTACTTTTGATTTTTTTAAAACCAAATATCAATTTATTTAGAGATAGCTGAACAGTGCAGATTTTGTACATTTAAATTGTGATAATATGGTAGTAGGGTAATAAATTAAATTTACAATGACACAAAAGTACCTTCCAACTTCATTTTTTTTTTTGATTCATAGGAATAAAAACAACCAAAGTTGCAAAAAAAACAGTCCTGGGATATTTCAATCCCTTCTAGAATTTACAGAAGCATTCACCATATCAGTAATAAGAAGAGAAAGTATGGAGCTAGGTGGATCCTCCAGGTATATCAGATGTTCTTGTTGACTGGCTCCAAGATTTGCCAACTTCATTTTTCAATAGTTCTTGTTGGGATCTTATACTGTATTTTGATCGATCTTAAATTTTTTTGTGACATATAATTGAACTCCATTGATATCTCGATGGTTGGTCCCTTACTATAGATAGGGTTAAATCTGATCGGCAGCCAACTACTCCAGGGTCAGCCCACGGATGTGGTGACGATATCACAAAGCATTTTTTTTTTCTTGTTTTAAAAAAAAAAAAAAAAAAAACTTCAATTCTCACATAACTTAAAAGTGCGTATGCTAAGTTTGTCCTTACTCACAGATGGTAATAGAAAACAAAAAGTAAAGCACAACAAAATCACACAATACTTTATTTATTATCATCTACAAAATAAAAAATAAAAAATAAAAAATAAAAGTTTAGAAAAATTATTAAAAAAAACTCAAATTTGAAACTTATAACAAAATAAATCATGAATTTTTAATTTTATTAATTTAAATTTTATGTTTTTATTTATTTTTAATTTAAATCATCTATTTATTTTTATTAAGTAAAACTGTTAAAAATATATATTTTTGTAATAAAAATAAATGAAAACAGGTGTTTTAGAGATTTGCAGCGCCCTTACACTGAGTTGAATGATTAAAATATACTCTTCTTGACATTTTTACTTAATAAAAATAAATGAATAATTTAGATTAAAAATAAATTAAAATATTATAATTTAAATTAACGAAATCGAAATTTGAGAATTTATTTTATTACAATACAATGGTTTTTTTTTTTTTTTTTTTTTTTAACTTTTCCAAAAAGCTTTGTTCATGAACAGAGTCAGGTGTACGTCTTCCTCGATTTTTGACACAAAAAAGAAAAGAAAAAGGGAGCCAAGAAAAATGACAGTACTCACTAGTTTTGAAATTGATGAGGGAGTAGTGAGCAGTGTTTTAATCTCTGTAGAGCTTTACTTATATGTTTGGAGTTTATAGAAGTGTCATTACTGTAACAGTCCTTGTTTTTTTTATTTGGAAGGGTGAGAGAAAAGAGACAAAGCCATTGTTGATGCAGAGATGTAGATAAGAGAAAGCAATGATTACTGTTAAAGTGGTGTCTCTCTGTGAATCCCCAGCCCATGCACTGAAGACGACTAAACCTCCATACCCACTTCCCCCATGCATCTCCCTCTCTCTCTCTCTCTCTCTCTCTCCCCCTATCTCTCTCTCCTCTTTATGCATATGGTATGGATATCGATTCAATTTAGGGCTGGTTTGGCATAGACTATATAATCTATCTTTTTATCTTTTTTCCATCACATCATCTCTCTACTTTTCTGTACATCTTTTCGTAAAAAGACAAAAAGTACACTTTTTTAGGACACCCCAAACCAACCCTTAGATCCCACTTTAATTATTTCAGGGTAAATTACACGTATATCTTTTGAGATTTAATTAAAATACAAATTATTTCTTATGATTTTAAAAACTTCCAAATATCTTTTTGTCAGAATTTTTAATTTAACAGAATTAACTGAAAAAATAAAATTTGTAACTGTTCTTCTATATAATAATAAAATTATCTTAATTATTAATTGAAATATAATTTTAATATCTTTAAAAACTGTTAATTAATTTGATGATTTATTAATAAGAGCCTATTTGTTATGAAATTAGAAACCTTAGGGGGCATAATGTAATTTTTAGAATCATAGGGGTAATTCATAATTTAAGTAAACCTCATAAGGTGTGTTTGTAATTTATCCTTAATTTCGATATAAATTTATGTAAATGGATTATTTGTTAAAAAATTTGATTGATTCAATAACCGTAACTATATGATTTTATCATTGTGGAAGGCAGAAGATTCTCCACAGAGAATGTCAGATGAGATGATTCTTCCTTTATTTTGCAAGAGAAACCAACTGCTCAGTGATCACTCCCGACTAGATCAGGTAAGGAGGATCCTCCGACGATCAAGTCAGAAATACGATCGGCCGTATAATACTTGTTTAGAAAGTAAGATTTTCTATTTTCTATTTGTTACCTTCCACTTTTCTTTACTCTTCCTTTTATAGTGTTATTGTCCTGCCTTGACCGTTTGATTGACATCCTCATCTAAGGGCTTTGGTTACTACCAAACTTTGGTCGGGGAAGTGGCCAGGTTTCTTTGATCCTTTGCTGTTGGATTATCTTGCTGTGTGTGGTTTAGATTATCTCAGGTGTTTTATGGCCAACTTGCAGATTGCTCCATCTATCCAATTAGGTTCATTGAATGGTTGTTTCGTTTGCATGGGCCAAGCCTATGCACCTATCTCTAATGATTGTGATTCTCATCGTCAATTGTGAATGAATCTAACGACATCCCTGCATTCTGCAAATCTCCTTCTAAAAGATAATTTTACTCAGGTTTTAATTACGTGACACTGTCCCTTTTTCTGTTGGACCTATCAATGACTTAAGCCTTTCTCTTGATTCAGGTTGTTTGGCTGGATTTGAATTTTGGCCTTGAGCTAACACTTTAGGATTTTGGGTCAATACTTATTACTCCGCCACAATCACATATGTTTATATTTTGAAAAATAGATAATAAGTACGCAACAATGCTGCATACACCCAGTGGGGGTCGCACCCCCAGTGAGGTGGCGAGCCCCCACTGGCCGAAATCCAAAAAAAAAAAAAAAAAAAAAAGAAAACTGTTTTTTCTCGCCCAACCCCGGGCCGACACCTCACTGGGGGGTCGACCCCCAATGGGGGTATAATGCATTAATCAATAAGTACGATTTTATAAATACATAAACAATTTTTTGAAAAGCTAATATATAACCTAACAATAATTATTAGATTAATCTAGTCTGTCATGGGATTCGTGTTGGACCCATAAGTCTAAATTACCATTGCTTTTGCACAATTTATTATATGGAATGACAAAAATTATTCAGTAAATTTGGCTTATATATTATCGAGAGGAACAACCACCCATGACTAGTCGAAATTTCAAATTTTGATCAATTCTTCATAATATACAACTTATTTCAATTTTGAAAAGTTTAACATCAATATTGACTGAACAATTTAAAATATTATATTTAAATACTTTTTTACTATCTCTCTCCATTTTTTTTTTTGGATCAATCTCTCCATTTTTTTTTTACGTGTCAGATTCCACATATTTTTGTAAAATCCCTAAAGCCTATTGTGAATCTCAAACATTTACATTAACTTAAAAAATTGACTAAACTTTTCAACTCCTCAACTAAGAAAATTGAAGAATTTGATTCAACACTAAAATTTTTCTATGATCTAATCTAACCAAATTGTATGCACCTCTCAACACGCCTGACAACGTAAGTAATTTTTGAACAGTTGAACAATTCAAAAAAAAGTACATGACACATGAGAATCTTTTGAATACAAATCTAATATACATGAAAGGCTTTTACTAAATATATTATAGACTTACACTTAATAAAAATGAAGAAAAAAAAAATCACTGTCCAATTTGAGATTTATTACTCTGTAGTCTCTAAACTTTTCACTGTCCGAATCTTTGTGGATATCACTGAAGCTTCTTCTCTCTCTCTCTCTCTACACACACACACACACACACACAGATATACTGCTTTTATTAACTTTTTCGGATCTTGGTCGATATATGTCGGTGCAAAAGCAGGTTAATTTTGTTTATGTGAGGCATTTCTATGTTGGGATTGTTTGTATTTAGAAAAAAAGACTTCGGTCTCTCTCCCCCCCCCCCCCCCTCCTCGTCTCTCTCTCGTCTCTCTCATATAGAGTTTGGACACTGAATTCATGGTTCTGAGATTAAAGCATCTCCATTTAAGAAGAGAGATTGGTAGAGAAGGAGGGGACCAAAGCATTACTCTGCTACGAAGTACTTAAAATCATGCAGGCCTATTTGTGCTCTCTCTCTCTCTCTCTCTCTTAGCTGGCTCTATAAATTTTAGAAGGTCCACAAAATGGTAAAAACTATGGTTTGATGACTTGCCCAAAATATAGTTACCATTGGGTTCAACAAGCTTGTTTTCCCTACAACACTATGAGAACAACATAATCTAGTGATATTTAAAAAAGCCGAAGAAAAAAAGAAGAAGAAAGAATTGGACTCCTTTGAATCCACTTATTGTTAGGATATTTTTAATAAAAACAATAATTTTGAATACTTAATTGTTACAAAATGTTTTAATGTCATTACAATAATAAACTTATCATATTTAGTTTGTTTTAATTCTAAAACAGTTTTATTATTTATGGAGGATTAATTTACAAAAAATTTCTATATAAACCTGTATTTCATTACCAATCTTAGAGGATATTTTGTAGAGAAGAAAAAGTGATTCTGAAATATAGAACTTGTTGAGAGGAGTTTTCTATATATATATATATATATTGTTTATGTTTTGGGTAACTCTAGTTTGTGGCATTGTTCAAGTTTCTTGCTAGACGTAAATACTAGATGAGGGACGCTGTACTTTCATGAGGTGAGGAAAAACAATTTTAGAGCAGTGACAATTCGATTCCCAGCTAAGCTGTGTTTTCTTACTCTTCATTTTTGGTTATATATAATATTATTTGTTATCATTATTATTATAATATTCATGTTAAAATATTCTGTTTATTATATTGCTAGACTAACACTTATTGCACCGTACAGTTGAGTCTGTAGATCTTACCACATGTCCTATTTTAAAATTAATGAGTAAGAGAGCCTTTAAGATTAGGACGCAGGGTCCCTGCTGTGTTGTACTTCCTGCCGTGCCTGCTGTGAATCGAAATGGCACCCAGTTTTATCTCCTGTTAGATGCCTGCCCTTTTCTATATTCAAGCTAAAGGTCTCTGCTGTGTTGGAGTAGAAAAGTTAGTTTTTATTTTTTTAATTTTTTATATGTGTAAGAGTTTTATTAATTCATTATTTTATTATAACAAAACAATCAATAATTGTATTTTTTTAAAAGATTAATTTTAAAATTAAAAATCAAACAAACCATACATGTTTTGACTTTTTCAAAACTAGCTTAAATGCATCAAAAGTAAAATTAAAAGGGAAAAAAATTGTAATTGAACAAATCAATTTATCAAACCATAAGCAAAAAAAAAAAAAAAAATGTAACTTCAAAAAAAAAAAAAAGTTGTATAAAAAAAAAACCAACTTAAGGCCAAAATATATTCAATTCACATCCAACATCTGTATAAAAAAATAAAATAAAACAAAATTCTAAGGCATTCAAAATTAAAAATCTCCTGCAAAATATTCCAAAATCTTTATCAACCATTCTAAATCATCCAAACAAAATTCTAAAACCTTCAATTCCAATTCTCAAAACAAAAACTACAAAGTGGATCCTCATGTCCATTTTGTGAAGGTGATTGGGAATAAATAGAAAAATCAAATGAACTCTCATTTCTAAATTTGGTCTCCATTGGATTGTGCCCCGCTAGATTAAGTGATATTCCCTATAAAAAAAAAAAAAGAAGAAAATTCATCAGAATAAATTTTATGGACTAAATTACATTACATTACAAACATATATATATATATATATATTACTTACTTGAGAACTTTGTGGATTATTTGATGTTTGGAAAGATAGAGGTTGTGATTGTGGATACCATGGTGAGTATGAATTAGTATCACGTGCGAGAAGATTATATTCATAATTTATCAATTGTGGCCAATAGAGACTCCCAACATCCTATTCCATAAAACACCATGAAAAGTAAATACACTACTACAACGTAGTCTAAAAAATAAACAAATAACATAAAACGAGAGCTAACATGTGGTTGGCTTAAAGATGAATTTTGAACATTTGTGATATTGCTTGATTGACCAATAATCTAAATACGTTGTAAAATTTATCAATACATTACACAATTTATAAATAAATAAATAAAAAATAAATAACATAAAACAATAGCTAACTTGTGGTTGGCTTGAAGATGAATTTTGAACATTTGTAGTGTTGCTTGATTGACCAATAATCTAAAGAAGTTCAAAAAGTTATCAATACTTTACACAATTTATAAAAATAAATGCATGTTATTTGAAATTTCAAAAGTACATAAGTAATACCTTACTAAAGCGGGTAGGTTGTGAAATAACTTTTGTCTTCTTATTCATCATCTCATGCCAAGGTTTTAATCTACCCCTCCCCTTTGTGTCCAACATCTTTCTTCTTTATGCCCTTAACTTGTGCCAAAGTTGGGATCATCTGCATCTAATTCTTTGGTACCAAAATTTTCAATTCCTTTCATCATATTATTTACTTTTACACACAATTCCTTAATCCTTCCATCAACCAATTGATAGGTAGGTTTGTGCATAGATGCTTGAGTTGCTAATTGCACTATTCTTGGACAAAGATCTCTATAACGTGCTAATATTAACAACTTCGGATCATCATCCATGATAACATTTTTCTTTTCAACTTCACAATCTTTTGCATCCAATCTCTATCGGCCTAATATATATCTTTCGGGAATTTCCATAACATTCATTCTATCAAGTGCTTTGATTGTATGACTACATAAAATTCCAAAGTTCTCAAATTTCTTACAAGTACAATGTATTTCTCGACAGTTTTTTTCTCCTCTTAGCCCAATAACTTCCACCCTACCCCTCTACAATATACTCTTTATCATTACCATACAAGCCAATCACGCACTTAACTTCTCTTTCTAAACTCAATGGAATTGCTTCACTTGATAACAAAGGGACGTATCTGTAGCTCGACTTTCTTCGCGCCCCCTTTCGAAGAGCTCGAATTGGTCCTACAGTTCGGGACTCCTATCACGGTTCTGAATCTAGTCTCACAAGTGCAATGTGAAACTGATAAACACCAAAGAGTCCAATTCGGCAAATCATTTTAGAAAATTAATTTTAAATCAAATAATGCCAAAATTGGACTGCTTTGCTAGATTACAGAGTCGCCACCTAAATATTTTATTTTTGAAAAATTTAGGAAATCCTGACTCATGCCAAAGGCCACGTAATCTGTCATCACTAAAGTTGCCTAGGCTCGGGAACTTGGGTACGAGATGGGAATGTCCTGAAGTGAGCACCCCTGCTCGCCCGATCAAAAGATCGACCTCTACTAAGTATGATATGTTGTTTTATAAACCTCATGTGTTCTTATCCAGTTATTAGCTAACTTTACTATGTGACGCGCACAGCAAGTATAGACTATGTCGCAAGAATTGGAACATTTCAACTCCTCTTTGTTTTCGAAAATGGTTTGAATTTGCCACCCTCAAGTGGGCTTAGAAATGCGGATTTGCCACCTCAAGTGGGCTTAAAATATGATTTTGCCACTTCGCAAAGTGGACTTAAAACATACATTTGTTGAATCATTCCAATTCAAACAACAAAGCCTTCATCCACAGGCATTCATGCAGTTAATCATTTAAGCACATAGCCTCATAGCAAGCATGCGAAACATGGCGTGCAAGTATGCTAAAGCGTAAAAGCTTATCGAGTACTTCAAGCCAAAACAAAAGCTAGTTAGAAGCAATGCATGATCCTAACTAGGGGTGTGCGCGCTGCGATTCGGGCGGTTTGAGAGTAAATTTACAAATCGAAATGGTGGGTTGGCGGATTAGCGGGGTTGACAAATTGCGGGTTGGGGGGCGGTTTTTGGCGGATTGGCGGATTGAAGAATATTCTAACTAATTATCATACATTTGTATAATATATAACACTAATTTGTATAATATTTTTTAGATATATAACACAAAGTAATTTTACATAATATGTTTCATATATATAACCACTAATGTTTAATAAATTTCATATCTTAAATATCTCTCACACTCATTTTTACATTAGTATTTCATTGGAGGTTAAAAAATATATATGTATTAACTATAGCGGAGGCGGAGCGGTTCGGTTGGCGGATTATAAATTTTAAAGTTTACACCGCGGTTAGCGGTTAGAGCGGTGCGGATAGGATGCGGATTCGGTGCGGTTTTAGCGGATTAGATGGTCATTTTGCACAACCCTAATCCTAAACTATATAAGATACCTAAATGCAACACATGCAATAATGCGATTAATAGGCTAGGCTACTAATACGGGCATATGATATACAATTTGATAACAAGCTTTGAAACATGTATTCAAAAGAAGTATTGAAATACAATGCCAATTTGAATGATGCGCTGAGCCTCGGTGCATGAAAGACAAATGAATGATGCAAACATGCAAGCATAAAGTATGCTAACTGAAAATGTCCCTAATCTAACCATCAAAAGCGGATAAATAAAAGGGAGAAAGACATGGGGTTGGAAAACATACACACACACGCATGCACACTTATTACAATATTATGCCTCTCACGAAGGAAGGTCCGAATGAATAAGCTAAGCTAATTATTATAAAACGAAACTAATTAACTATTCTAGTTAACTGATTATTACAACACAATTGAATAACTAGTTATGCTAAGCTAATTAAAATACAACACTTGAATTGAATAATTAACTACGCTAACTAACTAGTAAAGCGATTTAAACGGCCTCAAGGGATGAGGGATGCATGTATGCTCGGTTGCCTCCACTCGAAAATACCTTTTGCCTTGCCATCGGATGCCTCTGTTTGCACTCGTTTGATCACCGAAAATTGTACCAACTTCTAGATTGCCTCTGCTCCAACATAGGAACACATTTGCACAAAAATTCATTGGTGGCCGGTTCGGGCCACAAAAAAGTGGCTGTCGGTCACCTCAACTGGCCGGTGTCAGCTAGTTTAAGTGGCCGGTCGGCTACCCCTTTTCTGGACTTCTGCTTTTGCTGCAACAGAGAGCAAATAGAGACAAAGCAATGCATTTTCAAGAAATGTGTGTACTGTCTCTACCCTCCTTATCATTTCTCAAGCTCAAATAAGTGTAGCTCTTGGCTCTCAAGCCACCAACCAAGCATTTTTAATGCATGATGGCTAGAGAACCAAGCTTGTACAAGCTTAATGAATGCATAAATAAGACTCGAAGGACCACCACTTTATCATGCCTGATCAAAGGTAATAATGGTGATTAAGAAAAGTGGCACGTTTCATCACTTTGAGTATGAAACGTCCCATTTTTCTTGTGTTTCGGATTAACGTCCGATCCGAACACATGCAATGCAACACAATACGCTTAATCTTGCCTCTTTTATTTTGTTCATTTTGTTTACACATTTTTACATTACCGATTAGTCATTTAATCGATTAAATCCAAAAGGTGAACGTCCTCTAATGGAAAGAGAGGCTTAAGCCGCAAGTAGCTTGAGCAATAAAAGAGGCCTCATGCTGTTGGTTAGTAGAAACACTCAAGAGGGGATTACAATCATTAGGCATGAGGGCTTCAATTCCACACTCAAGCCAACAAGAGGCTCAAAAAACAAAGTAAAAAGTGAAGAATAGAGGGAAGTTACAGATATTTTAGTGTTGAAATGGCATGCAAAATGACATTAAAACATGCAAGCAACACATGCAAGTCATGTTTAAGAGCCTAACTCATTAAGCTAGTGAAAACCATTACACTAATAACCATGCAATACAAGCCTCAAAGGGCAAAAACCAACTCTGGATAGAGTTAAAATATGCCAAAACAGTGTCTAAAACATGCTAAGATTGAGGTATAAAGTGGTAGAAAAGCATGTTCACATGTTAGCTCGCAAACAAGACTCAAGACTCAACTCTCAAAAGCAATGAAAGAGTGAAATAAATGAGCATGTGACAGAGCTATATACATTGAAATTACATGTAAAAAGACACTACAACATGCACATCATTCCAAGCAAAACATGTTTAGAGGCCTAAAATGCCAAGCTAGTGAAGCCATTTGCACTACAAACTATACAAAAACAAGGCCCACATGACCAAAAGCAGCCCAAAATAGAGTTAAATCATGCCAAATCAGAGGCAAACATATGCTGGAAAATAAGCTAAGTTAAGCTACAAAAACATGCTACCATGTGATGCTAACTAGGCATGGAAGTGAGACACAAGGAGGGGAGGCTAACCCTTTCATTTTTGGACTTCAAAACATACTTTTTACCCACTGAAATAACCCTGAATTTTAGTGGTTTAAAGGCCCAAAAATTTTGACTTTAATATGCTAAAAGATGGTGCAAAAGTTCACACAAATAGGCAACAAGAATGGTAGACAACCCCTTAGCACAAAATGGCTTCAAACCAACATGTTAAGGCCCAAAAATCAGAACTTTTTGTAGTTGAAAACTAGGCCCAAAACAGTATAAAGAGATGGCAAAACAAGTATGTACAAAGAGCTTAAATGAGGTAAGTCTTATACCTTTGAAGCACAACACCAAAACAACCACTCTCTTAGGCTCAAACAACCTTCCAACCAGCCCAAAATAGGTTCTACTAAGAGGCCTCAGCTCCAAGGTGGTCCAATTTGGTTAAGGGCATAGTGTGCAAATGTGTAGAGAATTCTAACTATCAAGCATAAAACAAGAGGAGAGAGAGAGAATTCTAGAGAGAGAGGGAAAATTTTGCTCCAAAAATATCCAACCTCTCTAAATGGGGGAGAGACCCCCCCTATATATAGAAAATCAAGCCAAAGGCTTGTATTCATCCCTCCATACACATGTATGGAGATGACCTTCAGTGAACAACAGCTGGCACAACTAGCTAAGAAATATCTGAAAAAGGAGAAAAATGGTCGTCGGCGCACCTACACTAGCCGATCGACGCACTTCAAGTGGTCGACAAGAGGGAGAAGTGGTCGACAAGGCCAAAAAGTGGCCGACAAGGCCTCTCTCCCTTCTAGGCAAGAGGCACCAATGTTTGGCCAAAAAACAAGCACAAAACAGAAAGGGTTTAGAGACCCAGAGACAAGGCATTCCATCGAGAATTTCGGGCGCTCAAAACAAGCACAATCATTGAGTGCACAAACGATGACGTCTAAGTCTTGAGGTCGGGTCAAAAATGGGTGTCTACAGTTGGCCCTCTTTGACAGAACTCGGAAGTCATGAAATGACGGGAGTGAATGTCAAAACCCAGAGACGACCCATTTTTGACAAGGCTGAAGACTCAGACAAACAAGCAAACAAAACAAAGAACGGTTGCGCTCGCCAGGCTGCCTACGTATCTCTTTGTAAGGAATCAAACCAGCGTAGTTCTGGGGCAAGATGCAAATGATATGCACGATGCAGAACATAACTTATGATTATGCAATGAGGGCTGTAATGAAACATCTAGATGCAAATGTTATGCAAAGAAACGCTACTCATACATAAGCAAGTAAACATGAACCAAACCACACTTCATGTAGAAAGAATATAAGAAAATTATGCAATCTTAACTGTGCCTCACGTAGGAAAGATAAAGAAACAACACAACCCCTCGGGCGCAACCTGAGGTGTGAAACAAGATCTCAATGCGTGGCACACGTGAGGAGAGAAATGGTGTGAACCCGGGGGACACACCCTAAGGTTCCGAACCACAGAGAAACAGTGATAACAAGTGAAACACATCCAACTATCATGCAACCAAAACAGAGAACGGTATAAGCATTGGAATTCGTTCGGATGCTTCTAACCAAAGTGTCCCTAACGTGTCACACGCGAGAGGGAAAAGGGAGCGATGCAAACACCGACCGGAGGGTGGTATAAACATCGGAGCATGTCCTAATGTTTCTAACCAAAACAAAGTGGTATAGAGCGTCGAAACATGTTCCAAACGCTTCTGACCGGAAGGGTGGTATAAAACATCGGAGTACGTCCCAATGTTTCTAACCAAAGCAAGGTATAAGCGTCGGAACACGTTCCAAACGCTTCTAACT